>CM021103.1:619293397-619754711 GCA_007115665.2 Sequoiadendron giganteum | reverse complement strand
AGAGGTGATAAAGAGAGAAGTAGAGAGGGAAGAAGGTGGAGATATTTAGAGAGAGGAGGCAAGGAGGGGGAGACAAATAGGTATAGAGGGAAAACTAGGTAGAGAGAATTAGATATGAAAGGAGAGATAGAGGGAGAGGTAGGGATAGAGAGAGGTAGGTAGATAGAGGGAGGAGGAGATAAAGAGAAGTGTAGAGGAAGGAGAGAGGGAGGAAGAGGTAGGGAGGGAGAGAGAGAGGTGAGAGAGATAAGAGAGAAGAGGAAGGGATAGGTAGGGATAGAGGTGAGATAGAGAGAAAGAGAGTAGAGAGGGAAGGGGAGAGAGAGAAGTGAGATAGGTGATAGAGATGTGTGATGGAGAGAGTAGAGAGGTAAGGAGGAAGGTGGAGAGATTGAGAGGGAAGGAGGGGGGATAGAGAAATAGGTATAGAGGGATAGGTTAGATAGCGAGAAGTAAAGAGAAAAGGTGGGTGAAAGGAAGAGAGAGAGGGAGAGAGAAGGGGGAGAAAGAGAGGTGAGATAGAGAGAAGTAGAAAGGGAACGATAGAGATGGGGAGATAAAGAAAACTAGAGAGGGGGGGAGGGAAGGAGAGAGAGATGAGATAGAGAGAACTAGAGAGGGAAGGAGAGAGAGAATGGAAATATAGAGAGTAGAGAGGGAAGGAGAGTGAGAGGGAAGCATAGAGTGAGAGAGAAAGAGGGGGGATAGAGGGAGGGAGGGATAGGTAGGGATAGAGAGAGGTGATATAGAGAGTAGAGAGATATATATAGAGATAGAATGAGAGGGAGGGGAGATAGAGAAATGTAGAGAGGGAGGGAGGGAGGGAGGGAGATATTAGAGAAGGAAGGAGAGAGAGAGATGGACATGTAGAGACGTAGTTCTTGAGCTTGAGGGAGAGAGTGTCAGATAAAGGGATGGAGATAGTGAGAGAGAGAGAGAGAGGTATAGATAACAAGAGATGAAAATGAGTGAGATAGAGAGAAAAAGATGAAATTTGACCTCTTGATTATAGAAATTTGACCTCCTGATTATTGAAATTTGACTAAGTCTAAATTTTTTTAAAATCTTCCAAAAAAAAGAATTTTCATTATAACTCCTAGAGATCTGAAACCACTCTCAAACATCCTAAAACTACAAACATGAAATATAACTTAAAGTATAAGAAATTAAATGTCCATATGTAAATGTCAACTTAATTGCAAAATTCATGCTTCACATTTGGCGAGTGCTAAATTTGGTGCTCAACAAATGGGTTGCATTGGGAAATACCAACCCAATGGGTTGTATTTTGCATTGGGAATCCGACCCAAAGGTTTGGACAACCATTTCATGCAAAAGACATGATTTTTTGAAAGGGTAACAAAATTTCACACATTTTTGGTTGTGCTCACCATCTATTTGCACATCTTTCAATGCATGTTTATAAAAAAAGTGTGATGATGTTAGGATCTCTCTTAGCTATTTAAATATTATTTTTTTATATATTTTGATTCAGTTAAGGTTTTGATACATAACTTCTCTTGTAAATGCACCCGTGTTTGGTCAAAAACCAACATGTGCTAGTTTTAGGATAGATTTTTACTTGTTCATCGAAACATGAAACAAATTACATTTTTAAAAACTAGACTCCATTCTACACATGATGAAAAAAATCAATTTTTGATTAGTTTTCAAAAAATTTAGGGGGGAGCACGCTCAAATTTTAGCTTTTCAAGATGTGTTCACTTTGAAAATTCATAAAATATTATATATTCATTAAAAAAATTATCCGAAAGAATGAGGATAAACTACATGGTGTTAGCTAATTTATCACTGTTCGGATTTTTGAAATTCTAAAAAAAAAGTTAATCAAAAAGGGGGGGGGGGACCTCGTACACTACTATTTTTTTGATAAAAAAAGGACCCATTTTGGTTGCCCCCCTTTTTGAGACCCTTAATATTCATTAATTTCATAAAGGATTAGTAGTTTAGAAGCTAGACTCAGAGCACTTCAACTCTTGTTCTTGCTGCATCTTGAAATTTTGAACGTAACTATCTTCATTTTCTCGTGCAAATCAGATTTTGCTGATTTCAAAAAAAAAGTGGCATCTTAAGAGCCAAAATTGTGTCATTGATCCATTCACTTACCCTTGTGTAGACACTGAAAAATGTCCTTAGCAGAATCTACAATTCTATATTAATTTCCATCTTCCCTTACATAAGTATCCCTTCACAATAATTTCTTCTATTAATTAAATAATTTTATATTATTTAATCAATTCATTTTTATCTTTACTCCTCTTTTGATTAATTTAAGTAAATGTCAACTTATTTAAATTACATCACTAATCATCATTTTCCCTCCATAATTAAATAAATTATTATTTATTTAATTATTCATTTTCTTTTTTCCCTCTTTCTTCTATAATTGAATAATTATTTAATTATTTAATTATTCATTATCTATTTTATTCTATAATTAAATAAATCCATATTTATTTAATTATTTATCATTTCCCTTCCTCTATAATTAAATATTTGCTTCTAATTATTTAATTATTTGCCATTATCTATTTTCTCTACATGGGAAGTGAACAATGGAAGATGTGTAAACTTTTGGTTAGATTATTGGAACGAGAATCCTTCATTGTATGAAAACTTGGATCTACAAGATATAAGAACAGTCCTAACAAAGGCTTGGGGGGGAGGGGGGGGGGATTTCTTAGACTATGTGTAATCAAATGAAGCTTTAATAGGGAAGGTTGTTTGGAAAAATTCCCCAAGAAATTTGTTAACAATAGAACAGTGGGACCAGCTAAATAATGTGCTTAAGGAAAGAGTGGTGTATATTTCACCAAAGCCAGATAAGGTTATTTGGGTTGCTTTGAAAGATGGGGTTTATTCGGTGAAAGAAGGGTATGCAGTTTTAGCTCCATCAAGACAGAATATGCCTTCTCAAAGAGTCTTTTCATTTTTTTAGAACAATAGTATTCTTCCTAAGGCTAGAGGTTTTGCCTGGCTTGCTTTAAAAAAGAGAATTTTGATAATTGATCAATTGGTAAAGTTAAAGATAATTGATCCTTTCAAATGCTCACTTTGTGAAGAAGTACTTGAAACGATAGATCACTTGCTTCTGCAATGTAACTTTTCTCAACAATGTTGGATTTTGTATTGAATAAGTTAAACTTGGTTTTTCCTTTACCAATTCCAGTTTGGGAACTATTCCAAAGCTAGCCTATTCTATACTAATCATCTTTTTTTGCAAGAATTTGGCATCTGGTCCCTGCACTTGTTGTCTAGAACATATGGTGGGAACTAAACTTGAGAATTTTCATGAAGGTCAAATCACCAGTGGTTGTTACAAATGCAAAAATTGAAAAGGCTATATCTAAGGTGGTTAATTTAACTATTCAAAGGAAAAAAATTAAAAGATCAAATTTCACAAATTGGGAGTGTGAGATTTTAAAACATTGGAAGGGTCTAAAACTGTCATTTGATGGAAGTCTGCATAAAGGCATCAGTAATAAAGTGGATAGAAGTGTGATAAAGTGGGAGGCTCCATGAGAAGGTTTTGTAAAATTAAACTTTGACAGAGCATCAAAAGGAAATTTGGGTAACTCGGGGGCAAGGATTTGCATAAGGGATTCTTTTGGGAGGATTTTAGTGGCTTCTTCAATTCATCTATTAAAGGGAACGAATAATATTGCAAAATCTCAATCCCTTCTCATTAGTTTGGAGATGGCTTTGAAAATGGGATTCTCAAGCTTGCATGTGGAAGGGGATTCAATGTTAATAATAAATTCTTGTAGAGAAAGAAAAAATCACAACTAGAATTTAGGTTATATTTTGCAAAAGGCCTGGTCGTTGTTAGATTCTTGTAAGAACTTTTTGCTAACTCATACATATAGGGAAGGCAACAGATTAGCGGATTTTCTAGCAAGTTTGGGTTGTGATTCACAAGAAACATGTACTTTTAGTAATGAAAGTCAATTAAAACCAATACCAGGGTTGGCAGAGTTAGCAATGCAGGAGGCAATTTCTATACAATAAGCATGGTTAAGGAAGGCTAAGATAAAATGAAAAGGGAAGTTGCATATGTCAATTTTTGGTTAATGTTAACATGCTTGTTAATGTATGTATTGGGATATTAATTTATCTACCGTAGAGAAGGATGATTCTACAAGATTGGGCCCAAAAAATTTAAACAATATGGTCCTTTCCACATACAACACCAAAGAAGGGTTTTTGTCTCATAATCTAAGTGTGGGTTGCCCAATCTGAGGGTTGGTTTCTCCTTGCTTGCAAAATCAAGTGCACTTTGATGGGGTTATACAGGTGGATATCGGTAATCATATGTTGGGAAACGTTAACATGAGTCATCCAATTGAAGAAGCATACAATGAAGAATGAATTTTTGAGCATAAAATCATTTCTATAGAATTTTTATATGATGTCATTCTTATTATTTTGATCACAAGTTGGCAGCTAGTTGCATGTGGGCTCCTTATTCATCAACCATTATTTCGCACTGGCAGCTACTTCTCCCAACCTGTGAATGGATTTGCATGATCATCTTGGAGCCACTTGAGGTAGGATCTTTCTATCATGTACTTATTAGGGGTTTTTTTTTGTGTTGGTAGTGTAGCTCTCTTTCCTATTTTGTTTTGTTTGTGGCTTGCTCTAGCTCTTTTTCCTATGTTCTCCTTGACTTTGTTGCCCAATGGATTTAAGCATTGATCCATGCTTGAGATTATGGGTCCCTTGCTTCATCCTTTGCAATCCTTGTCCTCGTTCAGTGCCTATTGTTACCCCTTTAGTTTTTGAAACCTCGTGAGTATTGTTTTGTCAAGTTTTGATGCAGAGTGGCAAGGACAACAAACACCCAACTATGATGGGAAAGATACTTAACTTGAACACTTCTATCAAATACTCTTACAAGGAGCCTTAAACTCCATTATTCCTTAAGAGATCAGCCCTCACACACCTAGGGTTCACAACTCAAACCTCTTAAGGCTAGTAGATTAGAACAAAGTGTGACAACCTTCTAGCACTCAGGTTTCAACAAACTTCCACAATTATGGTGAATTAGGCACTTTTCTCCCTTAAGGCTAGTAGCCTTCACCCGGTAGGACAATCAAAATAAAACAAACATAAAGGAGTGTCAAGACTCAAGGCTATTGGATCTATACACCCAACATGAACCCCTACAAGGCCTCAAGACCTCGAATTCTGATTGTCAAAGCACGGACCACAATACAACTTCCTACCGTTGTTCCAAGAGGCCTAATTCATAGACCTACACCTGGGTCTTGATTACCTAGGCTCTCCCCTTCACCCCAAATCTCAAAGCTTAAATCCTATAGGTTCTCCACACCTGTTAGCATCATTCCTAAGTGCCTCATAGAATGGTTTTTAGAGATCAAATAAAAACTCTTTTTTTTTGCTTGTCAAAATGGCTTGCCACATAGAGATGCCAAGCCAAGAATCTCACCATTCTTCCTCCAACAAGCCTTCCATTCTCCAAGATCTCCAAGATATAATAGTATAGGAATAAATATTCCATCCCACTATGATTTAGCAGTTCTACAATGTGGGAATGGAAGATATTCACATTTTTCCTTCAAAACCCTTGTTTCAAGGGTTTTCAAACCACTCGGGAGTAAAATGTAGATATATCCCTTGATTCTTAATGAAATTTCACCACTCCAATGCCAAAAAAAATTTCATCCAATTACCTATCCAACCATCACAAGCTTAGAGCCTCACACAACACGTGCAGGCCGTACAACGTACGAGATTAGCAATTTCTTTATAAAAAACACATAAAACAATAAACTTTTTATTAGAAACTCCTCCAAAAAATTTTCAACAACCTTGCCTCAACCAAGAGAAGAATATTTGAAGACTTCTAACTCCCTCCAATGTCCTCCAACTTCCATTTGAATAGTTAGTCGTTAGAAACACAATTAGACTTCATATAAACACATAAATGCCTAATTAAGGCAATTTGACCAACTTTCCTCAACTCGCCTACAAAGAGGCCTCCAAGCCCACTAAATTAATCAAGATGACTCCCCTCAAGTTTCAAGTTACACCAATGCATCCTTATTTCTTAATTTTCCAAGGTGAACTAGACTTACAAAAGGAGGATGGAGTCCTTGTTTATACAAAGAGTTGGTCACCAAGACCAAAAATCAACCAAACACCCAGAAGACCTATTACAAAGCCTTTAAATGGTCCATAATACCTTATTCCAACATTGAACAAATAAATAAAACATAACAAATGATTCTAGGTCCCTTTAGACCCATGGGTGTTCCTACACAAGGTTTCAACTCATTAGTGGAACTTAGTTTAGGTTTTATAGCATATGGGACACTCGATTAGTCGATCCCCGATGATTTTTGCGTCAAATTCTTTGTTTCATAAAAAGGGCCCCATCCTTTTTATTATCAGAATATTGCATTAGTTAGTGTTTTAGCCTCTAATTTCTTGTGGGATCTGAACCTAATTTTAACTTGATTCCCCGATCACCCGATAGTCCAACCTCTGATACTAGTCAGTCTTTTGGAGTTCATCAAAGGGGTTCCTCGCAAGTCCATATTATTAGTCGATCACACTTTTAGGATAATATTGCATACACCTAAATGGTTCCATCCTTGAAAAATTTTGATCACCTGATCTTTTGATAGGAAAGTGGGGTCTTCTCTAAAGCATACATTTGATGATGGTAGAGATTGTACCACTGACTTGGCTTATTAGTGAGATGTTCTTTCATGTTCCAACAATGGAACGATGGGTTGACAATAGTTAGTGTATCGAGATTTTGATTGTTGGTACATCCGATGTACACAACATATTGTTCATATGGTGTCGAACCCGATAGGTCCTATTGCCCGATATGCCTTTGTGAGGTCGATGATATTGGCATCTAAGCTTGCATCTCTTAGGATATCGGAGCTAATAGAGGCATAAAGGGCATCATAATCTCATATTCCCTAATACCTCTGATATAACATGCTCGTGTGATTCTTAGATCATCCGATCAATATTGGGGTGACTTCATGCTATCGACGGGACATGGTTGGTCGTCCCTACAATGGTCCGATGTGCATGTGTGCAATGTTCTTGATCGGTGAGAGTATGTTCATTGCACTAGTTACTATATGGATCTTGGAATGACAATAGATCGAGTGGCAGTGCACACAACTATCCAATATGGCAATGTAGAAGTTGTTATTGAGAAGGTCAACGATTTGAATCCAAATATTTTGGTCATGAATCCCCAATTGTATTTCCATCTACAGCAACAAACATTAATTGAATTCATACACAATGGTAAGCTGCAAGAGGCTCTTGAATTTTCACAGGAAATATTGGCACCAAGATGAGAAGAAAATCATGATTTCCTAGAAGAAGTTGAGTGTATTGTTGCATTGCTAGCCTTTGAAGGTCCATCATCTTGCCCTATTGAAGAAAGTATAATTATGGAAAGCACCATTTTGTAAGGGGTTAAAAATATTATCTGCTCAAGAAGTTGGTTTATCCAAATGCCATAAGATTTCTCTGTCATATAGCTGACAAACTCTATGTAATCACATATTATATGATATTAATATAACTACAGGTTCTTGCCTTTTGTGGAAAAAAAAAATTATTTACCATTTCACTCCATCTATTATTAAATAGTTGTTTTTAATTATTTAATGTTTCACACCCCTCTTTTCTTCTATAATTTAATAATTATCATTAGTTATTTAATTATTCATCTTCCCTCTCCTAAATTAAATAATTGTTGTGATTGTTTCACAGGAAGTATTGGCACCAAGAGGAGAAGAAAATCATGATTTCCTAGAAGAAGTTGAGTGTATTGTTGCATTGCTAGCCTTTGAAGATCCATCATCTTGCCTTATTGAAGAAAGTATAATTATGGAAAGCACCATTTTGTAAGGGGTTAAAAATATTATCTGCTCAGGAAGTTGGTTTGTCCAGATGCCATAAGATTTCTCTATCATATAGCTGACAAACTCTATGTAATTACATATTATATGATATTAATATAACTATAGGTTCTTGCCTTTTGCGGAAAAAAAAAAATTATTTACCATTTCCCTCCATCTATTATTAAATAATTGTTTTTAATTATTTAATGTTTCACACCCCTCTTTTCTTCTATAATTTAATAATTATTGTTAGTTATTTAATTATCCATCTTCCCTCTCCTAAAGTAAATAATTGTTGTGATTTTTTAATTTATTTATTCTTATCCAAGCCCTATTTCTCAACCAATTTCTTGAGTTTTGGTCCCCATTCTTCCCATATTTATCTATTTTCTTCTTAATTAATCTCATCCATTGATCAACATGCATCATGACTCAATCCTCGTCCTTCATTTGAATTGGGATTTCTATAAAAGAAGTATATCATTCTCATTTCAAGGTTAGCCACAATCTTCAATATTTTTCTCTCACTATCTTGAGATCTTGCTACTACACATCAAGCTTATCAAATACATTGCATACTACAAATTTGAGAGCAAACAAAGAAAAATGGAGAAGAGAAATGAAGGAGAATAAACTTTGGCATAGGAATTGAGGTTTATTGCTAAATATTATTTGGATTTATATCATCATTTGTGATTCATTGCTAGATTAGAGTCATTATGGCTTGGATTTAGGTAGTTTTGTGGTTACTATGATTGATTCACATTTTTCTTCGAATTTCCCCTATCGAAAACTTGTTCTTTCTATGAAAAATACACTTTATTTTAGGTATGTGATATGGAGATCATTTAATATTATTTTTTAAAGAAAATTTAAGAGTGCAATATAACTAATTATTCCTATATCACAATTTCTTTCTTTCATTATTTTGGAGATGACATTTTTGGAGTAATAAGTGTTGTGTGGAAAAAGAGATCCTAGACCTAGTGTATATATCACTAAGATCAATATTTATTCAGACCAAAATTATAATCCAAACCAGAAAGGGTATGAGATTGGCTAACAACCTAGAGGGAGATCCAATCTATCATGTGTTTGATTCTTTTGTATTGAAAATTGATTGAAGTTATTATTAATTAAGTGATTTATTTTAACTATCCAACGTAATCTTTTTCTTTTGCGCAGATTAAACTAAAATTCCACAACCAGAAGACACATCTTAGGAGAGTACAATTTTTTGCACCTATACTCCAAATTTGAGGCTAAAATGAGAGGACACTTGGGTATTGAGTGCCTAGAATGAGAGTGATTTTTGACTTCGCAAATTTTAAATTTGAAGCTCACAAGTCTACACTCTATAATTCTTCTCTATAATTTTCCATCTCTAGATCTAAACCTACAAAACTACAACAAAGAGGGGAAAGGGAATGGCTATATAGAAGTTTTCCTAGGTAAAACCCCCAATTTGGTATTTCTACCTCCATGAATAGTTGACTGATTGATTGATAAAATGTATGTTCTCTTAACCTTAAGTGTATCTAAGGCTATAATGAGCTAAAATGTTAAAAATCCTACTCAAATGTGTTAGAGAAGGATTCCTAAATGACATGAACAAGACAACCCAAGAGAAAATTCAAATAGCCTTTGGAAATTTAAATACATAAATACCTTGCTTGGGGTGGAAAATAGAAAAAAAAAATTAAAGATGAAAACACTCTAAAAACAAGTCATTAGGTGCTTGAAAGAAGCCAAAACTATCTCTATCACCTAGATTCCATCATTTCCTTCCATTGGAATCAAACTTCAATCATTTTGATAACTTGAAAAATTATGAAATTATCCTTGTAAATTGGTAAAAATAAATATATTTGGGAAGAGTCATGTTGTACTTGTAATTGCTTCTCTCATTTTAAAATAAATAAAATTCATGTTTAAATAGTAGAACATATGAATAAATTAAAGTGTAGGATGACTCTTTGAATTTTAATTTTTGAGATTAATTTACTACTAAGCCCAAAATTTGAATTTACATCTTTGAAATTAGAGACCCACAAAAATGAGAAATTAAAATTCTAAGGAAAAATACCTATATTAGGGAGTTGGGTTCCCTTTTCCAACTCTTTTGCACTCAATGAAATTTAATTTGTGTGTTTAAGTTTTTCTTAAATTAGGACTTCTCCAACATATGAGCACTTGTTAGGGTCAATTTTATGATATTTGATCGATAAAACTCTTTCTAGGGTAGTACTAATAACACATTCTCCTAGATTGATAGGAAAAATAGGGTTAAAGAATGTCTAAAATGCATTGATGGATAGGATACTAAAGCAAGTTCCAAATAGAGCATAAATTTTTTCTTTCACCTTAAAGGGAGTACAATTATAGATGATACATGTTGCCCCCACTTTAGTACCCATATGACACTATGTGCATTTGTAAGCTATAGTAACAAAAGTATTAAATTATATCATAAAAGAATTCCCAAAAGGATACTATAGAGGATGTAGAAATTTCACCAAATGAGAGAATGAATCCCCCAACATAGTAATTTGTAAAACCACGACATTAGGAACCACATCTTGCAAAATCAATTCATTAGAAATATAAAAACTATCATGCACATACAAAAAAATGTGTTAGTTCAATACATATAAGGAGAATTAATTTAGAGGGTAGATGTATGACCCTTGATTTTTCTTGCTTTGTGGAGGTGGAAATAGGGTAGCAATCTTGCCACATCAAGTTGGTTAAGGTTTTGATGAAAAACTTAATGGTAGGGATATACAAACATAACACCAAGTACCAACAAGTGAACCAAATGAAAGAGGATGGAACCATGATTCTAACACAACAAACAACATAGAAATCAAAGTTCATAAACCTAGGTTATGTTAATTTTAAGATAACATGGTATGAGTAATATTTTACTATATTTAACTATAATTTATAACTTTTTTATATTTTTTCTATTCATTTTCACTTTTGCAATTTAGAGCATTGAGAGCTAAGCTTATCATCCTAGGAGCAATTTTTTTGCAACAACGACCATATCACACACCGAGGCTCGAGGCTCTAAGGGAGTGCATCACACAAGGTGCATAAAAATAAGAGATAAGTTACATTTTCACTTTCCTTATATGTAGGAGCTCTATTTTAAGCATTTTAATGGTTTTTTAGAAAATTGGGTACTCTTGACTAACATTGGTGTCATGAGGACGCCCTTGACTAGCATGGGTGCCCTAGACTAACATGAGCACCCTAGACCAGCATGGGCACCCCTAACTATCATGGATTCCCTAACTAGCATGGGCACCCTTGACTAGCATGAGCGCCCCTGACTAGACATAGAGTTCTAGGAAATGTAAATTCCTTTTTGATGTTGATTTATCTTTGAATTAATTGATAATAGATAATCCTATTTTTACTAACAAAGCCCTCCACACAAGGGAAAACACATAGGAGGCCACTTTTTCACACTTCTCTCCAATTAGGCCACACTACTCTCAATTCTAAAGTAGCACCACCTATGTGCAATTAGTTTATTATGGGTGTACACCATGCCTACCATGAGGTACCATGATACTATGATTATGGAACTCATGGAGCATTGGTATATTGATACATCTACTTTCTATCTATTGATGGGAGATATTTCGATCACTTTGGAGTATGTATACTATATTTTTTGACTGCTCATCTAGGGTAGGATTGTGGGGCATGATGAGAGGAGGAATTTGGAGGAGATCCTAGTTGATCAACATTATTGTACTAGTCATGATTTTCCATGGCATGACAAGGGCTAGATTTAGCTATGATGGTTATTACATGCAGGTGTTGATGTTCTTGTTCTTCATTAGATCATGATCATTGTTGTAGCACTAGCAGTTTCACCAAATGGACAAGGAAAACACCTAGACATGGTAGACTTATTCATATGATACAAGCAGTGAAGTGATAGATCATGTTCACTTGGGGGCAAAGTATGTTGGCACACCTGTACTATGATCTTGGGTGATACACTCATTACGAGACACAATCTCATGACCTATACACTTATTTAGGTATGGGCATTTGAGAACATCACTCGCACATGAATCGTGAGATATTGCAAACATTGTTTGGAGACCTTATAGGAATTTGTAGCCCTAGAAAGGTTTATCATGACAACTAGCGAGGATATAGCATGACCAATTATTTTTCAATCACTATGAATTTATTATGATGTCTTTCTATTATGATCACATGATGAGATAGTTTGGTCACACTCAGGGTGTTCACATCCCTCAACTAACCTATCTCAAGTTGACTCATAATGGTGCTAAGCCATAGGACATAGATCATCCTACCATCATTGATGTCCCATTGAATGAATCAGATGATCTCATGCCTAATGGAGATAAAATTGGATCAACTGCTACATACATCAGATGGTGGGACACCACATGTCCAAATATTGTATTTTATGTGGACCATCTTACTAGTGATTTCGGGCCATGGCCACAACATCGAGAGGACCATAAGGAGGAATATGAGGATGAAGATGGAGATGCAGGAGGATATGATGAGGAGGAAGATGAGGAGGAGAAGCCAACTATATCAACAATGAGAGGTCTAGGGATTATGAGTAGACTAGAGATTCCCCTGATGAGAGACCTAGATCTCATCCTCATGTATCACAAGAATATTCTTCTACACTTGAGTGACAACCTATCCATGAATATAGGGAGACTATAAGAGTGGAAAATACTATGCCCCTATCCTCCTAAGGGAGTTCATACATAGCCACCATAGTCACAAGCTAATATCCCCACTAGCAAGCTGACCATCAAGGCTATATGATATTTTATGATTTTTACTTTGTTTTATAGTCTTTTAGATTCTATATTTAAAATTGATTTATGCTTTATATCATGTTGTTATCTAATATTATTCTATGGTTTTCCCTTTTTTAGTTGGAATTTGAGATTGGCTTGACCTTATCGGTCGAGTAATATCAAATATGGTTCTTGATATGTAGCCACACCATCCAATATGAGCTGATAAATGGCCACCATAGAGTGCAAAGTTTCATGCAAAGGTGTTTGATCCTATAGCATGATTGAGGAATGTGCATGAGGATCTAAGAGTCACCTACGAGGAGCTAAGAGCAAAGAGAGTTTGAGCTCTTACCAATATTGAGATGTAAACCTTGTTGGAAGATTGAGTATATGGTCATTGATGATGTTTTTTGGAAACATGAGCATGGTATGTATATTGTGCATGATCCAGTGTTGTCATTGATGTGTATCATTCTAGCATGATTTAGAAGTTTTTTTGAAGACATTTGTACATGATAAGTTGGTCTGAAAAGTATAGCTACTCATAAATTTTCCTTAAGTATCAAACCTTTCAATATAGTGGTTCAGTGCATCAATTTTTGGGTTCGCAGTCCTTTGCAAACAAATATATCACTCGATGATTCTAATAGTAATATAGTGAACATCAGATTCATCTAAATCCAAGATTTTTTTTTTGTTTAGTGAAGTATCTTGGAAGATATGAATGATAGAGTTTAGTTTTGTATATTACAGTTATTTCTTGTACAAAGTATTGGTGTGGGAGATTCCACAATCCCCCACAGATGAAAATTTTGAGTTGCGATATTGAAGATAAGCTGACAAATGTTAGTTGAATAGGAATTCCATATGGGATCATTTTTTGAGTTCTACATCTGAAAACTTAGGTAAATAGATGAAGGTTTATGTGTTTAGGTCTTATTTGGGGCCAACCTAACACATTTGGTGTTTTGTGAAGGATTAATATGTGTTGCAATCTTGTGTAGGACCTATATTAAGTCCATCTTGACCTATCTTGAGGTGAATTAAATTTTGAATTAAGGTGCGAAAGTTAGGTGAAATGTTTTGAGGAAAATATATTTGATTTTGTGTGTTACATCCAATTAGGCCAACCTAATTGATGTTACAATTGATATGGATATATATAGTAGATTTTTTTTGGTACTTTACGATGTGGTACGAAGTGATGAGAGATAGATGAAATGTATGGTGTTCCACCTACATGTGTGTAATATGAAGTTTATCAGAAGTGTGAATACAAAGTAAAGTAGAGTGTTTATCTAGATCAGTGCAAAGATTGATTTTGTACTTCATTAGAACTATAATCCAACATACTATAGATGCAATTGTAATAGTTCAATATGCTATATAGCCACCTCTTCTATATTCTATCTAATTATGTGTGGATAATGAGTCCACTAGACAATGAGTCCAACTACAGTGATCATTTATGTAATATACTATATGCAGATATAATATGTGAGCTAACACTCACTGTGGTTTTTCCCATTTCGGGCTTTCCACATAAAAATCTTGGTATTCATGTGTTATGTGATGTTGTGGATGTTTCATGCTTTATTTTCTTATATTATTTGAACATGTTTTGGTAATTGGATGGATTACATTTGAATGGTTTAATAAAATATTGATTCATGCCCCCTCTTAGTATTCCTAGTGTTCAATAATTCATATCAAATATTGGATCCCTAGAAGGAGCTTGACCGCTTTGGGAAGATCTTGGAGATTGAACGCATGAGTAATAGAAAGTTTCATATTCCTCTAAAAAAGATTCTTGTCATTGAATACACAGAAGGAGATTTCATGCTTGATAATGATGAAGAACTTAAAGTTGCTCTTGAAGACCCTGACAAAGTTGAGGGTGAAAACAAAGATTTGAATGAAAATATTAATGAAGAAAATGAATGCATCATAAAGTTGAGAGAAAAAATCAAGAAGTTCAAAGAAAGGCATAATGAATTCAATTAACAATTGAAGCAAGCAAATGAATATATTAGCGAACTAAAAGTACAAGTGGAAGAAAAGAAAAGAGTTGAGGAGTGTCTAAATGCAATGGTGAAAAGAAAATCTGATTAATGCACAAGGCTTGAACAAGAAGTAGTAAATCTAAGATAAAATATGGAGAAAGCAAGAAGTCATGAAGATAAATTCAAGACAAGTTCTACAATTCTTGATGAGTTGATTGCAAGTAAGAAAGAATCTAAAGACAAAGGTGGTTTGGGACTTGAAAAATGTGAAATTTTAAAGACAGTTCTAACACCTAATGTAGAAGATCAATGAACCAGAGAAGGCTAAAGACGAGAAGAACAATGGAAAGCTCTAGAATCAAAGAAATAATGTTAGAAGACTTTCGGTTAGACAACCAAATTCTCAAAGGTAGCCATCCATCTTTCAATGGTATTTGTTATTCTTGTAATAAATATGGTCATAGAGCAATAGAATGTAGAAGCAAAATAAATCAGAATTTTCCATCTTTTATTGGTCAATGCTTTACATGCAAAATATTTGGACATAAGGAAAATGAATGAAGAAGTCAAATAATGAATGCATATAATAATGGTAGAACAATTCAACTCTTTAATGGTTATTGTTATACATGTTATGGATTCAGACACAAAGCTAATCAATGTGGATCTAGAATGAATGGAAAGAATTTAATATTTAGATAAATGTCATAGGCAACAATTGTAGTAAGCCTAGATATATTGCTAAGTTCTGCAGAAGTAGAAACACAAGGAAGGATAATCTAGTAAAGAAAAACAAACTAGTCAAAAAGGTTGATCTGGTTGAAGTAAAGAAGGAAGATCTAGAGAAAGAAAGAAGAGACTAAGAACAAGGGAGAGTCGGTACCATCCTCCAGTGTATATGCTTCCTCTAGTAATTAAGCCTAGAGTTATGGCTTAGAGGGAGCTTTAATGGATATCTTATTATCCCCACCAGAGAAGAGGTGTTGAAGCCACAACACGAGGATATGTGATGGAGAATGTAATTCTATATCTATTGAAGAAGATTGTGGAAGAAAATGTGCTAATGCAGAGATTCACAGAGCTTGAGAAGGTGAATTTGTATGCAGTTTTTAGGGTTGCCAGCTTTATGGAATGAATCATTTATTGCAGAGTTAGGTCAAATCAAAGAGTTAAAAGTAAATTTGCTAAGTTAAATTTATTTCATCAAAAGAAATTGAAGGAGAATAGATCAATGAGAAGAAAATTTGAAGTGCAAAGGCGATTCAGAGCTCAAAGCATTGTAACCCTAGTTCAATGAAGCAAAGAAAAACGTATTTAGAGATTCATACATACTCTAGTTTTTTGGAATTTTTGTTTGAAATCAGTTTGAGTATAATTCACAATGGTGACACCAAGGGTTGTAGATGTTTCAAAAAATCCACAACCTAAGTTTAGAAGATATCCCGCCAAATCTATAGAAGATGGCCCTATAGGTGCATTCTTGCATATACCTTACGGGGTCCTACCAACTAAAGAAATTAGGGAATACGTTCATGGAAGTATGGATGACCACCCTCACAACAAGTTACTGGACCTATGGATGAATGAGTTGATTGGGGTTGATTTCACCCTTAAGCCAAAATACCAAACCCTAGTCAAGAAGAATTTGGATGTACGACAATGGTTCTTGAGTTTTAGCTATGATGAGAAATACATTAGAATGGCCCTAATAATAATTCACAACCAATTTGCATGGATTGATGGCCATCACATGATCACAAAGGAAGTAATAAGTGAGATAACAAGTTTATGGTCTATCGGACCAATTCGAGTTATAAAATCTACCAAGAACAAAGAAGTAATGGAGAAAACCAATACTACATTTTGTTAGAAAACCAAGATCACCTGCATGCAATCACCTGTCACATGCAAAAGACATGCAAAACCAAAGAAGATGTTTTGTAAACCTCAAAGTAAAAATGCATTATTGAGAATCAATTATTACAAAGAGATCAATCCTTATGAAGGAGATCAAGAAACCCTAAAAGGGAAACCCTAAATGAAACCCTAGTGTGCATAATTAATAATTAATCAATTATTAATATGCCTAAGTTTAGCTTAAGCAACTAAAGGAATAAGTGACTTAATTAATTAACCAGTATGATATAATTACTTAAGTATAATAACTTATTACTCTAACACCACCCCTTAAGATGAACTTAGGAAGAAGCTAAAACACTAGAAGAAGATGCATGAAAGCAAAGATGGGTCCCGACAACTAGGCATGATCAGGTACCCATTTACAAATGCAAGAATGAGGTAGAGAAGGAAAACCCAGTGGGACAAAACCCCCCTACAATGAGATGACATGTTGCAAAGAAGCACTGGAAGAACACTGTAGAGTAACACTAGAACCGCAATCTGGCAAGCACGGAAAGATACTTTTGTCTACAAGAAACCATATCGGAAACATAATGATGCAACAGCAGACCCGATGCCATGGAACACTCGAAAACACCAAACGGGAACAACCCTGGAATCTATGAAGTAGGAGTAGATTATTGAATGATGTATTACTGAAAATGAAGTGCAAAGATGCAAGGTGCACCCTCCCAACTACCAAAACATCCAAGTAATCTCCAAACAACCCATCGGGTCAAATCTGGACTAAGCGATCAACCTAGGATAGATACAGAAAAAGTGAAAAGACAGCAACATAGAGCTCCTCGATACCTTTCCAATGCCGCAAAGATAGCGAAAATCGGAGATCGTGGCAAAAAGTTATGAGCTCAGAAGCATAAAATAAACATCTGACTTCAGACAGTAATAAAAAGCAACACCTACAAAATCTGACAAAAAAAACCAGTACCATTGAAGAGTTCTCGGAACCAGCTTTCCAAAAATATCTCGTTTTCCCAATTTCAACAACCGAGCGAAAAGTTATGCTTGTTTTCCCAATTCTGCTTATTTTGCAAAAAAGCAAAAGAAAAGCCCCCAGGCTGAGCATTGGTCGCCCATATGACCCTGGCAGCTAATTTATTTTTTTTTAAAATTAAAAAAACACCAAACCCGTCGGCGGTTAGCCAGACGGCTGGCGGTCACCGCCAGACCGAGTGAGCACCGCAGCTTATGCAGGTGGTGGGCTCCGCTCCGCGGGTGGTGCGCCACTATGGCGCCACTTCGCGGGCGGCACTCCGACGACGCCCCTTTTTTTATTTTTTTTTATTTTTTGAAAAGAAATCGCCTTGGAGTGCATGCTGGGGAATCCATACAACTTCCTTGGCAAAAAAAATTTTCCTCAGAAATCAACTGCTCCAAAATCGATGATTTGACAGGCGTTTCTAGGGTTTTGGGTCATTGCAAACGCGATGGCGACGTTCGTTTGAGCCCAAAGTGTCCCGAAAAATTAGCTACCCTCAAATCTTGCAAAAAAAATTCTTGTGGAAACCCTTGCACTTGAAACTCACTGAAAAACCATATCTTCAAATCACGAACAGGCAGCTGCAGGTCTGGAGCTCTGATACCATGTTAGAAAACCAAGATCACCTGCATGCAATCACTTGTCACATGCAAAAGACATGCAGAACCAAAGAAGATGTTCTATAAACCTTAAAGTAAAAATGCATTATTGAGAATCAATTATTACAAAGAGATCAATCCTTATGAAGGAAATCAAGAAACCCTAAAAGGGAAACCCTAAATGAAACCCTAGTGTGCATACTTAATAATTAATCAATTATTAATGTGCCTAAGTTTAGCTTAAGCAACTAAAGGAATAAGTGACTTAATTAATTAACCAGTATGATATAATTAATTAAGTATAATAACTTATTACTCTAAGCCAAATTTGAAGTATAATAACTTAATTAACCAGTATGATATAATTAATTAAGTATAATAACAAATTTGAAGTGCAAGGGCGATTCAGAGCTCAAAGCATTGTAACCCTAGTTCAACGAAGCAAAGAAAAAGGTATTTAGTGATTCATGCATACTCTAGTTTTTTGGAATTTTTGTTTGAAATCAGTTTGAGTACAATTCACAATGGCGACACCAAGGGTTGTAGATGTTTCAAAAAAGCCACAACCTAAGTTTAGAAGACATCCCACCAAATCTATAGAAGATGGCCCTATAGGTGCATTCTTGCATATACCTTACGGGGTCCTACCAATTGAAGAAATTAGGGCATGCGTTCATGGAAGTATGGATGATCACCCTCACATCAAGTTATTGGACCTATGGATGAATGAGTTGATTGGGGATGATTTCACCCTTAAGCCAAAATACCAAAACCTAGTCAAGAAGAATTTGGATGTACGACAATGGTTCTTGAGTTTTAGCTATGATGAGAAATATATTAGAATGGCCCTAAGAATAATTCACAACCAATTTGCATGGATTGATGGCCATCACATGATCACAAAGGAAGTAATAAGTGAGATAACAAGTTTATGGTCTATCGGACCAGTTCGAGTTCTAAAATCTACCAAGAACAAAGAAGTAATGGAGAAAACCAATACTACATTTGACCAAAGAGCCCTCATGGTGAATCCTATCAAAATTTATGTTATTAGATATGCAACTATGCTCATTGGATAAAAAATCTATTATACCAAAAGAAATAATTCAGTATATTATGTTGCAATCAATGTGGCACATGAAATGGTAGAGAATGATGTTGATTATGACTTGTGAGTTGCTTGGGAAATAATTGATGGAGAACCTAAAGGAGATTAAAAAAAAGAAGTATGTGTTTAAATATAGCACATTATTAATGTGTTTACTCACCTACTCCTTGAGGGAAGTTCCTGTGATTGGAAAGGTCAATTAATCAAGCACAAGGCCCATTGCACACCAAATAGGAGATTATATGCGAGCCCTTAGAGATATGAATGCTCAAGATGATTCCCTTGCAACCTTCTTTGAAATATTATAGAAAGAATAATGAATGAGAGACAGAGGATTCCAAGAAGTTTTGTGGAGAGATACAACAATGACATCACTTTCCTAGTCTTCACAGATTTTTGCATAATGAAAGCAGTAGAACCTAGGACCATTTGGGTTCTGGAACTAGGATATGAAGTTTCATAGGTAGAACTTTTTGGTTGTGTAGAGGTGTTATTGAAGAGTCCTAAAGATGAGAATAAGAAAAGGTATGTGACTTATGAAGAAAAATCATTAGAATTTCACCTATAATTCACGAAACTAATCATGAGAAAGAATGTTGACAAAATGTTTGACATGTATGCACAAGAAGGTTGTCTTTCAAAGGAAAAAGTTAAGTATGCCAAATATAGAGCTAGAGTTGATATGAGTGTGGTAGAAGCCTCTAATAGCTCAAGGAGATTAGGAAGATCTGCTACTACATATCTTCCTGTTGGTGGCGAGAAGAGGAAACCCACAGATGGTCCTCTAGTAAGGGATAAATGCCCTTTGGTAGTTCATGCCACTAGGGAAAAAGAAAAGAAAACTAATACCTTAGTACCCCTTGTTACTCCTACAAGAAGAAAAGTGAAGCAAAAGGCCACGAGACAAAAGGAAATTGGCATCAATGTTGCTGATGAAGAAGAGTTGGAAGATGATGAAGCCCCTCTGGTCAAGAAAAGGAGAAGTGATGCTTCACAAGGTGAAGCAAGCACAAAAAGAAAGAGAATTTATATTATAGACATGAAGAGTGAACAGGAAGTTGAGAAAGAAAAAACAACTTTCAAAATTTACAAGAGGGAGAAGGAAGCCAAAAAGGATTCTTTGGAGAAGAAACAAAGAAGCCTCCGATAAAGGTAAAGGAGCATAAACAACTTGAGAAACCTCACACTCTGATGAAGATTGATGCACTATTCAATAGCATAGAACACAATGAAATGTTAAAAGAAACAATAGAACTATATAAAGAAGCAAATGAGGTAGATAAAGCTACCATAATTGAAGCTATAATTCAATACATTGTTGTGTTTGAGGTAGATATGCGAAATATCTGGAACGATATACCATATGATGTTTTGGAAGTTTTGTTGAAAAGAAGCTCGAGAATGATATAATGGAACATGAAAATATGAAATATGAAGCTCTAGAAAGAGTTGGTGCCCCCTTGACTAATGTAGATCATGCCTCATTGGTTGCCATCTAAAACAAGGAGCTAAAGAAAAAAAAAACTTGGTAAACATACTTATGGGAATGAATCAGGAAGATCATGATAGGATTCAAAAAGAGTGTAATGACAAGGCAGAGGAACTAGTGCATAAATTGGGTCTACTCCCAGTAACTAAAGAAGGTTTAAATGATGACTCTGATGCCCTAGAATCAAATGAGGAAGGAGACATGCAACTGATGATGCTCAACATGAGCATGAGATCAATGATGGAGTTACTAATTTAAAGGAAAATCTTGATAATGTTCCTCTAGATATAGTGCAAGGAATTGATGAAACTTTGAAAATATTATAGAAGAAGAGACAATGATCAGAGAGGAAACCACGAAGGATAACACCTTTATTCCTTCAGTTATTCATGATACTATAGAGGAAAGGTCCACTCTCCCATTGATAAGAAAAGATCAAGGTAATCCATAGACATCTTCTCCTTCGGAAGATATAGAACATGTCACTAGTGTTTAGGTGACAAGCATGATGTGAATAGAGTACAAGAGCAGAAGAATGAAGAAAACATGGAAAGAGAAGATTATGGTGAGAGGAAAGAAGAAGAAGAAGACAAGAATGAGGAGAATGAGCAAGGAAAGGACAAGGACAAATGAGATGAAGATAAAAAGATGATGAAGACAAAGAAAATGATGATTTACCTTTTGGGCGATCAAATGAATTCATTTAAAATTTATGTTTTGTAAGTATGTAGTCCTTATTATAAGCTTCCTAAAACGTATAATTTTAATATTTAATTTTATTTTTTATTTCTTGTGAATGTAGTTTTTCAATGAACATCAAGGTCTTTGTTTTGAACACATGAAAAAATAGAAAAATAGAGAAAAAAATTCTAAAAAATACATGTCTTATAAGTATCGATGTCCTTATTCCAACAACAACAAAAATTGAATTTTGATACATACCAAAAAATTTATGCTCTTAATAGTACACTTATGTCTAAATTATAATTGGTTTGACTTCAAACTTAATTAAAAAAAAATCAATAAAACATTAGGAAACCAAATGCATCTTTTAGATATTGTAGTTACAAATCTAAATTCAAAAAAAATAAAATTTGATCCTTCATAAAATAAATTTATGTGGTTTATAGTACACATCACTCTTTAAAAATAGTGTTTACTATTAAAAACTAGTTATCAAAGAAGATGGAAAAAAAAAATTCAATTTGATTCCATTTTTTTTTTTAATATATATTTAGAATCTACATATAAAATGTCACAAATCACTAGTTTGCATCATCTTCAAATTCCTCATAGTTTAGTAGCTATAGGTGTCCAAAAATGAAGATTTAGTTCAAAATGTTCATTTCAATGTCAAGTTTGGCCAGAAAGTGTAACCCACTATTGTAGGATCACCCAATGGGCAAGCATTGATGAGGAGTTAAGAGAGTGGAGTATTCGCTTCTTAGATAATGGGAAGTAAAGGAAACAAGTATCTAAGTAAATGAAAGTGGAGAGGAGGGAGATGTGTAGAGAATGTAGGGAAATATGGAGATAAATGTGGGAATGAAGAAAATTAAGGGAGAGGGAAGAAGGGTAACGCATGGTAGAGTAGATTAAGGGAAAAATATTGGTAAAAGTGTGTGGACTACGAGTTTGGTATGTATTTTTTCGCATGTATTCAATAACAATGATTTTATTCATATAATCTTTGTGGAAAGAAGAAAGATTATGAGAAGTTTGTGCAAGTTATGGCATGATTTTATTTGATATTTTGTATTCTTCTTGAAAGTACAAGATTTATCAACTATCATGTTTTTGCCTTGAAACCTTAATGGTTTTTATTCTTTATAGTTATTTTTCATTGTTAAGAGGTCATGAGAATGTTTCCAATGGTGTATGAAACTTTTAAGTCATTAAGTATGATTTAATTCATAATTGATAGGTTTACATAATGCTATGATATACTTATGAGGGTAATAAGATGTCAAGTTACTACTAATGGTATGCATCATATATAAACATCCATTGTGTAAGATTAAATCTATTAAATATGTGTGCATAAGAGCTGGGCATTGTATTCCTTATTTTATATCTATCCATGTACAAATGAATTTTACTTGTTAAAGGTATCCACCCATAACCTCATTGTGAAAGCAATTTTATATTTGATATGATTATCAGCTTGCATGTATCTTGATGTAAGCATTTCTATGCATGTTACTATTGTTGATGCATTACCTTTGTTTAAGAATTTATATGCATGTTAAGAAAGTTGATCTATTATCTCCATGTAAGCATTGGTATGCATGTTAAAATTGTCTAGCCATTACCTATGTAGAAATAGTTACATAAATGTATGAATTGTTGGTCTATTACCACTATGTTAATAGTTGTAAAAAAACTTATTCAATCAACCTATCCATCAAGTTAAACCCTATTTGTTAGATGTTTTATTGTTATCTTAATGCATTCCATTTTTAAAAAATATATAAAGCGCTTTGACCTTATAAGGGGTCGAGAGAATTAGCTATATTTGATAGTGATATTAAAGTGTTTTGGGTTAAGATTGTATAAATGTTTGTGGTGGATTTAAGTCACAATGTTGTGATGGTTTCCAAATCTGAGTATGGTAAAATAATGGTATCCCTATTTGTTAGCTTGAAATTTTTAGGGTAGATAATTTGGATATCTTTTCATTTATATGAAGATCTAAACATGTTTCAATGTACTTGTTTTTTTTTTTTTTGACAAGAATAAAATTCTAGCAACAAAAAGTCAACCTAGATAAATTTGATGGTTGTATGTGTGTGTATGGGTATATTAGTATATATTTACATTGAAACATATAAATATGTGAAAACATGTGTGGTACATATATGAAGTATATTAAACTAGTTGATTATGTATAAACAACAATATTATGTTGTAAGCTCACAAGTTTATTCAAACCAAAATAACAATAATGGTTAAGTATTGTGAATAATTCAGTGTTCCACAGGGACGCGTCCCCCCCCAAAAAAACCCCACGTTTCCTAGAGGGGGACGTCTCAGAGACTTGGGGACTTGGGGGAGACGTCCCCCCACCAGGCCACCACCAACGCCATTATCCCACCACTAGTGTCGTTGTCTCCAAGACGTTGATAGGACTTTGAGGACGTTGGGGTGTCCTCAAGACGTCTGGGGGGCTCCTAGTTGTCTCCAAGATGTATAATTATTGTACTTATACATCTTTTTATTATGTTTTTTTCAAGTACTATATGTATTTCAACACCCTGCTGCCCCCTCGCCGTCGTCCCCCCGTCATCCCCCTGTCGTTCCCAAACTTAGGCCCCCCGTCCCCACGTCTCGAAAACACGTCCCCTGTTGTCTCCCCGTCCTCGTCCCCAAAACCCCGTGGAACGCTGGAATAATTGAATGTTATGTTTTAATCAAGATGAAAAAGAGGGTAAACCTAATTATATTTATCTTTGTTGATACTTATTGAATGCAACAAAAAATGTGCTGTGGAACCACTGTCAATATCCAATTTGAGATAGAGGTTTTATGTGAACATACAACTACATAAGTTTACATGACATAAATTATAAAACCTTTAGCCAAAGTAATGCAAAATCAATACTTGCATTATTGGTTCGCCATGCCTAAAGATGTAATTTAATCAAATGTATCATGCATAGCTAGAAGGAATCTAGAAGTTACTTGATAGACTAATTGCATTAGTACACAACACTAGTTCTCAAAAGACTTAGGTGACCACTAGTATGTGGTTAGAGAAAAAACACTTGGGTGATGTTCTCCCTCTTGTAGTTGATTGCCAAAGACTTGGATTATCAAAGACAACTTTCACTATTTCTCTTTTTATATATATATATTGATGTATATCATCATTCAAATGAGGCAACTTATGTAATTTTGTTTATCTACTAGAAAAATGACCTATTGAGATGTAGATATGACTTGTGTACTATGAAAGATTGATTTTAAACTAGTTGTGCAATGATATTATTCTTCCATAATTACAATTTCTTTATTTGATTTATATTGTGAATATTGCAATTATTTTGAAAATGAATAGAATACAAAGTTTTGCATTTTAAAAAAAAATACAGTGTTTTGAACTAATAAACTAGGAAGGTTCATTACAATAACTCCTAGAAAGAACAAAGACTAAAAAATAACAAGGTTAAAACATATAAAATGTGATTTTACATAAAATAAATCATAAAAGCCATTACCTTGACATCATGGTTGGAAAAAAATTAAGACTAAGGGTTAAAAAAGCCTAAAAACATGCTAGAAGAAATATATATATCAAACTAGATCCAAAATATAATGTAACTTAATAATTTTCAACCAACAACCACATTTTAATATGAATGCGATGTAAAATTGTTATTTGACTCTTTAACTATTAAACATTAAAAATTGGGGTGTTCGTTTCTATACTTAATTACCCTTCACAAGCCTCAAGCAATATGGGTTTAAGAAGGAGGTGAAGAAATTGATTTGACACACACGTAAACATAAATTCCAGATTTCAGCTGTTTGACATTTTTATGTACCTCTTAAGTTGATATACTTAATCTTTCAATAGTTAAGTGTATGTTTCATTGTTTACAAGCATTGTTTTATAAAGGTTGGTTCTTGATAATCATGCCCAAAAACAGTTAGGATTGTATTGCAAGAAACAATCATACTCCACTAACATTATAACAAAGAAACAGAATTCAATGAAATATTATATTCCGATTTCCAAATATTCTCTCCATAAGAAAGGCCGCTAGTATCAAGTTAGCAACTAGAAACTCCAAGAAAGCAGAACACACCATTGATAACCAACAAATATGAAATGCATGTCAAATATTACCATCTACCTACCTTCCATGTTGTATTAATATTTGCAAAAGGAATTCCATAACAGATGAAAGCTTCGTGCCGAACTTACTTTTCAACATCAATATACCAAATCTTGCACTCTAGTATCAGATATTGTTCCCCTCCTACATAAGAACACAGTTCCCCCATATCTAGCTATTGGGTTTAAATAGTTTTGCAAGCAGCACCTAAACAAATCTGTAGAACACCAACCCAGATAAAAGAAGTGCACTCTAGTACTCTGAATATCAAACATCATAAGCATCAATTTTTTTAATAAGGATAGGCTAGAGACTTATCCTCTTCTTATAAAGAACAAATCAGTGCGATTATATAAGAGCATGAGTTTTGATCAGATTCTTGTGTAATCCAACATTTTCTATCTGGCAATAACTATGACATATAAATTCCATTTAGAATGAAAACGAGCCATTGTAAAGAGTGCATTTCTGTTGATGACAAAGCAACAATCAAAACTATTGCAAAAAATGCTTCTACCATATACTTTTCAATAAGAACTCAGAATAAAAGTGTAGGATGAATTACAGAACAGGTTCCTCAATTTTATCAGCAAGTTCACTAATGAATGATATGATGCAAGAATATAAATATGAATTTCTGTGCATAAGAATAACAATGATACAAACCTAAAATAAACCTCCATTCCTATCCTTCCAAGGGTGCAGTCACCACTATCCTATGCAGCCCAAAAGAGTAGAACTGTGTTCAAATCATGTTCAGCCTATTAAAGTGAAAAAAAAACCTAAGGTACTATGCCTTATTGTGAGTCCACTGTGCAATAATGGGTTCCTGTTTTATTTTTGTTAATTTGCTGTGCAAATGTAGATTATTGTTCGAATTATAATTTGGGAACAGAACACCAAGAAACAGGGAGCAGACAAATTAAAACAAAGAATCATTTTAAAATTGATTTGTATATCTTTACTTCCTAGACATTATGAACATCTTTATATTCAAACAATTTGGTCAAATAACTGAATGCTTAAGGGTTGAATCCTAAGTTACCGGAACGGGTTCGGGGACGGGTGCAGGTACGAGAATTGGGTATGTGGGTATGTGAAAAAAAAATTTAGGGGTTTGGGTACGTGTGTGTGTATATATATATATACAAAAAAAATAAGAGAAATATACAAAATTGTAAATCTAAATCATTTCATAGTATGATACTTGATCATTGATCAATGCCAAAGATAAATATTAAATGCCAATTGATAGTTGAAAAATATTCAAATAAGCCATATCAATGATATCACATACGTCTATGTTCACCCAACAAGTACCTGCAGGTGAACCCAAACCCGGTTCGGGGCCTGCGGGTATGAACCCTGCAACAGAGATTGAATAAAAACTTTTCAAAAGCTACACTCATCTGCAAAATATGGTCTCTAAAACACAATAGCAGTGTTGAGTTATGGCAAGCTAATTGTGACAAATGACAAGCCAGCCAACAACTTGAAATTGAAGGAGTTTATGTTATATTTTTACTTCCTAGACATTATGAACAACTTTATATTCAAACAATTTGGTCAAATAACTAAATGCTTAAGGATTGAATGAAAACTTTTCAAAAGCTAAACTCATCTACAAGATATGGTCTCTGAAACATGATAGCAGTGTTGAGTTATGGCTAGCTAATTGGAATATTTAGAGCAATGTATCTCTTTGTTGTAATCCAAATGCGAAACTGATAGGATTAAATTTAGTTTTGCAGCAGCTTGAGTCAGGATCATTTATATATGTTGTAGTCTATACCTAAAATAAGTTATAAATGTATGATTAGTGATGATTTGATAAAATATATGATGTGATGATTCCATAGATATTTACTCAAAATATATCTTAACACCAAGAAGTGATCTGAAAAAACCATTACTCTGCAGCATTTGGCTATCAGCTTAGAAGTTAGATCTAGTATTGTGAAGCTCCAGAGAAATGCCTGTGGGTAATGTACCTTGCTGATGTTTCAATTCCCTCTTGCATTTGTTGCCATTTCAGCTATAGCTATTTTCAGGAGAATTTTGTGAATACAAAAACTTACCAGAGTAAGTCCTTCGCATTGTAGTAAATTCGACACAGAAGCAAAACCAGTTGCCTTTGATACATGTGAAAGAGCTACAGTAGGGGCACATCCTTCCTTTTTCCTGTATCAATGGCAGCTGCAAATACATAGAATTTCACTCCTATTGAGAATTTGTAGTAGCATCACCACTCTCACCCTGCTGCTGCTGGCTAGTTCTTATGAATTGGTGCTCTGATTTCATATTTCTATTACATGCATTCATTGATGTCAGCACTCCAAAAGGGCCTTCACTTCCCAGACCAAATCCTGGCCCACTCTGTGAAGTATCTTGCAAAAGCATTGATGTCGAAGGCATAATGTCTTAGGTGTCCATGCGGGAATTCCAGCCCCATTCCTCCAAAGAGATTGATTTTGGCCACTGGACAACACTGATGTAAGAGGCATACCACCAAGATTGGCTACAAAAGCAGGATTACTGGGACCAGATAGAACCAAAAAAATAATAATTAAGCCCTAATAAACTGAAAGAAAAGAAAAATCACAAATCAATCCAAAGCAACAGAGAGATAGAAGGGTAGGAAAAATACCTAGCACCTGCTGTGCGCTGAATCTTCTATGAACGTCTTTGCAGATCATTCGGCGGAACTTGACCTTCTTCCACAGCCTCTTGGCCTGCCCTGGTGAAACAATATCTTCATCATCATAACCCACATCCATAATTGTCCTTAAATCATCTGGACTTCTGAAATCCATTCCATCCTTGCCTTGTGGTTATTGCAAGAATTGGATTGAGCTTGGGTTCCCATTAGTAAAATTGCTCCAAAAAATTTCAAAGAACCAAATTTCAAATCAATGAAAATTTCTGAAGTGGTTAAGATATTCCCAAAATCTGATCAGATAATAAGAAAAGAAACCAATATGAAACTGTGTCAGGCTTTGTAAACAAATAAGCAGAAAGAAAAGAATGAATTTCAGCACTTAATTAATTTTCATAATCTATGATTAGGTTTTTGAAACAAAGGACAGTGTATTAGTTTCACAGTTCCTCGCTGCACTTTGATTACAAACCACAAGCATGAAAACGAAAAGTAATAATTAGTGAAACTAAAAACCAATTCACGTAAACTGCATAGCTAAACAGGAAATGTGTACACTGAATCACACATAAACACACAGATAACAAATAATTTGTAAGGAACATAATTTAAATTAAGTAGAAGGTGAATCTGCATTTACTCTTGAACAATTTATTTCAAACCAAAATAAAAAAAATGTATTTCAGGCTTACAAGAATTCCGCTGAGAAAAAATGGGCAGGGTTTGCAAGAAAATTTTATGAAACCTTACCAGAGCAATATCTCCCTACAGTTGCTGCTTCAACCAAATCTATTCACGGTAAACCAAAAGCGAATCTAAAAATATCTACAGAAATCTGATGTGATTCAAGATGTAAATGGAAGTATTGGTTGCCAGTTAAAATGTGTTGAATGCATGTCAGACTCAATAAATGTTTTAAGTTTAATAAATCTCCCTGCTTACCTAAATCTCAGACTGCATGTCAGACTCAATAAATGTTTGAAGTTTAATAAATCTTTCTGCTTACCTAAATCTCAGACTGATCGCCAATGCCTGAAGCTGGTTAAACAATGCCTGAAACTGGTTAAACGACGAACAAACCTGGTTTTAAAGCATGAGACAGGTTTAGGAGTGAAAAATGGACTGGCAAGTCCACTTATGAAACAGCCTATCGGCTAACTAGCTTTTATTGTTCAAGCTCGATGCTATTTAATAAAATGCATAACAACCAAACTATTTTAAAAGCAAAGAACCAGAGTAAGGATTGACAGATTGTAATGTAATATGCCAAGAACTATATTAATTATATTACGTCAAAGGCTAAATTTTACAATTTGGCAATTTGCAGAACCCAGTTGGACTTGCAGTGGAAAAGAAGAGTATCGAAGAACCCTTCGACCAAATATATGGTTTGTGCCATGCCCATGTATTCTGAAGTCATATCAATACTTGTTGTAACAGGGAAAAAGTGTATGTCCTACACTGACAATAATATACCATTGTGCCTTGGAAATCAAAATTTTAGATTACAGGGCATGAAAAGTTTGGAAACCCTTGCAATAGAAGGAAATGCTCGTCCTCTTTAAAGAGCTGCATGTTTTTTTTCTGGAGCAAGTCATCTACAGCTTCACTGTCAAATTCTAAAATGCACCCCATCTTCAAAATCTCACATAACCCTGCAACAAGGCCTGGATGTTCTGATAATATCCCCTTTGAAAGCACCTCTGCAAATTCAGTTGCCAGTGACAATCTCACCTTTGGATTGTGTCGATCAGATATCTGTATTAAAATCCTATTTTTATCCTTTTCCCAGTGCACAAAGTTAGATTCAGTTGCAACAATATTCTCTGGATTGTCATCCTCTGTTTTAAGTGTCAGAATATATGAAATTGTCATGATCTCTGTGATTTCATAAGCAGATGACCTTAAAAGAGTTTTAACTATTCCATGCCGTTTATCTACTGATATACTGAAGGATGGGTATGCGAGATAAGCAAGAACAATTCTGTATAGTCCTTCTTTGAAAAAGCCCTCCCCTCTTTCCAGCTTACGCAAGAATGCATCCTTTGAAATAGAAATCTCAGTTTTGCGAACTACTTCTGAAATATTTTTAACTCCAAGGGAGTTATACAATGAGAACAATGAGTGCAGAGGTATTTCAGAGTTAGAGGGGTTTGGATGCCATGTGAATATGGTACTCGCAGAAGTTCTTTTGAATAGTTCTGTGAGTTTAAGATCATTAGGGACAAAGACAGCAGTAGCAGGACTCAATTTAAGGAAATCTCCATTAATTTTCTGAGTAGGAAATTTCAGACCTTTTGCCCCCATAATTGTCTCTACTTTTGAAGGAGAAAGTAACCAGTATTTCAGAATGCCTTTCAAAACTGAACAACATTCTGTTTCCGCTACATATTGCAGTAGTCCTTGATGATTAGCAGAGGACCAATCCAGCCACACATTGCAATACTTCTCGGCTGTAGGACGCACAAGCACTCCAAGATTAAAATAGAAAAAGGGAAGTAGTGAAGCTTCATAAATATTCTCAAGCACGTGTAGCTTGTGATTTAGAAGGCCATCACCACGAATTATACACGTTTCTGCATCTTTCCATTCTCCTCCATATCCATGGCCAGCATGTGGAATCCAGATTTTGACAGAATCCTTGTCATTAGGTGTCCACTGGAAACGGCTAAGATATTTGTAGAGCCTGGTTATGGCCTCAAAATCTGTATGCATTCGAAGATGTTTTGCAACAACTTCGCAACCCTCTCCAAACTTGACAACCACCCCTATGTATTGAAGGGCATCCTTGAATACACCCATAGATGTGCCATAGAATGAAGGAATGAAGAAAGAAAGATCAGTTGACAGCAGACCGGCCTGTGACCACTCATCATCTAACAAGACACACATGTTTGGAGATTGATATCCTCTAGAGGTTGTCAGCCATTTTGCTTCCATAATACTTGTCTTGAATTCTGTAGTAAGAGAGCTACTAGACGTGTGTAGTAGATGCTGAATCCAACTTAGAAGGAGGATGGCTTCCTCTAGCCCAATTAGAAAAGGAAATCCAGGCACTTGACCATTTGGTGGTTTGAGATATGGAATATCTTTTACATTAAGTCCACCGGTAAGAAACAATGTAAGATCATTTAGACTTCCCCCAGCCAGTTCAAGAGCGCACAGGGGAGGGCTTAGATAATCAGCTGACAGTATGACAGCCTCCTCAGCAGCCCATCGATTATTACCCATTAATTTTGCCCATTTCCCTATGGCAGCAGGGAGAAGTTTTGTTTGGGCATTAGTGACTATGGATCCAGATTCACTAAGTATTGGCAATTTGGAGCATAATTCTTCCATCTCTGTTGAATCAATATAATTATTTGCAGTAGAAAAATGCAGAAATTGGGCTACACGCACTACGAATTCCTTACTTCTAGAGACGTAAACTTGTTCAACAATCTCCTTAATGAAAGCCGAGAGAGAATGGTCAGTGATTTTAGCATACCGATTGAGCCAGTCTAGTAGAGTAGCCCGCTGAGAAACCTCTAGTCTTGTAATGGCCATTTGAGTTGCCTTTGGCATGAATTTGCGACATGTCGCACGCCCCAGTTCTCTTTTCCATCTTCTCAACCATTCAGCGTCCTTCATACTCTGGGAAAAGTAAATTCTGTGCTGATAACAAGAAGCTATATGAGTTAAGCTCATCAAATCCACAGCATTAGAGCAACTGTACTTGTGATACTTGAGCAGAGGAAATGGATGGAGCTTGACACATACGTTCCAATTTTGTGCCACAAAACAGAGGAGTTGAACATACACATCTTCAGATAGTCTACGCACCCATGTAACGTCAGAGGTGATAAAGAGGGAGTACCACTCAAAACTTACGTATTGCACTCCCAAGAATAGCAAAGACTGTAAGCTGTCCATACATGCGTGAATTACGAACACTTGATTAGAGCAGAGAGCATTCGGCCTTTCCAGGCCTTGATTTTTTGTTGATTTTTGCAGTATCTTTCTGAATGCAGGAAGTATTCGACGAGCTTGTGAAGGAGTGCAGTACGTCTTCTGGCCTTCACAGAGAATGATTTCTTCTGTTTTCAGGCGGATTTGGATAGCCTGCCGAATGCTTTCTAACTGAGGATACGAAACACGACGGATTGGCAGGTATTTGTCAAAGCAATAGCTTTTCGAGGATGGCGGTGCTGATTCTACGCTTTTCACAAGAAAAACAAAAGCTGCACAAAAGGCGGCGGGAATGCAATCGAGAATCCCTTGATTCCACTTATTGTCCCACCTAATGCTCTCTCTTGACGACACCAGCATGAAGTCCGCCTGTATGATGAATGGCAAACCAGTCACCATTTCGGTGGGGAGAAATGCATAAATGCCAGCGCTTAACTTGTTTCTTGTAATTGTCACCCGTTCATCCCGCGGGAAGGCCAAAGTTATCGCCCAGTTGTCCACCTCATCCCTTCCTTCCACCCGATTCTGAGTCTTCACAGGAAACCGCTGCCTCCAAATGTAGTAACTGCACTCTCCATTGGACTTGTCATTTTCTTGGGCGGAGAGATGCAGTATGAAAGATTCACTTTGTTCGTTCTTAATGCTTCGAAATGCTGTTTCTTTGGACACAGAAATCGAATTCACACGCTTCTGGTTCTCCTCCCGAACAGAGAATCTCTTTATTTTTGACAAAAACAAAATTACTTCTGGATGTACACTAGCAAGCTGCTTTTTGACAGCTTCAACCTTTTCATAGCGTAGGGGCAGAATTATCACAGTATTAGGCAGCTCTGCTACACTCCTACCACCGTACACGTTGAGAATATCTTGAACGTTTGGTTTTTCATCAACCCACTCTGGAACGATGTACCCAATTTTGGTGTCTGGAGGAGGGATTTCGTTGAAGCGAATTTGATACCCATTACTGAAAATGTAAGGGTGTCTGCTCACTAAAAACACACTCTTAAACCCAATTCCTGTGATTTACAATATACGGTGCATTTTAGTAAACTCACATTTAGATACTATTCATTTAACTAGTTCAAAAGTAATATTTATGTTGAGCTACAGTTTGATATACATCAGTTAGGATTCGAATTAAATTATGACCCTTCTTTGATCAACCTATGGTCCATCAGAATGTAACTTATTTCCAACAATTTATTCTAAGTTATGAACAGTAAACAATCTAATTGCATTTGTTGAGTAGTAGCAGTAGAATACCTTTTTCTCCTATGTAGTCTCCACCTTGTCTTTTACCCTTTTTGGTGGACCGTCCGACACTACAGAGTGACTCAATGTTCTTGGAGGTGAAGCCTTTCTCGTTGTTAAAGACTACCAGAGTAGCAGGAGCACCCACCCCCGTGATGTCTCTGTTTGTAATTGCAAACTCCGCTGATGGTTCCACTTCAGCTGCATAATCATTGTCTTCAGCATTCTGCCCAATAACACACATGTTAATCAAATGTTCAAGAAGGAATTTAATTTGCTACAAAATGATCAGAGTTCCGGTCATAGAAATGATTATCTGATTACCAGGTAAAAACATTAGAAATAAACAAATGTCTATAACAGTAAAAGCAGTTGACCTGAATAAGCTCCATTAAAAAATGGACATCCTTTGTATAAAGCTCTGCAGACAGATGTTTGACAGCGTGATGAAGGTCTTCAACCAGTGGATTTTCTTTTCTACCAATTGAGAACTTCTCCCTCCGTATCTGTTCAATATGCTTTCTTGGAGTTGCCATTTGATTCACACAGCTGGATAATCAACTAAATCAAATACATGGAGAATTCGAAAACAACAACATAGAAAGCAAGTACAGATTAAAATGCAAGACTTAAATATCATACCATATATCCAGGTCACAATTTTGATATGATTAAAGCTTACTAAACAACGTTTCGTTCACAAGAAAGGATTCATAAACAATGTGTGAGTTCATTTATTAAACACGATCCTGGGGTGCACACCTGGATTGGTTTCTTACATTTGGCATTCTTGATCTAGGAATTAGACCGCCACAAGTACAATTTCTGAGAGATTATTATTTTGCATGCATAATCTTGTCCGAAGGTACTAGGCATGCTCGAATTTTGTGAAGGGCTTTATTTAATTAACTCCGATTGCATTGAAATGCGAAGCACTTGACACTCTGTAAATTATACCTAGATTTTGCAAAATCTTCATCATTTAATGTGTCAGGACCTCCCTTTCATCTCACGCTAATGTAAATTGGATACTTGTTCATACGATTAACGAATGGCTTTTTGAAGTGTTTACTTCTCACCTTGTTCTCTTAAATTCGAATTTGCTCTCTTAATATCGCGAATAAAGAATGTGAATTTTAAGTTTTTGAATGTCTGAGAAACTACCTTTGGTTTTGAAACAACAGACTCTAAGCTTAAACAACACACCAATTTCAAAGTGCACACGAACTTAAACTAACCCTAAACTAAATATTTATAGGCAAGACAACCATTAATTATGACGCATACTCTCGAATGAAAGAATGGTCATTTTAAGCAGTAATTCCATAGTATTTTTGGTTCTTAATTTAGCGGATTTATCTTTTGAATCCAGTTATACATGTTCCAATTAATATTTCAAAGTAAGCATCTGGATTATCTTTTAATTCAACAAATTTGCATTTTCTTTGCACAAAATTAAAAGTAAAATTTTCAATTAATTCACTAATATGGATAGAAACAACCTGAGTAACTTCTCTTTTTTATTATAGCCATTACTACAAAATTCGATATTACTATGTCGTTCACTGGTATACGAGTTTGAAGTACATCTTCTCTTGGAAGTTTGCAATTCCATAATCTCACAATCTTTTAGTAATTTTATATGTTGTCCTGGCTGCATGTGGCTACAATTCCTGTCATTCAACCAAACATTACTTAGCGAGTTATCAACTATAACTTCTTTGATATTGACACTCTGTAAATTCAGATTGCAATTATCTTGAATTGGGAAAACACAAGAATGATTTTCGGTTTGTAACAGGAAATTATAATCATCCCCTTTATTAGTGCATAATTCTGAAAATTCTTCAGATTTTCTCACAAATTTAGGGTATATCGCATTTTTGTCCTCTTTCTGGCATCAAAGACTTCTTTATCTTTCATCGTGAGGACAGGAAAAGGCTTAGCATCATTTGCTCTTCTTATTTCGCAATTCTTTGACACGATTAAAGGGATTTCTTTGCTCCTCCACAATTCTTCTTGCGGAACCTTTTCAATTATAGGTGCAATTAGCCTTATTGATAAGCTCCTTTGTTTTTTTTTTAATGCAATATCTTAAATTTCGCCCGTTAGCCTATATGTTTCACTGAAATCACCTAAAACTACATTATTATAACATTCAAACACTTGATAAGGGTGCATAACGACATATACTACGATTTTTTACATTCTTTTCATTCCTTCCTATTAAATGTAGGGATTGGTGAATTTTTAAAGATACCGACTTCTTGAAAGTTAGACTGCTATGATCATTTTGATCAAGAAGGTTATGCAATTAATTTTGTTGGGTTCTTTAGTTTCATAGATCCTACATTCATCAATTGATCCAAATTTAACCAAGCTTTTAAGGTAAATCTTTTTATTTAAAACTCTTTGAACTAGTGAAATATCTATCTCATGTAATATGGACCTCTTTCTAGCATCAATTATGTTAATGTGGTTGCTACACACATGCAGATAAAGTTTTGTTATTCGACAAAAAAACCTATCTATCTTGAAAGAATCACCAAATTTACAAGTTAAGGAATTTGGCTATCCCAAGATTCGGGAATGTCAAGTCTTGACATACTAAGTTCACTCAAGGTTTGTTGTGTAATTACTATTAAACAAGGAGCCTGTTGGTATTCACAAGTTGTTTCAACTTAGACAATTCAATAATGTAATAATCCTAACAAATAAAAACACAAGTCCAAACATTCACTAATTCAGATCATCTCAAAAGGAAAACTATAGGAAGATCAAGTTTAAGAGAAATAAAGCCTAAGAAGTTAAGGGCTCCAGTTATTACACATGTGCATGCACTGAGAAATTAATAAACCAAAGCATTAACTATCTCACATTACACTAGATTGGTTCACAATTTCATATAAAATAATGCAAGAGTTTAAAGAAAGAGTGTCATTCACCACTGAGACAAGTTCAAAATGCTCCCAAAAATGACACAACAAATGAATTATATTAGTAAGATGGGCAGTTAACAGTCACACATGATATACAATTGTATATGACCTTTGTTTTCTTTAGTTTTATAAAATCTTAATAGTACATACATGCCTTTAATCTAGAATTGAAAAAAAAATGAAATAAAATAGAATTTGGTGGAATTCCAATTTATGCTCTACTATATCAACAAATTATAATCCTAATAAAAAAGCAATTCACTACCTTTATAGAACACAAGGTAGGAGTTGAAAATAACACATGGCTAGAGAGAAAACAAGTAAATTGTCATATGACATGTGGCACAAATATATTTTCTTTTACATGTGGTGTCAAGTGAAAAAAATAGAAAGGAAGACCAAAATAATGCTTCATCTCTTTGGTCCCTATAAACAAGGCTTTGAATCCCAAAAAAATTGGGGGGAAAAAGTGCTCTAGCATCCCTGATGGCAATAAGCTTTAAAATTCTCGCATTGCACTCATTTCTTCCAGTATCAAGAAAATACCCACTACCAAAATCAGTAAAAAGATTCGCTACTAGATTATGCAAAACATCTGCTACCAGAAACAAAATCTCTATCTTTTAGTTATGTTTTTATCACTTTTTAGGAAAACTAGCTCGTACCAACACCCACATTTGTTTCTACATTTTGCCACCTTTTAGTTACCCGCATCCACACAATATTACCCCACAAATGAAATATCATGAATTCGATTAATTTACTTGAGAAAAATGAATATTTAGCATTATCAAATTTTCTATAGTAAGCTTAATTTTCTCTAAAGAATTCTTATGACCTTATTAGCACCTTACTTAGCCTTTTTGAGTTTTCTAACCTTTTTAAATAAATTAGGAATTACTACTCATAAGTTATTTTGGGGATTGTTGATGTTATGGGATGATATCGAGAATTTCCTATGTTATGGGTTATTCCCAAAACCCTGATTACCCGATTTACAAAAAATATTATTAACCAACAACTTCATCGAATGACTTATTCTACTCCTTCAGAATTTAACACATAGAACCAACATTGCCCTTTTGAATTTAAGTCACAAAATTATGACCTAGTCTCCTTAATCCTCTCAAAGCCTATTTTGGATTTGTACTCTCATGAAATACCCACCCGGTTACCTAGATCCACTAATTAACTTCATCCAAAAAATCCCATTGGCTATTCCTTGCTTACTACAAAAGTTCAGGCTTTCGGGTCTGATGTGGGCTATTTCCTTAAAACACTTCATGCTTTTGAAAATTTACTTGCTTTTCACCTCAATTAGGATAGCCTTATACTTCTCAGCTTACGCTTTTGGGCTTGCCAACTTGTGGATCCCCATGCTATCTTAGGTATCATGGGTTGTATTGTGAGACCACACAACACTAACTACTAAAGAAAGCAAACATAATCACCATTTATCATATATGCAAATTCTTATCATATGCAAATTCAACATGTATAAAGAATTAGAAATTTTAACCCTAAAGATATGTTATAAATCTTTTATTTTATTTTAAAAAAATTAAAAAACCATCACAAAATATCATGGCCTAGCTTGAAAAAAATCATGAAAATAAAAATAAAATTATCCTAACATTAATAATGCCTACCCAATAACAAAATAACTCCACTTATATTTTTTCAACCATTGCATCTTGAGATGGTTAAATTACAATATATAGAAAGCCTTGAAGGGCATCAATTCGATCTTAAAAAAAAATGAGAATTCAAATTTCATTCCTACATTTTATGCACTCAACCACCCAATTCAAAGAATAACACTATTGTCCAATATATTTTAATTATTTGGTAGCTTGAGTTTTTTAGATGAAATTAGATCCAAAGTCTTCCTAATGTTGTAGAAGCATCCAATTTAGGCACCATTACCTTTGAAGGATATTTTTCCTTAAAATTTGGTACAACAACCTTCATATATATATATATATATTTTTGGATCAACTTTCCTTTAGAACAAGGGGAGATCATCCTTCTTAAATTCTACAATTACCATGGGTATTCCTCAAATATCTCTTCTATAAAATTAGCAACATACCTTTCAAAGTGCATCTACTCCTACAAGTATTCATCAACCCACCACAAACACTTTGATCATCATAGATTATTATTTCAATTGTGAACTTAATGTTTAGGTCAATAATATTAGTTTTAATTTCTCAATTCCCTTACTTTTAAAATCTTCAAACTTGTTATTGAATCTTTGGATACAATAATATTTGAGTAGGCATCATACTAAGATCAATTTAATATTATTGGCACAAGACTAGCAAATTTATCAAAAATAACTACACGCTCGTATTTAATTTTATTTCATCTTGATCCTTGTAATGTTAATTATATTTAATTTATGCATATCTAAATCTAATTTTATTTGGTTGAAAACATCAAAATATTTTTATATAACTCTTTTCCTCTATTTTTAAGGTATTGTGATATATCTATGTAAACTTCAATTTTGGTATTTTTTATTATGTAAACCTAACGTAGAATTTCAATGCTATAATTTAGAGTTGATTTTATAGTTTATATTTCATTCTCACAAAAGTTTAAAGAAAATTTTATTATATTTGATTCTAAATAGTTTTTACTTGGAGAGTAGCCATCAAATTTATTCTCATTTAAACCTATGTGTCATTTGGTAGGGATGAAAATTTTAAACTCTTCATATATTAGTGATTGTCAATCAATCTAATGATTTATGGAGTATTATGGAGACATCAAACTTCAATGGCTTCTCCATAAGAGATCGAGATGTGAAAAAGGTGAAATTAGGGCCTAATGGGGATTTCTATTTTAGTGGATCTTACTCAAATTAGATTTAAAAGGTATTCTCACTTTGAGCAGTGGACATGATAAAATCATTAAAATTTATTGAAAATACTTTCATGTCCATGAGGAGTTAGAGCTATTGAACATCTTTTTAAACCCAAAATTATAAGAGCTAATGGATGTGAATATTTGATTAAATATTGCATAAAAAACATCATGGGTCCATAGGAGGGAAAAATACTTAGTCCTTTAAGTTACATAAACTTTAAGTATTTTCAAATTTTTAGTCATGAAAGGGAAAATAAAAATAAAACTATACCAAACTAAAACATTTGGCCATGATAACACTCAATCCCTTTGAAATCCAAGAGGGCATCTCATTCTAACTGGTGGATCTAGGGAAAACTTATCTCAAAATAAAAGATATCTTTGGGACCTTGCAAAAAAATTGAAATACTCAGAACTCTTGGAGACACCAAACACATGAAACAAAGAACCTACCTTGGAGAAAAAACATAAAATGAAATTAATTCAAAGCACAAGGTGGTTTAAAGACTATTGAGAATTTGATTTCTTTAGGATCTTAGATTTCAAGAAAGACTCTAAGAAAAAAATAAGAACTTTATAAACAAAGCATAATTTATACCTCTTAGGTTTGGATGAAAGAAAATATAAGGAAATGTTTCTATGCCAAAGTGGCATGAGAGTTGAGAATTTAAACCTAACCAAATTGGGTCCATAATGGGTGAAGTCACAATAGTGGTTTACAATTCAAATGAGGAAGGAAAACTCACAAAAAATGACCCCAAGGCACAAAAAGTGATTTTAGGGGTTCATACGAACCTTCTTGTTCGATCGAACCAAAAAAGGGGTTCGCTCAAACCAAGGTTCGACCGAACCCCTTTGAATTTTGGCTGCCAAAAAAAGCATTACAATGCATGGGAAAGGGGTTTGAGTGAACCTCTTTGAAGGGGTTCACTTGAACCCCTATGGGTTCGAACAAACCCCCTTATCCCTAATTCCCCATCTGAGACACAAAAAACCCTAAATTTTGGCACTTCAGAGCTCGGGTTGAGGATGAAAATGGAGGAATCTTCACAAACCCAACTAGAATCAGGTAGTCCTCAGAACGAGCTATCCAATGAATATAATTTTAATATGTTTTGGTTTTATTATGTATGTGTGTTTTTAGTTTTATTAAACATAGGTTTTTCACTGAAAATCAAGCTCTCTATTTTGCACATGTGGAAAAATAGTAGATTATGAAAATATTTTTTTTTAAATACACTAAATCTTGGTATTGATGTCCTTGATCCATTAAAAAATAAAAAATTGAATTTCGATTCATACAAAAAAAAATTATGTTGTATACAGTCCGCCTATGTCTGAATTGCAATTGGTTTGACTTTGAAACTTGATTAAGGAAAAAATATTCAATAAAAAACTATGAGACCAAATGAAAGTTCTAGTTATCTTAGTTACAAATCTAAATTCAAAAAAATTAGAATTTTATCCTTCATACAAAAAAAATTTATGTTGTATACGGTGAGCGTCACTTTTTAAAAATGTTGTTTTATGAAAAAAGCCAGTTTTCGTGGGAGATGGAAAAAAAAGTGCAATCTGATTCCAAATTTTTAAAAAAATATATTTTTAGAATCTACAGACAAAATGTGATGAGACTCTAGTTTGCATCATCTTCAACTTCCTCATGATTTAGCCGCTATAGGTTCCCGAATATGAAGATTTAGTTAAAAATAATAATTGCAGTGTCTAGTTTGGACAAAAATTGTAAACCACTATTGTGGGATCACCCTAATTTAAGGAAATAACACATCAAGGTAAGCACTAAAATCAATCTCAATAATATTCAATAAATATAAAACAAAACTAGAAGATAAGTAGGGGCCATGAAAATTATAGGAAAGATCGAAAGCATTCTCAAGTCATAATAAAAGTTTGCATATCAATAATCATGAGAGATATGAATATTTTTAGATTGAAATTGAAGCACTCAAATAGAAACAAAATCAAAGTAGTAATTTATGACAATGACTTCAAATAGAGGTGATTATTAATTAGAAAATTTAGGGTGTTTTGTGTAAGAAATAAAAAATGGGTATTTTTCTAGAAAGACAATAATTTTAAAATAGGAAACCATCGAGAAAAAATCAGATCACTAACCAACACAATTGTAGGTGATAAGCTTGATTCATGAATAAGAAACCACCTATGAATTTCTAATATAAAACAAAATTTCATCTAGACAATAGTGTGTGTACTTGGGATCTTTTCCCTTTGAATTCAATAGAATATATTGTTATAGTGAAGGAGTAAGGTTACTTGAATATGCATTTTACCCCTAAAGAACATAGTAGTCTAAAAAATTATGTTTCACATGAGAAGGAATGCCACATTTTCGTAGATATTTCTCAACTACTACTCATGCATCTACAACCCTTATGGATATTTTTTTGGTTACACCCCAAGAATAGCTCTACTACAAGCTATAAATCTTCAAATCTAGTAGAGATTACCTAAATTCCCTAAAACTGTAGCCTTAACACCATTTTTACTTTTAGTCAATTCAATTGTTGTCTTTCTTTGATATGTTTTCTCAACTTACAAGCATAAATAGTTGGAGTCAAATTCTCAAAACTATAGCTCCCAAAGATCAACTACACTAGCAAATATATCATAGAAAGAGAAAAATAAATAGAATTACTATGAAGGATAAATAGAAGATTGATCCAAAAAAATGAATAATACATGCACATTGAATGAATTGACACAATAATAATGAATTTACCTTAAGGAAGGATAAAGAAACCCTACATGAAATCCTAGGTGAGGATTAAGCTATATCACGCCATGTGTCCTCATCCTATGACTTGATACAAAAAAACATGACCTAAGTAAGATTAAGTATGTTGGTGTGAAAAGAGACCTAATTAATTAGAAAATTACATTTTTACTCTAACACCTTCTCTTAAGTGCAACTTAGGGAGAAATTAAAACTGTTAATGATGAATGCATAAAAATAAAAAAATGGGTCTAGACAACTAGGCCTGATGGGATACCCATGTACAAATGAAAAAGAATCTCTCAATATTATAGAAAAGGAGAAAACCTCATGGAAAAAATCCTCTCCAAAAGAGAGAAACACATGATTAAGTGAAACAAAACTTGAGATGACCCCCAAGGACAACTTTCATCATAGATATAATAGATAGTCCCTCAAATATGAGAGAAAACATATGAAATACTAAGAATCCTCCAAAAAAAACCATCTCAAAAAGAGTAGGAACATGATGATAAACATGAAGAACACCAATTTTGAATCATGAAGAAGCTACAAAAAATATCAAAATATGATTGTTATAGTGCTTATTAAACTAAAGAACCTCCTCTAAATTTAGGATGATGATTTGGATCAAGAAGAAAAAATCTACACGAGTAACCCAAATGAAACTACTCAAACAATGATTAGATGGATAATGGGGAAAAAACTTTGATATATGAAGACATAAATTGAACATAAATCTACATAAGTGTCCCCAAAGACACTACTCAACCAAGGCAAAGTAAATTGCAAGTTGAAAATGTAGGTGCCAACAATTTAAAAAAATCAACCAATTGAGGATGGAAGGTTTCCTCAATAAAATAGGAATGCAAGAGTGTCTATATGGTATATTTTCCATCTCACCAAAATTCATGGGTAACTAGCCACTACATGTGCCTAGTATATTTGAACAAAACAATGATACATATATCATTCATAATTTAAGCTAGGGAAGGATTAGCACCAATAGTATGCTACCCCCATAATGCTAACAAGGGAGATGGATTAGCTATGATAGTTTGTTTATTTGATAATGTATTTACAATTTTTTTCATCAAAATTTCAAATCATACTCCATGATCCATCATCAAAATGAATTTTCTATCCAACTCATCTTGAGGATGGATCATCTTTGAGAGTATGATCTAAAATGTCATTGAAAAATTTATTTACATAGTCAAATACAGAAACTATCATAGATAATCAATCATGGACTAGAAATTTTGTATATTTAAGGGAGAGGGATGACAAGTCCATGGAAATAGTGTGTCACAATGTAGTGCATGAAGGAGAATAAAAATCATAAAAATATTAACAAGATATCAATTGAAACTAAAAAGGGTGTGCAAAACAAGTTACACCTGCATGAAGGTGGAAAAGGTTATGATTGTAAATATTAAAGCACAAAAAGGAAATGTGCAAAAATATGGGGGGAAAATGACCACGACCACTTTTGTTCCATCTAGGAAATAACGTGATCATGTTATAATGCAATTGTGTTATAGGCTAGTCACTACCAAGCCATAATGCACTCACATTATTTATCACATATAATGAAAATTACTTAGAGCTTGAGCTCATTTGAACTCAACCTCTCACATGTGCAACAAAAAATGAGCAAGGAAAAGTGTACACACATTTTAGATTCAATCAAGCTGTCAAAATACTATTATGATATTTAGGAGGTAGGTTTTATTAGTTTTTCTATTGTAAAAAATGAATTAAATAGAAATTTAGGTATTTTTTATTTAATTTTATTTCATTTTTAGGAATTGAAAATCCTCCATCAATTCATGAAAATAGTAATTCACCAATTCTTAAAAACCTTAGTGAAGAAAAACCTTAGCAAACTCCTCTAACAATTCCTCATAATCCTCATGAGATGTAGGAAAACCTCACCACTTAATTGGAATCTATCAAATGTTCTCACATTGATTCTATGAGTGGCCAAATTAACATGTGGTCAAGCAAGAGGGATGAACCACAAAAAATTTAGGCCACCAAATTATCCTACCAAGTAAAAGAACAAAATATTGAAATTTAATTTGTGCACATGGTTCATTCATCCATGAACTAATAGACCCCTACATAGTAGTTGCAATAGGTTCCTTATCCATTGGTGCCAACACCAAGGAATAAGAGATATTTTTTGGGATAGGTGGTGGATAGTTTTTTACCATCCTACATGCAACAACAATGAGGTCCCTCAATATTTTCTAAGGACTCTATTGAAATTTTGTCCTCAATGAGATCCCAAACTACTTTCACATATGCGAGTTCCAAGGTAGAGATGGGTGCTCAAAATCAAAAAAAGAGGGGGAATATAGTTCTCAAGGCCTAGCATGAAGATCCCTTGATATGCCAAACATTGATCATGTCACAATAATTTGCATTGTGGTAGAGTGTTGAGGTGGAGACTTTAGATTCCATCATCTCCCTCATATAGACCTTGTTTTTGCACACTAGGCCACCAACATAGTTTGATGAAGGTAAGACTCTAGGTCTTGACTGTAGAAGTTGTCAAAACCAACTTCAGACTCCAAGAACACCTACATGCAAATGGATACCTGTCATAAGGAAGAGAATGGATGGAGAAAACAAACAAGGGTTTGAAGCTCTAAAAAATGGAGAAATTATCTTATCAGAACAAAAAGGAATTATGAATATACAATGGGATCAATCCTTATAAAAGGAGATCATGCAAAACCCTAATAGGAAAAACCTAAAAGAAGCCCTAATAGGAAAACATTTAATAATTAATATAATTATTAAATGTCACTTTATGCAAACTAACGTGAAATCTTAAAAAGCGAATAAAGGTAACTTAATCAATGCAATTAAGTTAAAACATTTACTCTAACACCCCCCTTAAGATGAGCAACAGTGCAACTACAAAAAAGTGCAAGAAAGCAAAGGTAGCTACAATGCAGAAAGGCAAACATGGGTCCCAACAACTAGGCTAGATCAGGTATCCAAATACAACCAAATCTCTGTAAAGTGGAGAAATAGAGAAAACCTCATGGGAGAAACTCTACTCCAAAAAGAGATGCAGAAAGCCATGAAGAACATCATTGAAGCAGAAGAAGCTGCAAACAACTGTCAAAAGATGACTGCTATGGTGTTGAAGAACCTCCGTTGAAGATAAGATGATCAGGATCAAGAAGGGAACAATATGCATGAGTGCCCCAAATGACACTACTCGAATCAAATGGAAAACAAAGGCAAGCACTTGGAACGAAGATACAAATGGCACAAGTACCAATAGTCTGAAGAACACTGATCAACTGAGAATAGAAGATTCCTTCCAAGGCGAAACCAAGGAAGTATTAGCACGAACAGTATAATAATACCCCCCCATAATGTTGAACTAGGAGAGCCTAACGGATCCACTGAAATGTTGTGTAACACCCTGTAGTGCATGAAGGAGAAGATACAACATCTGAAAGTGCGCAAGAAAGCACCTACAACTGAAAAAGTGGTGTGCAAAACAAAGCACACATGCATGAGGCTGGAATCATATGGATCCACTGTCATCATGGAGGGACACTCACCGGACAAAGGTGTGATGGCAAAAACAAAGGCACTACACAACCCCCCATGGCACTTTATAATACAGAGCGAGTACAAAATATGGCACAACCTTATGTGCAAAATCCCTCAGATATATGTACAATAGTGTGGCACTTTATCTCAATGTGTTTACATAAAATATTGCTTAAAAATGATGCTCAAAATGCCCACAAAGGACAAAAAACTAGAAATACATGAAGAATAGCCAAAAACAAAGCATCCCATGCAAACGAAAAGTTCCCAAGAGAAAATATGTCTAGGTAATTCACCAGAGTGTGAAAACACAAAAAATTGAATAAAATATACCTGGAGGGAAATCTAGAAAAAGTGCACTCATGGAACTGAAGAGCTTTGAAATATGGTTCCAACGTCGTTGAGATTGCAAAAAATGGAGAAACTGATCAAAAGTTATGAGCTCAAGACTGAAAGCATCTCCTTTGACTTCAATTGGCTGTAGAATGCACCTATAGATAAATGAAGCAATGAAACCCACACCACTGGAAAGTTGACAGAACCAGCTTTTTGACAATATCTCGTTTGCCAAAAAATGATATTGTATGCCCAAGTTATGACCACTGGAAAAAAAAAGTAGCTCCAAAGGGGGAAAAAACCAGTGCTACATTAAATTTGATGGTCATACGGCCGTCGCAGAAAAAATATGGGCCTAAATTTGATGGCTAAACGGTCGTCACCGCATTTGCACAATTGGGCTTATTACATAAAAAATTGTTTTTCAAAAAAAAAAACAATGTTAATTTTTATTTTATTTTTTAAAATTAAGAAAAAAAATAGGGGAGGGGTCTGCATGGGGGCCGCTGCCTGCCAAGGTGGCAGGGTGGTACCCATGCGGTACCGTCGGCTGCAGGGGGTAGTGCCCAAGGGGTCACCGCCGGCCATAATGGCAGGCAGCAGTACCCTTGGGTACCTACCTGCCTGTGCAGGGTACCCAAGGCAGGCCTAAGCAAGCCCTTAAAAGGCTTCCTTTTTTTATTTAATTTTTTTTTTTTTTTTAAAAAAAACATACAATAATTTATTTTTTTTAAAAACCTGACGAAAATAGACGCAGAAAAAAAATATTTTTTTACCAAGCAGACGGATGACCGTATGGGTAAAAAATTTTGCCCCTCAAATCAACTTTGTCCAAAATGGACGAATGAACAGTCGATTTAGGGGTTTTAGACCGTTGCAGATCCAATGGTGAGGTCCGTTTGGACTCAAAATGCTTTGAAATTTCAGGTGATTCCCTTGATCAAAAAATGCAAACCCCAAAACTGTGAATGTCTGATCCAACCCTTGTAGCTCCAAATAGCTCCAAATTCTTCAAACAAGAACATGCATGCAACAGGAAAGCTCTGATACCATGTAGAAGTTGTCAAAACCAACTTCAGAGTCCAAGAACACATGCATGCAAATGGATACCTATCACAAGGAAGAGAATGGATGGAGAAAACAAACAAGGGTTTGAAGCTCTGAAAAATGGAGAAATTATCTTATCAGAACAAAAAGTAATTATGAATATACAATGGGATCAATCCTTATAAAAGGAGATCATGCAAAACCCTAAAAGAAACCCTAATAGGAAAAACCTAAAAGAAGCCCTAACAGGAAAACATTTAATAATTAATATAGTTATTAAATGTCACTTTATGCAAACTAACGTGAAATCTTAAGAAAGGAATAAAGGTAACTTAATCAACATAATTAAGTTAAAACCTTTACTCTAACATTGACATTTTCTAAAAATATGGGTCTTTATGATTATGGGTTTAAGGATGCTCAAGATTAACACTGTAGTGTAGAAAAATGGATCCCTTTACATTTTCACACTTGATATGGGAATGTTTAATGATAAATTGGAATTAATGTTGCCTTGGTCTAGTGTTGTGAGGTGTTTTACACATCCACAGTAGACTTGTAATGAGGAGGTCAGAAAGCTAAAATCCAAGTTAACAAACGCCCTCTAGGAGAAGAGTCGATTGAAGGAGAACCTAAAGGCAAGGAAATCTCAATTCCATTAGGAATTGGTTGTGGTACAAGGATCTGGGATCCTCCCAATACATAAAAGATTGATATCCACACAATGGGAAGAAATCATAGTCGTAGTTGCTGCACTCTAAAGCTAGTCTTGCAGTTTCTAAGGGATGCTCAGGAATTAGATGAGAAGGTTGGCCCGGTGGTCAACAAAATTCTACAAATTTATGCTCCTCGGGCTACAGAATCAGAGAACCTGATCTCCGGGTTATGTAAGGCCACCAAAAAATTTTTAGGAGATGCAGTAATTATTGATCAAAGGGCCACCTCAGGAAGGCAAGAGAATTCATCAATTGCCACAAAGTCGCATAAAAAAGTAAAGATCGTCAGACAGTGTTTAATAGGAAGGTTAATGAGATCAAGAGGGAGTTCAATATTTTTCTCGATTCCAGATTACCCACCCTTTTCTCACTAGATGGAGGAGTTCTATCAATTTAGCAGATCATAGATGCAATTAGATTCAAAATCTAGACTTCCACAACACTCCCAAGTCTAAGTTTATTGCCCACTATTGAGGAAATTGAGAAGGAGATCCTTCCCCTTTCTCGGCTTTGTTACCACATCAGGGTTGTTTCATCAAAGTGGGGAGGAGTTTCGATTAAGGAAGTTCTCGAGTTGGATCAAGCATACAAAATTCTTTGCACTCTCATCTGGCCCACTAATTTGAATTGGGAAGTCCAACACTCTGCCTTTCTCAAACTCCAGGAAATACTAGAGCTTTAGGTTCATGCCTCCATAAATGAAGGCCCCCTATGAGTCGCCAGAACTATAAAGCAATTTTTCCTTTAATATTTTTGGTTTCCAGCCCTTACTCTTTTTTCATCTTCGGGATGAATCTGCACTCAATGAGCAAAGACTGCAACTAAAGGCACACAATACACCATGTGGTGGTTGTGTGACTTTGACATATAATTTTCCTTTCAGGTGCAAGCTTGGGTACATGTCAACTTGGAAGGGATTTTCTTAGAATCTATTCTCATAAATCTGAGATCACCTGCTTGGTTGACACATCATCTATTCACGTCAGGAAGTTTGTATTGTTTACGGAGTGATCCCTTCAGGCGAATTTTTTTGAGAATGCAGTGGGCATCTTTCTTTTGGGTGGAACCTTTGAGTCAACATCATTGACCTCTATGGTTGATTGATCTGATTTTTGCTAGGCTATGCTAAATTTTAATTATTTTCGGACAGGTATCTTCGCTAAAATATCTAAAGCCATTAATTTAAAGCAGTTCGGACTTAATGAGAAAATATTTTTGCAATCTAATCGAGATTAAGATTAGATTGTGGGCTATCAAGTTCAAGCATATGACAGTTTGTGCTTTTGGAAGATTTTGTGGTAGTGCTCTCTTCTTATGGTTATAAATAGGGGACGATAGCATAAGTTAAAAAAAAACTACTTCAAAAATATTTTTGAAGGATATAGATCTATTAGGGAGTTTTTATTTTCAAAAGTAGAAGGTTTTACAGAATACTATTATTTCCTCTGGCATGTTATATTAATTCAAAATATCATTAGATTGGCATCTGACCTTTGTTTTTCAGTTCATATATTATTGAAGTTTGATATATTTAGGAGAAATATTTGAAACTGTGCATGTTATGGCCTTTGTCAAGTTTCCTCTTTTATATTTTGTTCATGTTAAAAACATTGTGTTAAGTTTGCTTTGATAACTTGGATAGCTAATTTTTATGCTTTTAAGCTTCTATGTTGAATTCTAGCATTCAAAAATTGGATTATGTCTATTTTCCATTTTCCATTCTCTGTAAAAAAAATTCCATTTTCCATATTATGTTGTGAAGGGAGAAAGGTTCTGTGAGTTTTTAGATATTTCTGTTAATCTTTAGAGCTTTCTTATGTCTGGTCGGACCTTAATGGGTGCTTCCCACGAGAATATTTGAAAGATTGCAGAGTGCTTTCACTAAGCCTTTGTTGCTCGTTTTCTTTCCAACAATGAAGGTTTTGTGACATTGTGTGTCTATCATATCAGTCATAAAGAATAGTTAAGGTTTGAAATGTTGTAAAATATTTTGCGCATCACCATTTTTTATGTTTTATTCATATTCCTTTCTACCTTTTCCCCCTAAACACAAAGAAGAGTCGACTTTCTATAAAAATATCAGAGGTCATTCAGTGAGGTGCAAATTGGTGCCCCACTTATTGGATTTCCCATAAGGATGTTGGAGAAGTGTAAGCTTTGATGATCAACAATGTCCACATTAGATGCCTATGAATAACAATAGAATTTTCTAATGTTATATTAAAAAAATAATAAACCTAAGAATGTTAACTTAGAAATGAACTCTATGAATTCACAATAGGTACCAAAGAATTAAAATAATCTACTAATGTCTCTAAAGGAGGAGCACTAGAATAATTCTATGTCATCTTCACATTGAATATATTCACATGATTCAAGCAACTTAGTTTTTTAACAATCATGTGGTCAAAAACTATCAAGGGAACAAGAATATTCATAGTGGTATTACATGCAATTGGAGGTTCATTTGGATCTCATAAATTTTATTCCAAAGGTCACAATAACACTAAATGTGTGTGGTAGTTATCATGGTGTTTATATTGGCATTATATAGAACCAATGCAAAGACATGTTCAATATTTTCTCTATAATTCCTTTTGCACCAAAATGAAATGGGTTCAAGAATAATTCCAAAAAAATGGTAAACAATTTAACCCATATGAAATGCTTTAGGAGGCTATCTTGCTAGTATTTATAGTCATTTTTATTCAAATTGATAATAGTGGTATATTTTAATACTCGTGATTAAACATGGAAATTATTCATGCAATAGATGAATCATGAAACTCCCCAACACAAAATGATGATGACAATATTGAGTGGGAATTTTTGGTAGAGTCCTACCCATCTCTCATGTCTCATCTATCTCCTAAGGTGAATGAGAACCTATGGTCCTCCTTGTCTATTTGAAGTATAGTGTATATTTTTTTCCTATTATATGTTTTTTTATCCCTTATAGTGAAGACCTATCCTCTCTATAGTATATATGAGTGTCATCTCCATAATAGTCTTAGGTGTAGTTTTAGTGGGGAGTACTGGCCACAGTCTTTAGCCTAGTACTAGGTAGTGAGTATGTCCTACTACAATATAAGGAGTGGGAAGTGATCATATCCCCTTATTGAGGTAGGTTTTTCAAAAATGTAGTTGAGTCTTCAATAGTGTTTTTTGGAACATCGTATCATGTGTTTGGATCCCTATTGTAAAGGTGCTAGTGCATCTATATGGTTTAATAGTCCTTGTTAGTATATTTTGGTGTGTGAATGTGGATGGTAGAAGTGTGTTTGAGTTGAGGGGTGAAGCTCCAAGTTGAACCTTATTGTAAGTTTTGTGTTATGGTCATTATGTGTTTGGGTTTGATTACTTTTAGTTTAGGGGTGAAGCTTTGAGTTGAACCCAATTGCAAATATTATTCTCAAATTTATTTACATGTAAGTTAGTGTAAGTAATAAAATGGAATTCTAAAGAACTTGAAAGCACAAATAAATAAATAAAATGCTAATTCCTATTTTCTAATCTCATTCTAAACCTCAATAAATTGTTGATTTCACCTTGTTTATATGCGGATGTGACTCAACACCGTAACAATGATTTGATTGATGATTGATAATTCATTTTGACTGATATTAGATTTTGATAGAGTTGATTTGCATAATATGTGAGATCTGAAATGATGATGGGATGATATTATTTATAGACTTTATAAGGAAAAATCAATTGGGAGATGAGGATGAGGATGATGACCTAAGTTAACTAGAGAATCTATGTAATCAACTCAAGTATGAATTGCAAAGTTATCATTTCAAGACCATGAGAGGATAATAATATATTTTTTAATTCAATAATTGGATAATTGTGAAGAACAAGTTTCCATTTAAAGATTGGGTTGATTGATGGATGAAGAATTTTCTAACATCAAACGATTTTAACTAATAATGGAAGAAATAGTTGATTGAAGAGACAAAAATATATATCATTTGAAAGTGGATAATTAGTTTGTATTTAATTAAATAAATGAAATATTATTTAATTAAATAGAAGAAAATATTATTTAATTAAATGGATAAATGGAAATTATTCTAGTATTAAATGAAGATTAATAATGGTGTGATAAATGGATAAATGAGTAATGATTAATAAATAGTAAATTAATGATGATTAAGGGATGATTATTAGGAAAGTTAATGATTGTGGATTAGGTGAGATAATTTTAGTGTTTACAATTAGGTAGGTACTTTTGTAAGTATTGTAATTTAGTTAGATGGTTTTTTTCCAAAACTATATAGCCAGGTTACCAACAGTGTTGGTTGGAAAATTGTCTCTTGTGTTTGATTCTCCATTATAAAGGGGTTTGTGCAATCTACATGGTTTGATAGTCTTGTATGTCTTATTTTTTTTATTATAACTAGGTGTATAAGTGTGAGTGTCAAATATGTGTTTGAGTTGACCTTGTTATAAGTTTTGGTGTTATGGTGTGTTGGTGTATATGTGTGAGTGTCAGATAGTCTCACTCCATGGTCTTACACTTATTTTGAAAGGTTGTGGTTTAGCTAGGTTGTAGTGGGAATTCAACATAGGGTGTACACAAAATACAACTTAGGGTAGAATTAAACCTCAATTATGTTGGAGCATAATTTTTTACTTGGGGATTATATGTATTTCTATATTAAATATAGAGTGATCAAAAAATACATATCATAAGAGCAGAATGTTTATGCCATCATCATGTCCAAGTAACCCACATAATAGAAGTTCAGACCCCCCATTACAGAGTACCAAAAAGAATCCCCATTACACTATATCAAAATTAACCTAGATAGTATGTATAAATCCTAGACTACCCCTTTACAAAGTAGTTACAAAAAATAATACAGCCTCAGCCGAGATAGCACCATCATGCCTATAACAAGAGGATAAGAAACACCATATAGACATTATATATGTACAAGTATATCATTGTAAATACAAAATTACATCAAATTTATAGGAAAAAGGATATCACTGTCTTCAAGAGGATCTACAAGCCTCCATGATCCCCTAGCAGATCAATTAAGGCATGTGTTGCTGCTAGCTCCACATCAGAAGGAGTACCTACCTAACCCTTTTGGACTGGTTTCCTGTTGTGCTCCCCAGCTAGATCCTAATGGAATGCATCTAGAGCTCTCAGAAAAACATCCACATTTGGATGTCCTTCAGGCCACATATGCCCATACCTTACCTCCATGAAGTCTATGGTGACCTTCCTGTCCTATATGTAGTTCCAAAACTTTTCTTTTGAGAGAGCCACAGTAATATAAACCTACATAGAAATATTGTAGAATATGAGTCTCCGAGGAAACTCAGTAACAACCTCTTACTTCCTTGAAAAACATCTTCATTCCTTGCTTTCCATATTGCCCATAAAATACTAGAGGATAAGCACAACCAAAAAATCTTTGTAGTTTTTCCCATTTTTGTGCCATGATTAAAAAGGATATTCTCAGGCACCAAGGTTCTATTGGAAGCCCAAATGTCTAGCTTGGAACATAAGATTTTCCAGATTTATTTAGCAAAAGTACATTCAAAACAAATGTGAGGGATTGATTTTGGGACTCTACACAAATTGCAGATTGAGATTTTATCATTTTTCTTTTAAAGGGAAGCTTCTGCAAGGATGAGAGCCACCTAAAACATGCATATTTAGCTTCTAACTACCTATTCCAATTGTTTTGTAATACTTTCTGCCATTGGTTTTTATCCCACTGTAATTTCCAAGTCTAATTTAAATGATGAGTTAGATCAATGTGTTTTGTTAGAAAACTATACAATTCTTTAACCTTAGATTTCTTTATGTTAGACCCATTTTTCCACTGAAACTCTTTAAATTGATCAACATCATTCTTAGTATTTACAGGGAGTTTTATCTAGTTACAAGCTTCTTTGAGGACAATGTATGTTCTGAAATTAGAAGGGGGGAGGTTAAATTCAATGGACAACTCATTCCATCCTTTCAGCCACCTATCTTTCAAGATATCATCAAAGTGTCTGATCCCTTTGCTTGCCCACCCTTTTGTAGAGCAGCCTTGAATTAGTGCCAAGGGTTTCCCTTTGTGCTTCAGATTCCACCAAATAGATTTGTGGGTATGAATGGTTCCATCAATCCCATTAGTGAGATGGTGATTGTCAAGATGTTCCTTCATCAATTCCTAGGCCTTCCAAATGGCCCTAAATACATTGGACCATACAGGTAGCATAGTTTCCTCACTACTAAGAATATCACTGATAGGTAATAATTTCAAAGCCTTTGCATGCTTAGGGACAACTTTGCTTATATTTTGACGGATTAGGACTTTCCAGGGTTCCTCCCCTTCCCAAGCTCCTAGGACCCACTTTGATGCAAGGGAAATGCCCTGCATCTTTAAGTCCTTCAAGCCCAACCCACCTTTATATTTCTCAATAGTGCACCACTCCCATTTAATTGCATGCTTTTTCATTTTCCCCTTCCCATCTAACCAAAGGAAATCTCTTATTCTTTTTTGAATTTCATTCAATTGATAGGAATTGAAAAACCATTTTGAGGCAAAGAAAATGCTATATGAAGAGAGTATCTTCTAGCAAATTTGCAAAAAGCATGCCAATGAGTGGAATTGCCTATTCCATTTGGAAAATTTCCTTTCAATTTTCTCCCTAATCCAGTGCCACATTTCTTTCAAATTTGGCTCCACCGCAAAACGGATCCCAAGATATCTTACAATTTTTTGAGGGCCACCCCACTGAAACCTAAAGTTGTTGATCCAGTCTGGGGGTCTATCTTTCCAACCCAACTGCAAACATCTAAATTTGGCCACTTCCACATAGTCAAAATCGTCTACAATATTCATCTATTTCGTTAATAATGATTAAATATTTTATTTAATCAATATTTCATTTTATACTAAGGTTTCTAAAGTATGTAATTAAATAATTAAATACTTGACCTTACACCTTTTCTTCTCTAAATTAAATAAATATGGCAATTTATTTAATTTAGTCACTTGACCTTTTTGATTAAAATCAATTTTTAATTCCTCATTTTCTCTCTCCTTGTCACATTCTCCATAATCCTCTTTTAATATGGATTAAATTAATTAATCCATGATTAGGATGTGCACCACTTAATCAAAATTAGTGTCACATCCTCCATAATTTCCCACTTGTTTCTAATATTTCATTAATTATTCTAATCATGAGTTTGCACAACCTTAATCAAGGACATTAGCCACATTTAGCATACATTTCTTAGTCAACCTTTTCATTTGCCTTTCTTAGCCTTGACCCTTTTTCCCATATGAATTTTTAATTCACATTTATTCACCCTAGGTCTCTCTCTTCCCCATGTGAATTTTTAATTCACATTTTATCCTACCAAGGCTTACCTTATCCCCATGCAAGTTCTAGAACATGTGACTTGTCACTTCACATGTGCCAAAGACTTCTAGAAAATTGGAATTGTCACATCACTCACATGTGGAAAGTTCTCACCCTTTTGGAGAATCTCTCTTATCCATTAGATTCTCTCAAGGATATGAAATTATCCAACTACTTTCTCATTCCCCATGGAGATTTGTGAGGAATTCTAAAATCCCCCAAATGTCTTTTTCACTCTCATTTGGGAACAAGAAGTTCTTTTTTGAGGAAATCTTCTCATCCCCCAAGGTACTTGTCCTTCCTTCACATCATGTACCTTTATTCCACCTCACCTCCACATCATCTCATCCTAAGCCATCTCACATTCCACATGTTAAGATGTGAGGGCTTATGAGTCCTCAACTCACCATAGCCTTCCATCTTGGCCTTGTTGGTTTAATCTCAACCATTGAATTCTCTAGAGAATTCAAACTGCTCTATATAAACCCCCCTCTCTTCTCTCATTTACAACACTTAGCCATTTGCACTCTTATGCTACCAAATTTCTCACTCAATTTGCAAGCATCATATTAGCCATTTAACCAAGCCATTTAGCCATTAGCACTTCTATTTATCACATTGTTAATCTTGCATACACCATTTCCATAGCCATCCAAGGAGCACACAAGCTTTCAAACATCAAGGTCCAACCAAGGGATTCAACGACAAAGAAGGTATAATCGTTTATTGTCTTCATTTCATCTTCTTTATTTGTGTTATCATTCCTTAGGCTAATCTTGAGGTGTATCTTTTGTGTTTTTCCATTAGTGCATAATAGTTGTTTTGCATTTTAGAATAGGATAAACATTTAGGGATCACATTTCTGGCACGCCCGGTGGGACCCACAAACAGATCCCTTTATTTCATGTTTATTGTTGAGTTTGTTTGCAGGTCTAGGTCGTAGAGGGGCAGACTTGCCTTGCAGAGGGGCGAACTTGCCCTCCAATGTGCTGCAGAGGGGCGGATTTTCCATGTCCTTCCCACTGTTTACTAATTTTCACTACAGAGGGGCAAATTTGCCCTATTGGTTCATTATTTTATAATATTTTCACTATAGAGGGGCAGATTTTCCCTGCTGGTTCACTGTTTTCTGACATTTTCACTGCAAAGGGGCAGATTTGCCCTGCTGGTTCACTTTTTTATGATATTCTCATAGTAGAGGGGTGGATTTTCCCTGTTGGTTCACTTTTTTCTAACATTTTCACTGTGGAGGGGTGGATTTTCCCTGTTGGCTCACTATTTTTTGACATTTTCACTGCAGAGGGGCGGATTTTCCCTGCTGGTTCACTGTTTTCTGATATTTTCACTATAGAGGGGTGGATTTGCCCTGTTGTTTACACTTTTTTCTGATATCTAACTGCAGAGGGGCAAATTTCCCTGCTAGTTCACTATTTTCTAATATTTTCAATGTAGAGGGGCAGATTTTCCCTCTTAGTTCACTATTTTCTGACATTTTCACTGCAGAGGGGCGGATTTATCCTGCTAGTTCACTGTTTTATGATATTTTCACTGCAGAGGGGTGGATTTGCCCTGTTGTTCACACTTTTTTATGATATCTGACTATAGAGGGGCAAATTTTCCCTATTGTTTCCATTGTTTTTACTGCAATGTGGCAAATTTTCCCTAAACAACACATTTTGGAAGGTAAAAAGGGGCATTTTAGCTGCATTTTTGTCTCAGTTTTTGTTGTTTTGAGGTTCTAACCCCCTAACCTTGTTTGTTTGTAGGTATAGTTGGATTTCTTGCTAATATTTTTTAGCATACTTTCGTAATTAACAAAGAACGGAGGATAAAACAACTAACGTTTGCTTGCAGGGCCATCTATTTGTTCAAATTTTAAAATTTGTCCTTGTTGTTTTCATCTAGGCACATAGTTTAATTAGGGGGAAGTAAAATTTACTGCTTGGTGTGTTTTTTTTTGTGTCACCCAAAGAGGGCATTAGTTTATTTTTGCTTTCCCCTTGCACTTCGTGTGAGCCTAAAGAGTAGCTGGAAACGATTAGTGTCTTCTTTTTAGAGGGACCTGCTTGGAGATTTCATCACCCCAAGGGACGATCCCAACCATGTGTACCGATGGGGTATGGAAAGGGGGGAGATCCAAATTTGTACCCCAATCTAGTCATGTTGTTTTTGGCAGAGCATTGAAGTAAGGGTGATACCTAGATAAATGTGAAGAGTTGGTCTAAGCCCTTCAATATCTCATTGGGGTTCCCGTCTCACACTTGTGATGGGTTGGTGTTCAGGGTTTGGGCCTCATTTACTGAGAGTATATTGAGGACTCCCTAGAAGCCTTGTATATCCTAGATTAAGACCTTTTGGCCATACCCTTAACACTAATCATGGGATTGTGCTTGTCTAAAGTGTCTTTTTGTGAGAAACCAGTAAATATTTTATAACTAAACCTCATTGTTGTCATTTCAATTCCTTTCCATAGTCATTATCATCCAAACCAAGTTCTTATTTTCTATAGAGGGGCAGATTTTCCCTACAGATTGCTACAGAGGGGCAGATACGCCCTCCTGAACAGACAATACCACCTTGTTTGACCATTTCAAGCCTTTGTTTGACCGTTTAACCATCCCAATCATTCATTTAACCATTGCAAACATCTTTTGGACCATTTCAAGCCCCATTTAACCTTTCTAAAGTTTTTTTTCTCGTTCACATTATTCATTTCATAACTTGGGGAGCTCGCTTCACCATTTCACCACATGTGACCTAAACATTTTCACTTTCCAAATAGATCACTTCGACATCACCCCCATCATATAAAAGCCATCAAGACATCTTTAGTTTCCATTCTTCATCATATTTCAACACAAAATCCATTAAACCTTGTTTTAGGAGTTATCTCTCGAATTGACCAAGGTGTTAAGTTTGATTGTTATCCTACATATCAATCAGTGTCTTCAACCTAATCAATCTACTTCTATCCTGAGGTAGATTTGTGTTGAAAGTCAACATCATTGGCCCAAATCAATCCCCTTCCATCTCAAGATAGATTCGGTGTTGTGATCATTGGTTCAACCCATTTAATCTGATCAACCAACATATTAAGTCACCTAGGGTGATTTTCGAATTGGGTTTTAGGATCCCTTCCATCAAAAAATTCTAATCCATCATCCAACCCAAAACAAACTTATCCAATTGATCCAAGCAATCCAATGCAATCTATCCAAATCCAATATTATCCAATCAAAATTTAATCATCTAATCAAATACAATCCTTATCCAATCATTAGATTAATTGATACATCATCAATTTATCTATCATCCAATCCAATCCTACAATCTTAATCCAATCCAAATCATCATTTAAAAGTTTCATCTCAAAATCACTTAGTTGTTTTGCACGTTCATGCCCGTTCAGACCCGTTCACAAACAACAAATAAAATGGCAGACCAACAAACCCAAGGTTCCCAACCAACTATCCCCCAAGATACCAATAACATTCCAAGAAATCCACATGAACCCCATAATGATGCCTCATCCCAATCAAACACCAGCATCCAAAATATCACACCACCCAGGACGAGAACATGGTCAATCAACCTGAAGTTACCATTGATGAATATCTCAGTAATCCTGCCAATGTTCAAATGAAAAATCATCTCCTCAACGAACGTGGGGATAAGATCCTTGCTACCCTACTCATGAAGGGAGTCAAACCACCATCTGACTTTGATGCATCACCATATATCCTTCCAACATCTGTTGATCCGCAAACTTCACAAAATGCTCCAGGAAAATTCTATGTCCTCGAGAGTGCACCCATGGAAAATTCGTACCACCCCGAATTTGGAAATTCCATCATCCATCAAGTCCAAGATTATCCTTGTCTTTCGACCATAACATCTACTATCCCACCACCAGATCCTAATGATCCCTATGCCTATGGCATGCCAAAATACATCCCATCTGCTCCACCGCTTCCTTCCCTGTATCCTAATACTGGGGGCACACCTATACTTACCAATTTTCCACCTCCTACATTTCAATAGCCTCTAGTTAATCCACACCAATCCACCACACTGCAAGCACCACCACAACATACTGCTACCATTGTACCCTCATCTCAACCCTCACATCCACAACACACTATCACTATCCCACAACAAAACATTATGATCCCTCAACAACACACTACCATTCCTACACATACATCACATCAAGTAGTACAAACTACCTCATAGCCACAACAACCACCGCATGGCCCTTTTGTGGCCGTCCCCCAGCAACAACATATCTCATCTCACCCACCTCACCAGCAACAACCACAACAATGACCCCCACAACAACATGTACATATCCCTACACAAACACACAATAATCCACTTACCAAGTACCTCTATCATCCCTTTAGCACATACACTATTCCATCCCACCTCAATACGAATTCTCATCAGAATGCTCAAAACCAAACACGAACCCAACTGCCACCTTACACCAGTCCTCCTCAGTCACAAAATCATCCTCACTATCAGGCATCAAATCCACTCCCATACATCACGCAACAACCCACCATTGCACAACAATACCAACCTTATCCATCCTACCTTCAACAACAGCAAACCCACCAGCAGGGTGCACTTTCCATCCCTTATTACCAATAACCATCATCACACCAACAAAGAGGTCCTACCTCCATGTATTACCAAAATTCTACACAATAGCAGGACCCATCCCCCGCTTCTTACTATCAACAATAGTCACCTTACCAAGAATTGGCTCTCACTCATCACAATTTGTCATCCAACTATCTATTGACTTATAATCAACAAACACACTCGTATTCAGCTCAACCCGCCTATGATCCGACAACGGCAGGGCCATCCTCATCATACCCGCAATACTATCCATACAATCAACCCACTCTGACTCCCACAACACTCGTCAATAAGGACTTGGAAGAAGTAAAAGCAACATTAAAGGATCTACAAGCTAGAATGGGCAAACAAACATTCAATTTTGATTACATTTGTCCTTATCCTTTTGATCCCTCCATCTCCTTGGTTCCTTTTCCCAAGCATTTTGAGATACCGAAATTCAATAAATATAAAGGAATGAGGGACCCCAGAGCCCACCTTCAAGAATTTTATGCCCATTCCCAAGAGGTCATGCATAACAACAATTATCTTATCCGACTTTTTCCTAAAAGTCTATAAGGAGTTGCCCTTAACTGGTTTATGGGCCTTGAAAAAGGATCTATCAAAACCTTTGCACAAGTATCTGAACAACTTTTCTCCCACTTTTCCTTCAATCTAGAGAAGGACATTGACACGCTTGATCTCTTAAAGGAAAAACAAAGTGATGGGGAGACCTTTGCTAGCTATCTGCAACGATGGCGTGCCTTGGTCAGTCGGATGAAGTCCCCACTATTAGAAAAGGACATGGTCACATTGTTCATCAAAAATTCTCATCCAGACATGGCTCATAACTTTCAACTCCATTGCATCACCACCTTTGCGACACTTTTGGAGAAGGGTCCCATCTTGGAACGAGCCCTTGTTGCAAAAGGGCAAGTCAAATTTTTCAATTCTAATAAAGAGAAGTCCTTTGGGGATAAACCTCGTAATTGGAATATAAATAAGAATGTTGTCAATGATGGTGTCACTGACACCAAACATGTTCAGGTGGCCACCACCACACAAAAATAACCTCCTCAGCAACAGTCGTCAATCTAGAACGCCATATCTATACCCCAAGGGGCACCATGACAAAAATCAAACCAAAATAACCAAGGGGGAATAAACAACAATTCACTCAGTTGGGAGAACCCCTTAGCGTGGTATTTAACAAGCTTCTTCAAGCTAATTATCCCATCACATATCCTATCACCAAACCTCTTGATGCATCTAAACCCAAACCTATTTGATTTAAAGACAACAAATATTGTGAATTTCACAAGATTAAGGGACATACCATAGATAAATGTCAAGGCCTAAAAACTTGCATTCAAGGCCTCATCGACCGAGATGAAATTCATGCACATGCTAACACAACATCTTCATTCAATGCTCAACTCCAGATATATCAAAATTATTTTCCCAACCACAATCAGGGTCCCAATACATTTAACTCTCATCCTAAAAACAATAACAACCAAAATAGCAACACCAATAACATCAACTATAAAAATGTGCCATACAATTACCAGGGTGTGGTCACATATGTAGAACAAGTGGAGCCATGTGTATCCATGATACGCATCAAAGGAAAATATCCACAATGTGTTGTTACCACCCATCAAACCCGCATCAAGATCCCAGCAGCTCTGACATCTACCCAACTGTCATCTGTCAATTCACAGTATAACATCCTTGACCACCTAGGCAAGACTGTAGCTCAAATATCCATCCTAGACCTGCTCAAGTCATCTCTCCTATATCAAGACACCTTGACTAAGGCCTTACAAAAAAAAAAAGTACCCAATGATATTGACCCCACCCAATTCCAAGAATTGGTGGGAAATCTCTCATCAACCTATCAATTAGCCTTTAGCCAAAAAGACATGTTGCACCTTGACTCAAGCCACAACCGCCCCCTCCATCTTGAGGTTGGTTTAAATTGTCAAAAATTAAAAAGGGTACTGGTGGATAATGGTTCAACCCTACATATTTTCACATTAAAATTCATACAACAGGTTGGATATACCCAAGCTGACCTAAGCAATCAAGTTATCACCATCAAGGCATATGATAACGCAGAGCGGGATTCTGAAGGATTTATTTGCCTTCCTATTCAAGTGGGCCCCATTGTACAGTACACTATGTATCATGTTCTGGACCTTGACCGTCCATACAATATCCTCCTTGGTCGTCCATGGATTCATTCTATGCAAGTTGTCCCATCCACCTACCATCAATGTTTGAAGTTCCCATTTCATGGAATGGAAGTCACCATACAAGCTGATCCCCAACCTTTTGAATATTGTTGTGCCTTAGAAGCTTCCTTTTCACATTCACATTACTACCCAAGAGTCAGAATGGGGGCATCCCAAACATCTTATTCTCATCTATCTACCAATACATTAAACACCTCATGACCTCCCCTCTTCCACACCATCATCCACACCTGGTTCCACCATCACCAAGGTCCAGATCATCGACAAGGGGTGTGGCGAATACGAAATGCATACCACACTAAACGTGGAAACCATGCCACCCTTTCCATGAAAATATGGGAAACCATCTCCATCAATTCCAAAGGAAGAATAAAAAACACTCACCCTCACTCCCAAAAACATGGGCTCAACAACATTCAACGATCTGGGTTCCCTTGAGGATCAAATGGAAGTTGATATCAGCCAATGGGTTTACAAAGAAGAACCTAAGCCACCACATCCCCTCATAGAATAATTATAGGAAGTCTATCCATGTGCCTCCAAGTTCATTGAAAAGTGCAATTACTAAGGCAAAGGCCTTGGTGAGGAAGAACAAGGAAAATGCCAACCCATTGAAGCAACTACCATTCGACCAAGAAATTTGGGCTTGGGTTATGATACTAAACAGAAAGGTCCTGCGACATCCTCTAGCACTTCTAACAATTTTAGTGTCAATGACGGTTCCGTCGAAGACCTACCAGAAGAATATTCCATCATACACAAGTACAATGATTTGGATCACATTGATCTCCTTGCCATGTTCGAATTCTTATATGTTTGCACCATAACCTTATCCCTCAAACATCCTAAACTTATAGATCACGACACACAAGGTAGTGCACCCATTGAAACATTTCCCTCAGTGGATACCTACATACATCTCATGGGATTGGGGGAAGATGAACACTCTAACCACAAAAGAAAAAAGAAACAAAAACAAAATAGGTCATCAAGTGAAAACCTCACTAAGGCACTTTTTGATTGGGAAAAAGTAAAACCAAAGGATGTATATGATAGTGAAAACCTTAATGAGGCAATGGAGGATGGGGACGTTCATCTTCCCCTTGTAGGAACAAAAATATTTGAGTGGTCTTCTATTCTCATTGAAGAGATACATGAGGTGAATTTGGGAACAGAAGAAAATCCAAGAATCACATATGCAGCCAAATCTTTATCAGAAGAAGAGTATTCCACCATTGCCCAAATTCTCAAAGAAGGTGTTATCAATTTTCCATGGGCTTATTCAGATATGCCCGGCCTTGATCCTAATCTTATTGTACATCATTTGGATGTTCGAGCAGATGTCAAACCTGTCAAACAAAAACTACGCAAAATGCATCCTCAAGTAGCCCTATTAGTCGAAAAAGAATTGGAGAAATTGCTAGAAGTTGGATTCATTCAACCCATTGACCCCCCGACAAGATTTCCAACATAGTGCCTATTGCTAAACCTAATGGTGATATTAGGATTTGCACATATTTATGGGATCTCAACAAATCCTATCCAAAAGATGACTTCCCATTGCCCAATATCGACATGTTGGTTGACATCACTGCAGGACACGAGATGTTGTCCCTTATGGACGATTTCTCTGGCTACAATCAGATTCGAATTTCACCTTAAGACCAACACAAGACCACTTGTACAACACCTTGAGGTACCTTTTATTACAATTTTATGCCCTTTGGTCTCACGAATGTAGGGGCAACATATCAACGAGCAATGACTGTCATATTCCATGATCTCATCCACATTATCATGGAAGATTATGTTGATGACTTTCTAGGAAAATACAAAACTAGAGAAGAGCACCCTGCCATTCTAAAAAAGATCTTTGAGCGTTTGGAGCAATACAAGCTAACACTAAATCCAAAAAAGGGCGTGTTTGGTGTCACATCAGGGAAATTGTTAGGCTTCATAGTCTCCCGAAGGGGCATCGAGGTTGATCCTACTAAAGTAAAATCTATCATGGATATGCCTCCACCTCGAAACTTGAAATAGTTAAGGAGCCTTCAAGGAAAGCTACAATCTATTCATTGGTTTATAGCCCGGCTTGCAGATAAATGTCAGCCGTTCACCCACCTTTTGAAGAAAGACACCACCTTCAAATGGAATCAACACTGTCAGTTGGGTTTTGATAAGATCAAAGAATACTTGGTCACCCGCCAATCTTTATGCCACCTATGCCAAGAAAACCCCTCCTACTAGACATATGTTCCACTTTAGTTGCACCGAGGGCATTGTTGGCACGACATGACAATTCCTCAAAAGAGCAAGCAATCTTTTACAGTAGTCGAACACTAGTCAGTTATGAATTGAATTATTCACCAATGGAGAAATCATGCCTCACCGTGGTCTTCAATACACAAAAATTACGTCATTATATGCTTAGCCATCCAGTAAAGTTAATATCAAAGGTTGATCCCCTCAAATACTTGTTATCTAAGACAACCCTAACTAGTTGCATGGCTAAATGGATCATGCTTTTGAGTGAGCTTCATATAGAATATGTGGAAAGAAAAGCTATTAAAGGACAAGTAATCGTAGATCAGTTGGCATACGCTCCTTTAGAGGATGCTTATCCTTTGACTACAGATTTCCCTGATGAAGAATTCTTTACAATCACAGAAACCGCTACCTGAACACTCTACTTTGACCACTCATACACTCACAATGGATCTAGGGCGGGCATTTTTCTGGTCACACCACAAGGTGATTACATTCCAAAGTCATTTAGGTTGGCATTCCCATGCACTAAGAACATAGCAGAGTATGAGGCTCTAATAACAGGTCTTTGAGTCGTAGCCCGATGGAATATCACTCATCTACAAGTTTTTGGCGACTCTCAATTGGTCATTAAACAAGTCAATGATGAATTTAAAACCAAAGATGACAAGTTATTTCCTTACAAACGCATGGCGGATGACTTCAAAAAATATTTCGCCTTCATCCAATTTGAGCAGATCCCAAGACTTCAGAATAAGGCAGCAAACGCTATGACTACTATTGGGTCCCTAATTGAAATACCAAAAGATCGCACAGATTGTTAGTTCCTAGTTGAACAACTCTTAATCCTAGTGTATGATATCCTTGAGAGTGACATGGTGTGTGATATTGTAGGCCCTGAATCCCCTTAGTACCAATAAATTTACACCTATATTCATGACAACACCCTATCGTCTGATCTCACAAGAAACCAACATAAATCATTTATCCAATGCACTGCCCGCTATACCATCATCAGTGATACACTTTATCGATGTGGGTAGAACTCTCCTTCATTGTTTAGATGAAACCGAAGCCCACACGACATTAGCAAAAGTGCATAGCGGTATTTGTGGGGCCCATTCTAATGGTATGGCCTTAGCCAAAAGGATTCTAAGATTAGGGTATTACTGGCCTACAATGGAACATAATGCTTGTGAATTTGTCAAAAGGTGTCTTCCATGTCAACAACATGCAGATTTGATTCACACCCCGACACAAGAGTTACAACCTATCACGAAACCTTGGCCATTTTCACAATGGGGTTTCGGCTTGGTTGGAAAGATCTAACCTCCATCCTCTGATGGTCACACCTTTATCATCACAGTCACTGAATACTTCACCAAGTGGGTGGAATCCATACTACTCACTCAAATCAATGGTGTTCATATCTCTAAGTTCATCCTCTACCATATCCTCTGCAGGTATGGTATCCCCTCCACCATCATCACTGATAACAGAAAGCCATTCAAGAATAAGTGCATGAAGTTCCTCTGTGAAACATATCATATCCAACATCATTGGTCTGCCCCCTATTACCCCCAGGGTAATGGACAAGAAGAGGAAACAAACAAAACACTGATCAAAATCATTAAGAAGATGGTCAATAGCACTGACCAAGATTGGCACCTCTATCTCCATCCTGCTCTTTGGGCCTATCGTACGTCCATCCGCACCCCCATCGGTGCTTCTCCATACTCCCTTGTCTATGGTGCTAAAGCCATCTTTCCAATCGAAGTCAAAATCCCCTCACTCTGAATATCACTCAAGAATCTCATCATTGACGAAGACACCCGAGTGGCACGACTCGCACAATCCGGAATTGTTGGATGAAAAACGAGTCAAGGCTTATAACCATTTGCAAGCCTATTAGCACCAACTCAAAAGAAGCTACAATAAGAAATTCTACCCTCGTCACTTCAATTTTGGTGACTTAGTTCTTAAGGAAAATCAGCAGAATCAACAAGATCAAGAGAAGAAGGGTAAGTTTGAAGCTAATTGGTTGGGCCCTTATGTCATCACCATAAAGTATGGTTCTGGCGGATACAAGATATCTACCCCTAAAGGAGATCCTTTGGAAGAACCCATAAACATCATGCATCTGAAGAAATTCTATACTTAGGTCAACTAGGGTATCCTTCCTAGTAAAGTCTCAAAAATACAAAATAAGTAGAAAATTATCAAAATCCAAAAAAAAATCAAAAAATCAAAAAATCCAAAATAGTAAAGACAAATAATTCATCCTATGGTGAAAACCACCCCGGCATGGCACCTTGGATACATACGACTAGTGAAAACCTGGCAACAGGCGCCTCTCATATAGGACTTAATCATTATCTACCTTGTGTCTTGGTTACTTTATAATTTATCCAGCTCCTTAATCCCCATATCTTCCCATCCGCTTGCATCACCCGATCACTTGGTATATTTCTAGTTGAGAATTGGACAAACATCATTCTCTATCTGACATCCTAAAATTTTATCCTAATCTGAGCTTGTTTTGTCTCGTTGATTCTATCGTATCCATCTAGAGTCATTCATTGTGTCAGTCTCCATCTAGGTTTCATCCTGTCTCTCTTGAAATACATCACCCCTGCACTTTCACGTAGGCAAGGTTGATCTTTGATCCACCCCCGGGGCACTTTGTCCTCCATCATCTGTCACCATCTGTCCACTTTCCAATCTTAACCATCGTCGATCTTTCGTCCTTATCGAACTATGTTTCCCCTGTGCTTTCACATAGGAAAGGTTGATCATTTGATCCACCCCCGATGAATTTTGACTGTCTTGTCATGTTCGTCTTTCATTCATCCTCATCGTCCCCTTTTCGCTCTTATCCAAGGTCTTTTCTTGAACTACGGGGGCTCTGCGCTTTCACGTAGGCAAGGCTAATCTTTGATCAGCCCCCAAGCCCCTAGGTCTTTAGGGTGTGTCGATCTTCTTGTATTGTCTTGTTGTCTTGTCATCTTGTTGTCTCATCAAGTATGTCCCTATCATCGCTGATTCTTCACAAATAGGATCCTCTAGTGTCAAAAGATCTGATTGGTGGCAAAAATCTTGCATCATCTAGGTAATTTTAGTTTAGTATCCATCATTAGTCTTAACAGGATGCATCCTTCCTAACAAACCACATCAACCCCATCCATCTTTGTGATCTTATGGAAAAGGACGTTTGAATTGATCATGATCTTTTAATGCTTTTGGCTTATGTTTATTGTTTGAGCTCCCTCTTATAACTAGTCAAGATCATCATGATCCATCATATTATGGTGTGTTTTGCCTAGTCAACATAGGGGCATCTATTGATCGTTTATTGTTATTGTCTACTGGGTTGTCCCACGTGGTACCCACTAGGATTTCCCCCCAGATCTTGTGTTATGTGGGGACATCTCTTTGTGCTTGTGGTTATCCCAATGCCTGGCTCGACCAAAGTCTTTGTTACTTCCAGGTATTGGGATAACCTTGTTTTTTGTGTGTGTTTCTTGCATTAGACACTGACTCGCCTTGGTTTTATCTACCATGGTGGCTTGTGTCTTATGCTATAGCAATAATCAATTCTCTGAAATATGGAAAGTTGTATTCATATTGAATTTCATCTCATTGCATATCCCCTTCATCTAGCCTCATTCCTAACCCGTGACTCATGATTTCAGTTGTGCAAACTTTGATTCCTTCCTATTTTCTTTTCTTCCCAGGATACTAATGGTTCTTGATAGGTGCAGTATCACACCCACAATACGCCTATCCTTTACCTACACTCTCAGGCTAGTCCTCATTAATACTTGTGTGTGCATTGCATTTCATGTGTAAATTCACTTTTCCATCCATATCGCATTAGTTCATTAGGTTAAGTATCTTAGGTTCATTTATCCATGCATTTCCATAATCACATTTATGCATTACATGCATCACCATCTACACATACATTGTTAAATCCATACTAATTACATCATATACACAATGACATTACCATACATAAATAATCAACATCATGCATAATTAAATCATCCACATAAGCATAAATCATCATATACATGTGCACATATTACATCATCTATCATAAGAGCATAAATATTTAACCATATGCATAACATAAATCATCCATCACATAAACATAAGGTATAGTGTCAATGAGGACTATCGCATATCATAATCAAAATCATACAATGTCCATCTCATCATAATGTCCAAAACGTAATCACATACATATCCCTCATATATATCATCAAATAAGGAACACAATCCAATGAAATAGATCATATCCGCTCTATGTTGATATGTACTCAGTCTCCATCTTGTACCTATCAAAAAATGATACCTTGTCACCTGCTCTCTAAGCTGCCCATGTCTGATCCTTGAGGAGAATCAAGAACTAGTCCTTTGTGTGTCGTAGTTCCCTGATAATCATGACTAGGAGTCCCCTGATAACCACCATAGCAAGGAGTTAGCTGAAAGTTGTTATACCCTCTGGTACATGTCCCTAAAGACTGGGACGGTGCCAACATCTAAGGTATTTGCCTAACAAAGCGTGATGTGCACTGCACTGGATATGGAACTGACTACTCATAAGAACACCTCCAGTACATCACCTCTTGCATGTGCTCCTCTCTGTCCAGCTTGATATTTAGCAACATTTTGCTCATTCATGTATCTATCTCAATCTTTGCTAATAGTTTGCCACTCCTGCTCCCATGCCTCCTGCACTGCCATCAACAACTATACCTACTTTGTGGCCCTATCCCTCTTTGCTTTTGCAGTTTGTAAATGTGCCTGCAATCCCTGTATGACTAACTTTGTACCATCCCCATCACCTTGCACTCCCTATGACTGACTCTGTGCTACATCTCTCTCAACACTCTCTACTCGAGCCACTATCACATCTCTCTGAAACTTTAAGATCTGGACCTATTTTCGTGCATCATCTCTCTCCCCCTATATCAATTGCACCTACCTCTGTACACTATCTCTCTCCCCCTGTATCACCTGCACCTATCTTTGTGCACTATCTCTCTCCTTCTGGAGAGCCTATACACTTGCATACACTGTGTCCCTCTCCCTCTGCATTGTCTCTAGCTAGGCCTCTATTGCCTCAAACCTCACTCTCACCTCCTCTAGGGATATCTATGTAGTAGATACCATCTCTTGAAGCTTTGTCATCTCCCCCAGTAGTCCTTACATCTGTACCCTCAGTGTCTCCATCTCCCTCTCAGCCCACTATAGACACTCCACTGAGATATGCTCTGCCATCCCTCTAAACTCTAGCTCTCCTAGCATCTGTGATACGATCATCGCCGCCTCTAACCTGTCCCGATCCCAGGTCACCCTGGCTAGCTCACCCCATACTCCCTCCATCTCTACTCGCACCTCATCCCTCTCTCTCTCTCCACATCGCATGCATCAATCGTCAACTGACCCACAATAGTATCAAAATCTCTCTGTTTTGTCTCCCTCACTCTTTGCATCTCCGCCTCTGCACTCCTCAGCTCCTCCTCCATCACCTATATCCTCGCCTAGGCCCCCCTCAATAAAACCTCAGAATCCTCAACTAGTGCAACTGGTAATATTGCTAATGGCTCCACCACATGAACTTCCACATTCATCACATCAATCTCTACCTCCTCTTGTACCTACTCAACCCAACTCATCACTCGAATCCTCCTCGATTGTCTTCTCCTCCTCACCCTCATCTGTCTCCTCGATTGTCCTCCAGTCCTCACCTCCCCCTCTGGCTCCTCTCCATCCTCACTCATCTCTCTCTCTAACACATGGGCCTCCTGCTCCACCCAGATCTCCGGCTAGACCCTCCTTTGGCATCTACTCCCTGTCATCCTCTTTGGCTATCCTCTGACCTCCATCTCTCCCTATCCTCCATTATGTTTCCCTACATCCCCTGCCTTCTCCTACTCAGTCCTCACCTGAACCCGCCTCCATCGTACTCTGCTACCTATACTTGTTTTCCCACTAGCTCTCCCCTCCAACTCTCGCACCATCTCCACCTTTGGCCCACTCCCATCCTCTGGTCATGCCACATATCGCTTTGGACCTCTCTCATCCTCATTTCATACTACATTTGTCCCTAGACTGCTTCCCTCGCCTGCTCCTACTGCCTCCATCTCCTCCCCCACATCCATCATCTCTCTAGCTCTCCTCTGATGTTGCCTCCTCCTCCTCCTCCTCTTCGACTGTCCTCTAGTTGCACCAACCCCCTCTCCCCCGCCCTATTGTCTAGCACCCCCAGTCTCATCCTCTCATTTTTCCTCCTGTCCCCTCTGCTCCTGTCTCCTCCCATCTCCACCCTCCTCTGTCAAATGATGCTCGTCCTCCGACTCGAACCCTAAGGCTCCCACAATAGGCTCCTCAGGCATAATCCTCTCCCATTGGTGAGTGTGAAACATCGGGCATACCGCCATGTCACTCCTGCATCCTCAAGCCCCTCTACCCTCCCTAGGTAGGGAATCTGACCTACCATCACCCACGCCTCTCTGGTTGTACTCACTATAATAGCACCTCCACGTAGCTTCTCTCTGCTAAGCCGAAAAAATATGGTAGGAGCTACCTAAATATCTTGTATCCATCCAAACTACCTCGCCACTATGTCTGGTAGATGAACCTCCACTATATGCGGTTGGCTCCCAATCAAGACACATGTACTCATAAAATAACCCCGATATCTCTCCTCCTCCTCCCTCCATCCCCTAAACTGATGATACATATATGGGCGCCAAACTGACTCTTCCTCCTGCACGCCATCAAACACTCTCCTCTAATCGTCCATCTCTCCCTACATCTTGTACCATAAAACCCAGCCCCTATCGTACCCCCTCACAATAGGCTCCCTATCATCCTCTTATCCTCTCCTCACCACTACTGGCCTCGTCACCATAATATGCTCCCATGTCCAAACCTATAATAGCATCATGTGCGTCACACTCAGTGACCGTCGGTAGCAGATCACATGCATATCTATGTATAATTGCGCTAATACACATGTGCCCCATGAGAATTGTCCCTCTTGCCACTCGACAATATGTCGAATCACCTCCATAAACCGTAGACTTCAAAACCGCCTGCTATGGTTTGACAACAATATCCCACTAATCAAACTGTACATATATAATGGTAAGGGTGGCAACCCTAATGACAAACATTTGTCTACATCCAACTGACCCCTCTATATGGGCGGATTCGCCTTAGCCAGGGGTAGGTCTGCCCCACCTCAGGGCGTGTTCGCCCCAGCCCAGGGCGAATGGGGCTTGTAGGTCAAGGGAAAAACCGTTCCGATTCAGGGTGAAGTGGGGAGGGAGGAGTTAGAAAAAAAGAAAAGGATAATGTCTCAGGGCCGAGAAGGAAAGTGATAGGTTAATGATTATGGATGCAAAGCTTTGATCGGTTGTGGACACATGAGCAGCGTCTAGAGGCACCGACGACAACCACTGCGGCCATGATCGGAGTAGACCACACAACATTGGAGCATGCAAGATTATTGCACTTGGTATAGTTTCTGGGGAAGAGAGCACATCGAGCGATGTTGATGACGTTGATAGAGAGATGGAGTTCTACCACATCGACTTTCCATCTTCCGACAGGGGAGATGATGATGACACTGGAGGATGTATGGTGCATCCTGAGGCTACCCATAGTGAGGTGGTTAGTGAGTGAGGTGGTATCCAGAGGGGCAAAGTTAGACCAGACCATCCTAATGTTGTCATATAGAGGGATCCATCCCTGGTTGGGGTAGACCCACCCCCGGCTGAGGTAGATTTGTCCTTGGCCGAGGCAGACACGCCTCGTGACAGGGCGGACCCGCCCTGTGCTGGGTAGACATGCCCCACGACGGGGCAGACTCACCCTTCGATAGGGCGGTGCCACCCTGTAGTGGGAAGGATATGCCCCTCACGCGACAACCCCTACCCTCTTCCCCCCGTATTCGGCTAGCCAACCCCAACATTAAAATTGTAGCCTCTACCCATTTTTCTTTCCTATCTCGATAACAAAAGCCACTTTTTAAATTTCGCATAAAACATACAAAATGCGTTCAAAATAATTAAAATACGCAAAAAGGGTTTTGTCACTAACTTGGTGAGGCATGACATAATGGTTGTGGAATCTCCGCACCTTGTCTGCCTGATGGATAATGTGTGAATTGTAATCCTACGACATCATTGCTCTTCGTGTTCTTCCTCTCCTCTCCTCTTCTCTCAACTACTACAGTGCAAATGAGGTGAGGTAATTTCTAAAATTACCTTATATTTATTTTTTCCCCATTTTTTCACTTTTGAAAATAAGGGATATTTTTTACCTCTTATTTACCTTTTTTCTCCTCCAACTAATCCCCTACCTTCTAGGGGTCGCCATTTGCAAACTGTTCGTCCGTTTGACTTCATTCAAAAGGAAAACTTGCCTGTTTTTTTGAGCTCTTTCCAACCGTACCCTCCATTTCTTCCTATCAAGAGGTCACCTGAGACCCCTCTTTTTTCCCCCGTCACCCTCTCGAGGGGACATACCCTTCCCATTTATCTATTTTCTCTATCATAGTCATTCCCTCGCAAGATTGGGGCATCTTCATCTATTCCCCCTCTATTTGGATAGCTCATGTACCTCTCCCCATGCAAGGGCATCATTTTTTTGGTTGCTTCCTTTATAGAGTCATCTACATTTTCTTTTCTTCGAAACAATGTTATTCTAACAATATTTCGAAGAGAGGAAAAATATAGAAATCTAAATTTGACCACTTCCACATGGTCAAAATCGTCTACCATATTCGTTTATTTCGTTAATAATGATTAAATACTTTATTTAATCAATATTTCATTTTTTGCTTAAAATTCCTAAAGTATGTAATTAAATAATTAAATATTTTACCTTACACCTTTTCTTCTCTAAATTAAATAAATATGGCAATTTATTTAATTTAGTCACTTGACCTTTTTGATTAAAATCAAATTTTAATTCCTCATTTTCTCTCTCCTTATCACATTCTCCATAATCCTCTTTTAATTTGAATTAAATTAATTAATCCATGATTAGGATGTGCACCACTTAATCAAGATTAGTGTCACATCCTCCATAATCTCCCACTTGCTTCTAATCTTTCATTAATTATTTTAATCATGAGTTTGCACAACCTTAATCAAAGTCATTAGCCATATTTAGCATACCTTTCTTAGTCAACCTTTTCATTTGCCTTTCTTAGCCTTGACCCTCTTTCCCATGTGAATTTTTAGTTCACATTTATTCACCCTAGGTCTCTTTCTTCCCCATGTGAATTTTTAATTCATATTTTATCCTTCCAAGGCTTACCTTATCCCCATGCAAGTTCTAGAACATGTGACTTGTCACTTCACATGTGCCAAAGACTTCTAGAAAATTGGACTTGTCACATCACTTACATGTGGAAAATTCCCACCCTTTTGGAAACCCTCTTTTATCCATTAGATTCTCTCAAGCATGTGAATTTCTCCAGCTACTTTCTTATTCCCCATGGAGATTTGTGAGGAATTCTAAAATCCCTCAAATGTCTTTTTCACTCTCATTTGGAAACAAGAAGTTTTCTCATCCCCCAAGGTACTTGTCCTTCCTCCACATCATGTACCTTTCTTTCACCTCACTTCCACATCATCTCATCCTAAACCATCTCACATTTCATATGTCAAGATGTTTGAGAGTCCTCAACTCACTATAGCCCTCCATCTTGGCCTTGTTGGTTTAATCTTTGTTAGAGTAAAGGTCTTAACTTAATTATGTTGATTAAGTTACCTTTATTCCCTTCTTAAGCTTTCACGTTAGTTTGCATAATGTGACATTTAATAATTATATTAATTATTAAATGTTTTCCTATTAGGGTTTGCATGATCTCCTTTTTATAAGGATTGATCCCATTGTATTTCATATTAATGCATTCTCTCATTCTCTCTGATATATATTTTCAGTTTTCAGAGAACCCTTGCTTGTTTGTCTCCATCTCTTCTTTTGTGACAGGTTATTTGCATGCAGGTGATCTTTGGGGTTTGTGAAGTTGTATTTTTTCAACTCCTACATGGTATCAGAGCTCCACACCTGCTGCTTCATGTTCTTGTTTTGAAGATTTTTGGAGCTTCAAGGGTTTGGGTTTGTTTTCTTGATCTAGGGCATACCTGCAATTTTGAAGCATTTTCAGCTCAAACGGACATCGTCATTGCGTCCGCAGCGGTCCAAAACCCCTAAATCGACTGTTCATTCATCCATTTTGGACAAAATCAAAATTTGAGGCAAAAATTTTTTGCAATATGGTCGTGTCGTTGCCTGCCTGGGAAATTTTATTTTTCGGAAAAAAAATTCCGCTTGTTTTTTGGAAAAAAATTCGTCAAATTTTTTATTTAAAAAAGCATTTGTAAATGCAGTTTTTGTTTTGATTTTTTATTAAAAAAATCAAAAATAAAAAAAAGGCGTTTGAAAAGCCTTTTAACGGCTTGCTTAGGCCGGTGGGTCCAGGACCCTGCGTAGTGTACCCTGCGCTACAAAGGGTATGGTGGGGGTGGGCCCACGTGCCTCCCCCACCCCAATTTTTTTAAATTTTTATTTTTTTTTTAAAAATCTTCTGTATTTTTTATGATTTTTTCTAAAATAAAAAATAAATCCTTTTTTTATATAAGAAACAATTTTTTTTAAAAAACAGCCCAATCGTACTTTTATGGTGACGGTCGTTTGGCCATCAAATTTAACCCAATATTTTTAGTGTGACGGCCATATGACCGTCAAATTTAACCCAGCACTGGTGTTTTCCCTCTTTGGAGCTAATTTATTCCGGAGGCTGTAACTTGGGCATACGATATCGTTTTTTGGAAAACGAGATATCGTCGAAAAGCTGGTTTTCTAATCTTTCCAATGGTGTGGGTCTCATCACTTATTTTTTCCGTTGGTGCATTCTACAGCTAGTTGAAGACAAAGGGGCTATTTTCAGTCTCAAGCTCATAACTTTTGATCAGTTTCTCTGTTTTTCACAATCTCAGCGGCATTGGAACCGTATTTCAGAGCTCTTCAATTTCATCTATGCCATTTTTTCAGATTTCACTCCAGGTATATTTTATTTATTTATTTGTGTTTTCACACTTTGGTGGATTACCTGGACATATTTGCTCTTGAAAACATTTTGTTTGCATGGGATGCTTTGTTCTTGGCTGTTCTTCATGTATTTCCAACATTTTGTCCTTTGAGGACATTTTGAACATCATTTGTAAGCTATCTTTTATGTAAACACACTGAGATAAAGTGCCACACTATTGTACATGCATCTTTTGGGGATTTTGCACACAAGGTTGTGCCATATTTTGTACTTGCACTGATATTATAAAGTGTCATGAGGGGTTGTGTAGTTTTTCTTTGTGTTGCCATCACATCTTTGTCCGGTGAGTATCCCTCCACGACGACAGTGAATCCATACCATAGGGGTTGTGTAGTTTTTCTTTGTTTTCCATCACATCTTTGTCCGGTGAGTGTCCCTCCATAACGACCATGGATCCATATGATTCCAGCCTCATGCATGTGTGCTTTGTTTTGCACACCACTTTTTTAGTTGCAGGTGCTATCTTGCACACTTTCAGATGTTTCTTCTCCTTCATGCACTATAGGGTGTCTCACATCATTTCAGTGGATCTGTCAGGCTCTCCTAGTTCAGCATTATGGGGGGGTTATTATATTGTTCGTGCTAATTCTTCCTTGGTTTCGCCTTGGAAGGAATCTTCCATTCTCAGTTGATCAGTGTTTCAGACTATTGGTTCTTGTGCCATCTGTATCTTCGTTCTAGGTGTTTTCCTTTGTTTTCCATCTGATTCGAGTAGTGTTGTATGGGCACTCATGCAGATTGTTGTCTTCTTGTTCCTGATCATCCTATCTTCAGCGGAGGTTCTTCAGCACCATAACAGTCATCTTTCGACAATTGTTTGCAGCTTCTTCTACATCAGTGATGTTCTTCTTCTTGGCTTTCTGCATCTCTTTTTGGAGTAGAGCTTTTTCCTATCAGGTTTTCTCTATTTCTCCATTTTACAGAGATTTGGTTGTATTTGGGTACCTGATCTGGCCTAGTTGTCGGGACCCATGTTTGCCTTCTTGCATTGTAGTTACCTTTGCTTTCTTGCATTTTTTTGTAGCTGCACTGTTGCTCATGTTAAAAGGGGGTGTTAGAGTAAAGGTCTTAACTTAATTATGTTGATTAAGTTACCTTTATTCCCTTCTTAAGATTTCACATTAATTTGCATAATGTGACATTTAATAATTATATTAATTATTAAATGTTTTCCTATTAGAGCTTCTATTAGGGTTTTTCCTATTAGAGTTTTATTAGGGTTTTCATGATCTCCTTTTTATAAGGATTGATCTCATTGTATTTCATATCAATCCATTCTCTCATTTTCTCTGATATATACATTTTCAATTTTCAGAGAACCCTTGCTTGTTTGTCTCCATCTCTTCTTTTGTGACAGGTTATTTGCATGCTGGTGATCTTCGAGGTTTGTGAAGTTGTATTTTCTCAACTCCTACAATCTCAACCATTGAATTCTCTAGAGAATTCAAATTGTTCTATAAATACCCCCCTCTCTTCTCTCATTTACAACACTTAGTCATTTGCACCCTTATGCTACCAAATTTCTCACTCAATTTGGAAGCATTATATTAGCCATTTAGCCATTGGCACTTGCATTTATCACATTGTTAATCTTGCATACAACATTTCCATAGCCATCCAAGGAGCACACAATCTTTCAAACATCAAGGACCAACCAAGGGATTCAACGACAAAGAAGGTATAATCGTTTATTGTCTTCATTTCATCTTCTTTCTTTTTGTTATCATTCCTTAAGCTAATATTGAAGTGTATCTTTTATGTTCTTTCATTAGTGCATAATAGTTGTTTTGCATTTTAGAATACGATAAACATTTAGGGATCACACCAACAACCAATATTTAGATGGAGCAAGCTTAGCACCTTAGGCTAAGCAAAAACAATCTAGTTTCCTCATCAGGTTTACAAAGTTCCTTTCTTCCAGGATCAACATAATGGTTGTATCATTAGCAAATTAGAGATTGAGGAGCTCATTTTCATCCGGGAGCCTAACACCTCTAACCCTTGGAGTTAATAAATTTTCCCTCAGCAGATAGTGTAAAGCATCTGAGGCAATGACAAAAAGTTTCGGGGCTATGGGGCACCCCTGCCTTATAGACCTCTCTAGGAAGATCTCTTGAGTGAGCACACCATTGACTTTAACCTAAGCAATAGCATCTTGGAAAAGATTTTTGACCATGTGATATAAGGTTCCCGAGAAACAAAAAGCTTGCAGCATAAGGATCATAAAATCCCATTCAATCATGTCATATGCTTTTTCAAAATTAATTAGCATCATTTTTGCATTTTGATCTGAAATCTTTGCCCAGTTCAAGGCCTCCCAACTAGTGAACAGGTTCTCCGGGATATATCTAACCTTTATAAAGCCTGTCTAAGTAGATTTTACTATGCATGGGAGGATGAGAGCAACCCTCTCTGCCAGGATTTTGGCCAAAATCCTATAGGAGACATTTAAGAGGGTAATAGGCCTCCAGTTCTTGATTAAAGACCTGCCACCATCTTTTTGGATCAGCTTGATCACCCCCTTGTTAATTTTATTGCCAAGAGAACCTTTCTCAAAAGCATCCTTATATACCAGAAGTAAGTCATCACAGACCCAATCAATAAGGGTTTTATGGAACTCAGCGGGTAGTCCATTTGCCCTAGGGGATTTCTCATTCTTGAGAGAAAGGATAGTCTTTTTTATCTCTTCTTTTGTTATTTTCTTTCCTAATTCCTTAGCAAAATACCCACCGACTTCTTAGGGATGAGGTTCTTGATGAGCTCCCTTGCTCGAATGTTATTTTCCAAAATCTCATCTGAGGAGAATAGGTCTTTATAGAATTGAGAGAAGTGACTCCTTATATCCTCTTGGTTAGACATCGGTGATCCTTCAACAGAGATGTAATCAATCTATTCTCTGGCCTACTTTTCTTTTATATATTTGCAGAAGAACTTGGTGCCTTTATCCCCACTTTCCAGCCAGCTAATCTTGGCCCTTACCCTTAGCCCTTTGATCCTATTATTCTAGAGCCTCTTGAGAGAGTCTTTGGCTATAGCCAATTTATTCTCAAGGGGTTCATTCTTAGGATTATTTTGCAAATCAAATTAAGCTTGGAGAAGTCTATTTTGGAGCAAGACTTCACTTCTTCAATTGTCTTTGGCTTTTTTCCTAACAACTGTCTGGAAGAGAGCCCTCCAGCCTTTCATGTTCAATGACCACCTATCAATGGGGGGCATGGATTTTTACATCCATTTGTTGATTTGCCTAAGGCACAAAATAGAATTTCTAAAGTCTATATCCTTCAGGAGGTTGGTATCTAGGTAGAAATTATTTCCATAGCCACCAGAACTAGACACCCCACTCCTGATACAAAATTTATCCCTAATGGGATGATGGTCCAAGAGAGAGTAAGGGTACACCTCAACCTTGCAACCCTCTTTCAACAACGAGGCCGAAAAGAAGTCCTTTTTGACATAGAATCTATCTAATCTACAGTAAATCATCTTGCCACCTTTCTGGGAGTTACACCATGTGTACCAACTTGCTTGGGTATCTTTTTTTTGCCCCTCAATAGGGTCCTCAATCCTGAGTTTGGATTTCATTCTTTGCCAATAAAATCGTTCATTTCCTTTCCAATAAAAACCCATGCCACCCCATTTATCCTCTTCCTTTTTAACAAAATTGAAGTCCCCTCCAAGGATCCAAGGAATATCTTGTAGGGAGTAGAGCCAATTCCAAAGAGAAATCTTGCCCTTGTAATGATTTGGGGCATAGACCGAGAACACCCCAAAGCAGGTTGTCCATTTTAATGACCACCTAGACTGCCCTATTGTAGGGGGAGACTCCCGAGTTGCTTACAAATTGGACCCATTTGTTAGCAATCAAGAGAGAAGCTCCCCCTTTTCCTTTTTCATGGTTGGTAGTGAACTGAGATGCATCCCTCCAAATGACTTTTAAACTAGTTTCAAGGATAAAACCAGTAACTTTTACTTCTTGCAACAGGACAAAATATTTCTCCTTCTTTTGAGCAAGGTACCTCCTAACCACATGCTTTCTATCTGGGGTTTCAAGCCCCCTGACATTCCAAGAAATGCATTTGACTTCCATTAGTTTAAATCATTGGTAAGAGACCCCTTATTATTTATGAAATTGTCAAAACACTTAGGAAGCCTGGTGTCAGCTTCCACCCTTTTTGCACTAGGTGGGATGATCCCACTGAGTTTCTTTCTCTTATCCTTCTAAGGGTGAGAGGGATCACTGTCAACTATTTTTTTGTAAATGTCAAGACCTTTCTTTTTTTTGTATCTCTGGGTCTTTTTCATGGTTCTTTCCATGGCGGTCTCCTCACCATCAATCACATCCTTAGTAGACAGGAAACCCATGTCATCTGCAGAATCCATGCCTGATTGTGATGCATAACCATCAGAGCTCATCATTCCACCAATGGGATTGGCAATATCTTCTGACCTGTTAGGGATCAAAATTCCATCCACTTTTGTGTTACCTACTACAAATGAAATAGATCTATGTGTTCTTGGTTTTTCTAGATTACTCCCCAAGTTCAAGATAGTATGGGGAACCTGGACCATCCCAATGTTTTCCTTATATCCCCCATCTAGATTTCATCTGGGTCTTGAGGGAAACTTCTACTTGAGAGGGAGATCCTTTCCCCTATAGGGGCAATCTCTGCTATCTTAGTATCCTTATTCAGGAGGCCTCCAACCACCAGCGGTTCCTCCTCAATGACCTCTTTGAAGACTTTTGAATTGAAGGTATATATTGCTTTATCTGAATTCGGCTTGGAGCCATTAGATGGTTTATTTTACCTTAGTTTTTGAAGAGTAGGTTGTTGTGCATTCAATTTTAAGTTGTTCCCCAATTTGTCTGAATTTATCAGGCCTCTTGTCTCAGGACCCTCATTCTTTTCTAAATGTTCTTCCTTAGTGTTATTCTTCCTTCTTGAATTATTTTCTAGTTCGCTAAGAAGGGACTCTAGATTTTCTTTTATGAGAATTGCTTTTGAATTATGCATGCTCAACTCTACAATCTCCTCTTCCAGAGAGATAAACCTAAGTGGATTATCTGGGACAGGGCTTGGAGACCTTTCGAAATGAGTAGAGTCCCTGAAATTTCTTCCATTATTTTCAGTTAGGTTCTCCGTTTTGGAGGCCTGTTTATTATTTTTGTTAATGTTTCTGGTAAACCCATCTGTGGTGGGTTTCAAGTTAGGTTTTTTCTTTATTAGAGGATAGTTCCTCCTTATGTGCCCTTCACATCTGCATAGAGAGCACACATTAAGACCTCCAAGGGTTTCAATTTCACAACATAATTTTCTAGATTTCAAGTGAATTTCAATTATTTCTAGTAGGTCTTTGCCCGATGACAAAGAAACCAAGACTCGAGCATCCAAGTGAGGGAGAGGCATTTTTATATCATCTATTTTTAATGTGTTTCCATATGGTTCTAGAATCAAAGGAACAAATTTCTGTAACCATGGGGGGACACCTTTTATTGTTAAACATTGAGAGTTGGAGAGGGCCAAGACTTCCTCTTCCACTGCCTCAGGGTTCCAAGCCAGAGCCTGAAAGACCACCAATCCCACATTCCAAAAGCATTTTTGTATTGCCTCCGCTTGTGCATTAGGGTTATAGAAAAAAACAACATATAAACCCTTTTGAATCATGCGACAGTAATAAAAATGCAAACCCATTTTTTTCTCCCAAACTTTAGAGAATCATTCTTCCATGTACTTTCTGGCTGGAACCCTATTAGGATTGATGACCGCAAAGAAAATTGTAGTTTTAACCAATTTATTATCTTCTTCATAAATAGCTTCATCCAGAGAAATATTTTGAAACAAAATGTCCTTTAAGGGAGAATTAGAGGAAATCTTACCTTGTTGTCCTTCGCCATTTTCTTGCACAATGTCAGGAGGTCCCCGTGAAAACTTAGCACTCGCCGAAAGATTGCTTATTTCACCCACGACGATGTCACGAAAATATTTAGGCACCTAATTATTAAACGAACGTGAGGAGGAATTAATGCCACTATCCCGAGGTGGGTTTGTACTGCCATCCATCACTACCAAGCCTTACTCAGAGTCACACATGCGGCCACACCCGAACAAAGCCGACAACACAAAAACCCCAACCACAAGACGGGCAACAATGAATGGGAAAAAAACCTCAATGCCAAAAGGACACCTCGTGGGAGAGTAAATGATATTCAGACATGGGCGGAAGAGAGGTTTCACACACGCGGATTGATCCCCGATGCAGAGCGTATCAAAACCCTCAACCCACCATATTTTAAACATTTGCATTTAAACATTAGGAAATAGTCTGGGGATTATATTTACTAGCAATCGCACCTTGGGCTGCAATGGGTACACTGAAGAGAATTTAATGAATTTTTTATTTGTTAAATATGTAAATAGTTGTCTGAGTTTTGTTTGGACTGTTAGAAATGACAATCAAAGTAACCGTCTTCAAATAAATAATTAATAAAGGATCTGTATATATATAAAATGTGCAGCAATACACAATTGAGAAGCAATACACCAATGTGGCACCTTTATTTGGCTTGTTTCCTCTTGATGGAATTTATTAAGTTCTTTGTTGCTTTTCTTGATTGCTTGGCAGAATTTTTAAATGGTTTTGACATAAACAAAGTGCACTTCCATTTGTTCTCTTCTAAGTTCTCATTATTATGGTAGGCACTGATCACTTACATGATTTTCCAAGCATTATATGTGGTTTTCCTATGGAAAACCCCACTAGAAAGTGAGCCCTTTTCTAATCAAAATTTTGGGCAGAAATCTCTAAACTTGTTGCCACTTTTCTGAGTTGTAGGCAGAGGAAACATGTTGTTTGGCCACCTATAAAGTGTGCCTTCTTTTTTGCTTTGATACTCTCTTTCATATGTCAGGCATGGATCACATAAAGGTTTTCCAAGATTGTTGACTATTAGGTGGAGTTCCCAGGTGTCTTAACCTCCTCAAAATTCATCTTTCACAAGATTGGCTGCTTGTCATGTCAAATAATATATTAATATATTACTAAAAAATTGCTGCACCCATCCTTGCCATTTGATGCCTTTTCTGGTTCCAAGCAAAAACATCAAGTGAAGGTTGTGTGAAGCTAGGGGAATTATTATGGCTTGAACATTCCTCACTTTGATTGGATCCATGTTTAATGTACCTGGCAATAAAGAGGCTCCCACTGAATTAGAGGATGAATTCATCACAATTGCATTGAATTCCCACATCATCTTGCCTCATCTCATATTTAAGTCACAACAGTTGTAGGTCATTGGGGTCCTTTCTATTATGATTAATGCCTTGCACACTGTAGAGGATCCAAATATTTAAGAATAAAATCCAGAAAGAAAAAATTGGGAAGGATTTGAAATAGGAAAAACAAAAAACCAAGTAAATATTTATCAAAGTGCACCACAAACTTTGATAAATCCTTCCAATCACCTAACATTTGCTTCATGTAGGATAAATTATGTAAAGGAGAATTTTTGGGAGTTCTAACAGATGGCCCAGTTATGTTATTAGACAGGTGAGTTTTTAACTTGGACTTACCAAATAGTTTGTGAGTTTCGAATAGAAACTATATATAGTCCTCATATACATGAATGAAAACAAAATACTATGAAGAGAATAGCTGATCTTTGTTAATATCTTCTGTAAACAATCCAATTTGCATAAATAGAAGTGCAATCATGGACAAAACACTTGACAACAATTATTCAATCATTCTCATAAACTTACCAATGCCTAATCAATGCAAAGCTAAATAAAAGTAATAGGTACAGTATAATGGTTCATCACATTCCTTTACTGATTGCTTGTTTTATTTGTGGTTGCATACAATGACAACAACACATGGGGTGAGAAAAAATCACCACACAAGTTCAATTTGCTACCTACACATTAGAGGGTCAGTAATTGATTTGTAGTAAATGATAGCATTTAAGGGGGATGGAGGTGGCTAACTAGAAATATCCACTTCGTATCAGTTTGTTACAATGTATTAATATAGCTTTGCTATCTATGCTCGAGAAACTTTCTTTTTTTTCCTTCAAAAGATATTTAGTAACAAATGCCAAGGTATGTAGAGGCCTTGAAGCTCATCAACCTGATGAAGCCATCCAATACACAATAGCTTAGCCCTATGTTTGAATAAGTTGTTTTGATGTTGTAATTTCCCCAAGAGCTCTCCAAGCAGCAATTATAAAACCAAACAGTACTAGTACTCTCGAATCCTCTTTTACTGATATTGTTGTACTGTTGAAGGCTAGAATAGTAGATCTTGCTATAGTGGCTAACATAAGCCTCAAAGTTCTATGTTTTAATTGCAAATACAAGTAATCCAAGAGACAAAGTACAAGTTTCTTTGGAAGAAGAACATGTTTGAGGTTTTAAAGAAAAAATGATTAAAATGGATGACAGTGAGACCAAAAAAACAAAGAGAAGTAAACTACTAATTTTGAGAATGTAAATTGGGATTTGCTCATAATTGCAAATAAAGAAATAAAAAATAATTCCTCAAAAATGTGATTCAAGAACATTTAATAATCTACATAGAAATTTGCAGAGGTGGTTATTTAATAATCTATCCACAAAGTTGGAAATTTTCAGTTCTCTGTTTTAATTGCAAATACAAGTAATCCAAGAGACAAAGTACAAGTTTCTTTGGAAGAAGAACATGTTTGAGGTTTTAAAGAAAAAATGATTAAAATGGATGACAGTGAGACCAAAAAAACAAAGAGAAGTAAACTACTAATTTTGAGAATGTAAATTGGGATTTGCTCATAATTGCAAATAAAGAAATAAAAAATAATTCCTCAAAAATGTGATTCAAGAACATTTAATAATCTACATAGAAATTTGCAGAGGTGGTTATTTAATAATCTTATCCACAAAGTTGGAAATTTTTAGAGGAAAATTATATTTTACATAAAAATCAAGATGAATTCCCACTGTCCACTGTGCATAACTAAGTGGTAAAATGGATGCATTACAATAACAAAGACCCAGGTTCAAACCCCCCTGGTGGCAACTATGCTTAGGAGATGGAAGAAAGTGCATGTTGATGTGCTCACAGACCAAGCCCCTGTTTGTGCACTGGCAGTGGTGGGGGCTAACAAAAACCTTACATTTACAAATTAAAAAAAGGATGAAATCCCACTATAAGTTGAGGATAAAAGCATGAAAACTGCCCAATTTGCAAATATTAGCTACTCATCCCTAAACACGAATTTCCCTCATTCAGGGTCTTCAACTCTTTTTCATTTAGTTTCCTTCTATCATGAAGCCAAAAATTGACATGCTTAACCTCTTTCCCATACACAAGGGTGAGCCCTTCTTCCAGCAAGACCATGATACTTTCTCTTGAGATCTCAAGAATCATGAAAACCTTCATCAGAATAGCTAACAGTGTGAGTTCATTGTGCAAATTAGTAAGATGCCAGCAAATCTTCTCTTTTGCAAATTAGTAAGATGCCAACAAATCTTCTCTGTCGAACACAGAGAACAACCGACACTTAGTCTTGAATCTGGGTCATCATTGCAACAAGTACCCTACGTTACTACTAGACCACAGTCCAATAAGCCTCACAAACTATATTTTTGTTGCTATGCCCACCCATATCAACACGACAGGGCAATGGGATCCTAGGGAAGGCTCATACCCTAGTGTTCCATGGATACATTTTAAAAGCCCCTTTCTCTCTATTGCATACAACGCAGAGTGGTTTATACAACGTAGACTGGTTTGAAGAAAATGTGTGTCTTCGTTGAAAGAGAATAGGAAGATTTTTTTCGATAGAAATTGAAAGGAGGGAAAGTGAATTACCGCAACATTCTGCACAAAATTTGTCTCTATGTCAACAATGTTGATGAGAAAAATATACACAGTTTGTAGGAGCAATATTACGAAGGCCAAACTGCCGGATTTCAACCTACGCAGAGATAACAAAAGAATTATTTTAGAGGAAAAACAAGCTGAAGAAAAATTGACCCGGTCGTGTAGAGACTGAAAAACTAGGGAAAATGGCTTACCTAAAGATTCTTGCGAAATGCTCTCTCTGTCAACTATTGTGAGTGAGGAAAATGTGTAGAACGGGTATTGCGAAGTAGATATTTTGAAGTATATATTTTGTACACCAACTTCTATTGATAATAAATGCATCAACAAGGGCGGTGAACCAACTACCAGGAAAAATGCATTGACAAGCAACGAATGAGCAAGATCTATTCAATCCTCTTGCATCCTTTCTCCTGCAAATTTAGAGCTGTCGATATACATTCCGCAAACTGAAGTGGAAATTCAATACCAACGAAAGCTATGGAGGATCGGGGAAAAGAGGCAGGAAACAGATGAGCCGCTGGGATCGATTGCATTGCAGGCAATTGGCTCTTCACGAATCTGCACCGTCGGACGTTAAAAGGACTCACAAATATTGAGTGTGGGGAGGCCTTCGGCGTAAATATAAGAACTCCTAAATAAAATTAATAAGAATCTAACTTATAAGGTTTATCCTTATAATATAAAATAAGGAATAATTTATAAAGATTATTTTTATAAATAAATTATTTATTTATGAAGTAAATGTAAAATCAAAAGGTTATATGGTGAAAGGTTGTGACCTATCAGCAACCCCTTAGATTGTTTTAAATATATAAAATTTGTGTATGAACATATTATAAAATATAGGTTCTTGATATGTTTATTTTGTACAAACATTATCGAATGTTTTCTTAATAATAAATGATTATTTTGTGGGGTTTTTTCATCTAATTTTCTTTTCTATCTTTGTATATTCAATAATCTTCATTTCATTTATTCTCTATTTCATATTTAATAATTAGTTGCTTATAGATCTTGTAACTTTCTATTATAGTATTAGAATAAGTTTAAATTGTACTAATCATTTTTTCTAAGATTCTTTGTAAATTAAAATACTAATCAACATTGCTCTATGTTGATTGAATGGCTTGATTCCTACTCTTCTACTTATAAATAATATTTCACCAAATTCATATGATTAGCAAGATTTACATATAGATTATCTGGATATTTTTTGTAAGTGATTTGAATCTATCATGATTATGGACAATACATGCAAATTACATAAGATAAATTTCTCCTCTATCATTATAATAATCAATAATTTCACTTGATCACATGAGAAATGAGCCAAACATGTTAGACTAGAACAAATCCCATGGTCTAACTTTAAAATTCTAATAAAACTTGGGAATCTTAAGTTTGTTTATATTCATTTGTGTGCATAATTAGTTAGCATTGGAAATATAAAAAAACTAATAAGCAATGGTTTTATACTATTTTTATCTTGTTAAGCTAAGTGTATGTGATCTCACAATAACCATTAGAGCACAGTGGAGTTGAACACTTAAAATTACTCAATTCGATCCATTACTAGACATATATGCTTGCACATGCACAATATTGCCTAGAGGAGAGCCTCCAAAGATTGGCCTAGTTGATAATAATATTAAAACAGTGAATCAAGAAATTTAGTGGTGCTTAGCACTATCTTCTATTTAATAATTATCCACCTTACAATGCAAAGGGCCTTAGCATCATGTGTGTAAGTGAAAGACTTGTACAAGCACAATAAAATGGAAAAGTTATCCAAGGATTGCATAGCTATGACATTTTATTAAAACCCAAAATTTTAAAACAGAGACAACTAAAGGCTTACAAAAATAACTCCTGATGACAAAAGACTTATTAAAAAACCACATTTACAGAAGCATTATTTTAGTGAAGGTCTTCATAAAAAATTATCAGTGGTCTTAGTTTATATTCATCACTTTGTCGTCAATGGTTGTGGTTCATATAAATCCAATCGAATTCAAATCCCCTCATAAGTACATTTCAATTAAATTTATTGTTCAAGATAATTATGACAATGGGTTTATAATAAAAAAATGCGTCAATCTTTTACCTTTCACAAAATTAAATTGTTCATTGATCATTCTATAAAACATCTTATTCACTTCACTATCTACATAACTGAAACAACTCAAATTTAGAGATCTGATTGGTATTAGTTAGTTGATTAAATTGGCTATTGTGAAGCGAAATCAAAAAATAAAAATATTTTTTTTAGCTTTTTTAGTTTCTTAGTCCATTTACAATTAGTTATATGTTGAATGAAACTTTCTTGATCTATATAGGACTCAATTAGTCCAGTATAAACTACTTTTCATATTTGATTAAAAATTATTTATGTATATACTTCTAATGGTAGTTGTAATGAAACTTGTTGAAAGTCATTCATATTCAAGTGAAGACTAAAGAAGGCATAATTTTCTACTAAACAAAAATCATATTACTACTATAAATTTCCTAGACAATAATTATGGTAGACATAAGAGAAAGCCTGCCTTAACTTAGAGATTATGTTGCTAAATTGCCATTGTAGGGAACCTTATCATTTCTTTCACTCTTCATTAAAAGCACTTCAAGCTGGATGATTTGTCATGGAAAAAGTCTTCGTCATGAACAACATGTAGGAAACTAACACTTAATTTCACAAGTTTCTAATGAAGACTAAAATTCAAGTCAAAAAGATTGTTTAATGAGTCACCAATGGCCATTAGGGTTTCATAACCTCTTTGGAGGACCAAATATGGTCAAAATGAGGAGGCATTGCAAGCAACCAATTTCATATTCTCTATTTTTACTCGTAAATATTTTTATTGTGATTTTTGAAAGCAACTAGTTTGAGATGATTTGCTATTAAATATATTCAAAAACATCCTATCTATAGATGATCTTTTACAAGTTCCATTTATAGAGAAATGTTCATATCAAAATAAATTCTAAAGATTTTTTATTTTAAATGGTGTGTTTAAGGACAAATTTATACTTTAAGTTTGTTTTGTATGTAAGCAAACTATTAATAGCTTATTAATTATAGGTGACTTTTTTTTTAATGCATTTTTGTTTATAAATAAGAATGATGGTAATTTTTATGCCTATTTCATATTCAAATTGTTGTTCAAATTTGTCTAGATGTGTTTTTATAATATTGTGATTTTGTGAGTTGAAAATTGTTTGATAATTATTTGGGTTTCATGATCTTGTATACACATCTTTGCATTCAATTCACCATATCTTATGTATTAAATCCAATTTAATTTTCGTGTAATTACTCACACTCTTTAGTCTCTATTTTTAGCCCTTTAGCTAAATAGAGTGGTTTTTTGACTTAATGTAGAGTGGGTCTGATCTATGTAGCAATGTGGAGCACTATGAATTAAAGAGTTGAGATGCCCATTTACTATAGCATTGAAGACATAGATAGATATCAATGATTCATAGTGCTCCACATTGCTCCATAAATCAGACCCACTTTGAGCTACATAGCAACTCATGCAATTAGCTGCAATCAATTCACAAATAGCATAGCTGGTAACCATGCCTGCACAGATATTAGGAAAAGCCAACTCTCTGTAGTCTATACTGGATAGCCCATGGGCATGTACCAACTCTATGGTCTTGACTCTTCCTCATGTTAGAGGACAAGTCTTATGGGTCAGAGAATCGAATTCTATAATAGAGAGAAAAGTACATCAAAAAGTCAGAAAACCATATATCAATGGAGATTTCAATTATATGAATGATTCTCTGTAGTCATTGAGGGGATTGTAGGGCATTTTAGTTGTTGTTTTCTATGACTAAAAATTAAATGGCCTTATTTTAGCTAGAGTACAAAGTGAACTTCAAAACAAAAATTTAGTTATTTTGAAGATAAAATCATATTTTAAAATGATCCTACATATGTGCTCCTCTTTTGAGTCCTGCAAACTCGATGCTTGAAATTTATTTTCAATCGTTGACAGCAATTTATGCTCGAGCAAATATAGCACAACATCTCCATACCTCCCACAACTCCTAGCGAGGAAAAGAATCCAATGCTAATGAACCATAAATTATGAGATACAAAAAGTATCTTATTGCATGGGAAAGGGGGCTTCTATCTTCAAAGAAGCTCACTGACCCACATGATCCACAAAGGATTTGCTGATGCTTTGGAAAAAAATTAAACTGGAAGTAAAGGAGGGTTTTTTGATAAATCACAGAGGCACTCCTAAGGATTGGCATAAAAGTAATCCTCTTCTTTGGGTTTACTTGCTATTGCTTTCCTCTGTGCTGGTGCTCCTATTTGATTCTTTTGAATCTATCTCACTATCCATGCAAATTCATCCCATTGCAGTGAACGTTTTCCATACATATCAATCAACTCAACTAGCTTCCTCCGATCAAGAGATATACTTTTGTTAGAAACAATAAACAAATGCCACAATATTACAATACACCATTAACAGCTAAATAAACAAAATATATAACACTAAAACAAAGAAGCAGAAATGATAAATCTGTTATGCTTGCACAACAAATTGCAGCAAACTGTCTTCACACATTTTATTGGAAATGAAAGAGCAATATATAGAGCAACAACAAAAACTGAAGAAAGCAACAAAAACAACGAAAGGGAAACATTCCCAAATACAAAAGGGAAATGCAAAAAAGTTTGAGAAACTTTTCCAATCAGCAAATGCAGAAAAGTTTGGGAAACTTTCCCAATCAACAATTGTCTAGAACATATTTACTTATTTTTAACATCCTCCCTAAAATCTGATTTGTGGGACAACTTGTCATCCCTAAAAGTTTCTTCAATCTATTGAAATCTTCTTCTTTCAAAGGCTTTGTCAAAATGTCAGCAACCTGATCTTTGGACCTGCAATAAGAAAGTTTGATTTCATTATTTTTGACCAACTCTCTGATGAAATGAAATTTGATGTCTATGTGTTTGCTTCTTCCATGAAAGACTGAATTTTTAGAAAGTGCAATAGCTGATTGATTATCACAAAATATAATTGTTTCTTCCATTTGGGGTTGCAACAATGCTTCAAGCATTCTTTGTAACCAAACTGCTTGACAACTTGCTGAAGTGGCTGCCACATATTCTGCTTCTGCTGAGGACAATGCAACAATGGGTTGTTTCTTTGAAGACCAAGAAATTACACCTGAACCAAGAGTAAAAACATACCCAGAAGTACTTTTCCTATCATCTTGACTTCTAGCCCAATCACTATCTATATAACGAGTTAACTTCAAAACACTCTTCTTTTCATAAAAAATTCCATGATTTGAAGTCCCTTTCACATACCTTAGTATTCTTTTACCTGCTTGTAGATTAGTATCATGTGGATCCTCCATGAACCTACTTATCAAACTTACTACATACATGATATCTGGTCTTGTTGCAGTTAAGTACATTAAACTTCCAACCAAACTTTTATACAAAGTAGAATCTACCTTTTTGCTTTCATCCTTTTTGCTCAACTTCACACCCATGGTAATAGGTGTAATTGTTGGTTTGCTATTTTCCATCTTGAACCTTTTCAAAATATCATTTGCATACTTTTCTTGTGAAAAAAAAATCCCATCACAATTTTGAGTTACTTCAAAACCAAGATAATAGCGCAACAGACCAAGATCAGTCATCTCAAATTCACTCTTCATTGCCATTGAAAATTCTTTAAGCATGTTTTCATTATTCCCAGTATAAAGTAAATCATCAACATAAATGCAAACAATCATAACATCACCTTGTTGATTTTGTTTTATAAATAAGGTGGGCTCATAAGGGCATTTTTCAAAACCATTTTTCAAGAAATATGATTCAATCCTTTCATACCAAACTCTAGGTGCTTGTTTTAAACCATGCAAGGCTTTCTTTAGTTTGAGAACTTTACCTTTTTGACCTTTAATCTCATAACCAGGTGGTTGCTCAATGTAAATTTCTTCTTCCAATACACCATTCAAGAATGCCGATTTTACATCCATATGAAAGAGTTTCCAACCCTTTTGTGCTGAAAGAGCTAGAATCATATGAATAGTATCCATTCTAGCTACAGGTGCAAAAACTTCATTATAATCAATACCTGATTTTTGTTTGTAGTCCTTCACTACCAACCTAGCCTTGTATTTATTCACTTTACCTTGCTCATTATACTTTTTTTTATACACCCACTTTACTCCAATTGCCTTCTTATGCTTAGGGAGATCTGCAATGTCCCATGTTTGATTCTTTTCTATGGCTACAATTTCTTCATTCATAGCATTAACCCATTTATCATCATTTATAGCTTCATCAAAAATAACAGTATCACTATCAACAAAAAATGCAAAATGACAAATATCTTCATTTACCTCTGTTGTTTCTTGATATATATCAGATAAACTCCTTGTTTTTTGCCACCTTTTTGGAGATTGTGAGGTAGATGATGGAGAACTGCTTGATGAAACATGTCTATGACTTGGTGGATTTGAAAGAGAGTTTTTGTTAATAACTGAAATTTGTTGTTGATTTGCAGCTTCATCTTGAAAGTTAACTTGTTGATATTTCTCTTTCAAATTCCAACACCACTCTTGATCTTCAAGAAATTTTGCATTTCTACTTATCACCAACTTTTTTGTTTCAGGATTATATAATCTATATGCCTTAGATTTTTCACTGTACCCAACAAAGATACATTTTTCTGCCTTATCATCCAATTTACTTCTAAGTGCATCTGGAACATGAGAAAAAACAATACAACCAAATATTTTTAAATGATCTACTCGGGGTTTATATCCTCCCCATGCTTATTTTGGTGTCATGCCCCATACTGAGTTTGTAGGACATTTGTTCAAGATATAACCTGCACAACAAACTGCTTCTGCCCAAAAGACTTTTGGTAAATTCTTAACATTAAGCATACTCCTTACCATATTTAAAATTGTTCTATTTTTTCTCTCAGCTATACCATTTTTTTGTGGTGTATACCTTGTTGTTAGTTGCCTTTTTATGCCATTTTCTATACAAAAGTTAAGAAATTCATGTGAAATATACTCTCCACCTCTATCCGTCCTTAAAATTTTGAGAAAATAACCACTTTGCTTTTCAACTAATTCTTTAAATTCTTTGAATTTCTTGAAAGTATCTAATTTATTTTTCAAAGGATACACCTAAAGTTTTCTACTATAATCATCAATAAATGTCAAAAAATATCTCATACCAGATAATGAAGCAACCTCAATTGGTCCACATAGATCTGAGTGAACTAGCTCCAGTGGCTTTGAAGCTCTCCAGGAATCCCTTATTGGAAAGGGTTCTCTATGGTGTTTTCCAACAATACAACCTTCACATTCTTCATCCGGATTTTGGATAAGTGGTAAACCTATTACCATGTTCTTCTTATGCAAAATATTTAGTCCACCAAAATTTAAAGGACCAAATCTAAGATGCCATAACCATGTGTATCTTTTACAAGAGCATTGAAATTGAAATGCATATTATTTCTGATACTTAGAGAAAACATCCTATTAGCATTCATGGGTATTTTGGTTATCTGTTTGTTTTTACTATTAACTATAATGCATGAATCTTTTTCAAATTTGACAGTGTGCCTTTTTGCACAAGTTGACCTACACTTAACAAATTATGCTTTAAACCTGGTACATAAAATACATCACCAATAAAAAAAAATTCACCTTGTTTTGTTGTGATTAATATCCTCCCTTTCCCCATGACTGATGCAATTGAATCATTTCCCATCTTAACTTCAGATTTGATGGACTCATCCAAATTCTGAAATATCTCTTTGCATCCAGTCATATGATTACTACACCCACTATCAACATACCATTTGTCATCATTTACTTCCTCCTTTGTGCTGCATGTTAGCAAGACATATCCTTCCTGCCCTTCACCTTCATTTGCATATTGGGCTTCATGTTTACTTTCATCTGCAATCTTTTTTCTACATTTAGCTGCAATATGTCCGAACTTTTGACAGTAATAACATTGAAAAGATGATTTATCATACCTCTGAAAACCTCTACCTCTTTGCTGAAAATTTGTTCTACCTCTACCTCTTGTTTGAGTGTAATTACAAATTTCTTCATCACTTCTATTGCTTCTTTGACCTCTACCTCTTTGTTGAAAACGTCCTCCTCTTCCTCTTGAATTTCTACCTCTTCCTCTTTGTGCTGAAGATGATTCTAGTGCGAATTCTTTTTCTTTCAAAGATACTTTGCTCTTTAAGGCTTTCTCAAGTGGCTCCTTTGTTGATTTATTTATTCTTTGCTCATGTGTGTATAGTGAACCCATAAGCTCATCTACAGATAAAGAGGTTAGATCTTTTGATTCTTCAATAGCTATAACTACTAGATCATATTTTGTAGGCAAACTTCTTAAGATTTTTTCAACAATTTTTTGATCATTCAGAACTTCACCATTTATTTTCATCTAATTAACTATCCCCATTGTGCGAGTAAAGAAATCTCCTAAACTTTCAGAATCTGACATATGTAAAATTTCAAAATCTTTTCTAAGCATTTGTAAACGGACTGTTCTTACTCTTTCTGTACCTTGAAATGATTGGGAAAGAAGATCCCAAGCTTCTTTGGTTGTTGAAATAGTTGTAAGTCTTGGAAGGAGAGTTTCATCAAGGCCCTGCACAATGAACAATAATGCTTTTTGATCTTTTTTCCGATTATTCTCCAGTAAATTCCTTACATTTTGTGTGAGTGTTGATAATGCTGCTGCATCTGCGGGTTCTGAATACCCATTCTGCACAAGATCCCATAGCTCCTAAGATATAAACAAAATCTTCATTTGAAAACTCCAAAAATCATAGTTTTTCCCATTAAATTTGGGAATTTGCAGCTGTGTACTGTTAGCATTCATTGCAATTTTGAACCTGGCTCTGATACCATATGTTAGAAACAATAAACAAATGCCACAATATTACAGTACACCATTAACAGCTAAATAAATAAAATATATAACACTAAAACAAAGAAGCAGAAATGATAAATCTGTTATGCTTGCACAACAAATTGCAGCAAACTGTCTTCACACATTTTATTGGAAATCAAAGAGCAATATATAGAGCAACAACAAAAACTGAAGAAAGCAACAAAAACAACGAAAGGGAAACATTCCCAAATACAAAAGGGAAATGCAAAAAATTTTGGGAAACTTTTCCAATCAGCAAATGCAGAAAAGTTTGGGAAACTTTCCCAATCAACAACTGTCTAGAACAAATTTACTTATTTTTAACAACTTTTACGAAAACCAAGATATCTGAAATGCAACATAGCACACAAATGAAGTCTAAGCTCTAATGGAAATGTTCATATTCTTTCCTTGGTAAGTAGCATCTGACAAAATGAAAGCTCTAAAATGCTAAATCCTTGAGTGTGCCACAAACCTTCTATGCCCTTCCACAAGCTTTGCCATATTCCCATAATAAGTGGGAATGAAAACATCAGTTGCAATTGAAACCAAATAGTCTAATGCTGCCATTTGTGATGAATGGTTCTGAAATGGTTTTAGATTAGCTGGACTCAACAGGGTCTCCTTACTTACCTGAAATGACATGGAAAAATTAAATAGGTGGAGAACATATGCAAGTTAATGATCTTCCTTATGATAACAAGTTAGTTTCAATATTAAGAATATATAAGGACTAGGGTTATTACAATTTTGGTGCGTATGGCATGCAGAGGTGCCATTCTTCTTTCACCTTTCAATATCCTTCCAGCAACAATATAAATTTGTGTGTTATTTTGGAAATTTAAAGCCTTCAACACTAATGCAGTCTTCTCTGGTATGAGTTGACACAGACCTTCCAACCGCTTCTATTAAGATATGATTTCCTTTTCCTTCCACCAAGGATATTCAATACTTGGGGGAAAAACTGCAGCATGCCAGTTACTGTAGACCGAAGGAAAAGTCTATATTAATTGTCATTGCAGCTTTGCAAACCTCATTCTAGCCAACTCATCCGCTTCTGCATTAGTACAGCCCTGAGTACAACCAGAAAATGCAAGCATATCCATGTCATATCGTAAATGAAGCACTATGAAGAATCCATTCCCTCAAAGAATGTTGCCAAGTTTTTTCCCTATCTTCTCAATTTGAGGAGTAAATTTCAAAGCATTATAATTTACTTGACACCAGAACTTTTGCAGCTCCAGGGGAAGGCCATTATTTGCCAATCGTGCATCTGTCTTGTTAAAATGAACCACCTTGTGTTTCCAAATCAAAGGTAGTATCTACACAATTGCATCTTTGAATGTGAGAACATTTCTTAGAACTAATGTGACATGACTACATTCTCCAAGCAGCTATAGATTTCTAGTCTTAGGCATCCCACCAAGAAACTTCTAAAATGAAAACGCACCTGTTTGAAATAGTACTTTTCACTTGACCAGCTTATGGGTGACATTGAAAAGATCTTGCCATGTGCCCTCTTACTCAATTTCTTTGGCATCTCCTTTACAATGTGATCTTCATCTCGTAGGGAAGTGATAAAGTGTTTCACATCAAATATATCCCCAAACTCACTAAAATGGTCAAAATGAATATCAATCAATTACTATCAAATTCATACTGTTCTAGATATATAAAACAAATCTTTAATATTGTTGACTGCTAACTTTGCATGTTAGTTCTGCCCATCAAGCATGCATACCTTGAATTAGCCCAAAATGAGGTCTTATCAAGCTCTGGAACAACCAATGTCAAGTTCAAGAACTTTTCTATGGTAACCATGTCACAGATCTGCCAGGAAGGCTCCAGTCATGTAATCAGAACTTAAGAAAACACATGTTTTTATGGTAAAAAGTTATTGAAAGAGAATATGTTGCTTCAAGAATAATATTTCTAAGCAAGAAGTAGGGGAGAGGAGTCGATACGTAGGCGGGGGCCCGAACGTGCGATACGTAATGCGCTCGTTGGGGCCCACACCTATACGCTGGTCCTCCACAACGTAAGCTTCATATCATCCATAGATAGGCTTGATCACATCAAACATAAATCAGATATAAAATGCACACAAGTTAGCATTAATTTAAACCCTTAACAAGTACACGGTGGCAACCAAACATGATGAAGTGTATCTAACTTGTATCTGACATTGAACAAGTACCATTCCAACATGGAATAAAAATAGCCCAAACATTAAGACATGGACCCTTCCCCGTAAACTATTAAACCCAACTTTCGCACCAATGCAGGCGTCACTTTCACATTAGTCACAACTACAGAAAATAAACAAGGTGCCAAGTCAACAACTTTGAAACCCATCCGACCCATCTTTGACCGACTGGCGAACCCATTACAAGATTGTTTCCCATCATAGCATAACCAAACCAACACGCAAAAGCATTCGCCTGTCCCATCTACCATGAGATCTACAACATGTATCAGCTTCAATCTGTCCCATCTTGTCAAGTAGGGTGCGCATGTAGTGGAGCCAAATGCAAATATCCCACCTACATCCATTTAACACTCCTGTAAGGCCGCCATTATTCAAAACAAAAACATGGAAACAATTTCAAATAATCCACCAAACCAATCAAGTCAAGAATTAAAGGCTGAAATCAATCAAATCTCCAATTCATACGAAACATAACTCAAATTCAAAAGATGACAGCAATTTACTTCACCACACCAAACAACCATCAATCAAATTCAAATAGCCGTGAAAACCAACAAGTATTTAGTTATTCTTCAATGAGCGACATAAGAAAAGGAGGAGTGACAAGCATAGAATTGAACGAGTTAACATCAAGGGGAGGCAACAGCACAGATTCCAGAGCACTAGCATCCATATTGTACCAGGTTTTCCTTTTCACAATTGTTCTTCATTACAACCATTAACAGCACCCATATTGATCTTCATTACACCCATTATTCTCATATTATATGTTTCTTTATGTATCAGTAGGGTTTATATTGCAAATATTGCTGTCATAGGTTAGCATATGTGTTCCATAGGGTTTATAATGCATATATTACAGTCATGGTTTACCATTTAAGGCTTTCCCTAGGGTTTATATTGCAAATATTATAGTCATAGTTTACCATCTCTGTTTCCCTAGGGTTTATATTGAAAATGTTACATTCATAGTTTAGCCTTTTTGTTTCAATAGGGTTTATATTGCAAATATTACACTCATAGTTTAACATTTCTATTTTATAGGTTATGCATTATCATTCACTCTTCTTTTCATGTGTCTCAATGGTTCTACATTATCATTCACTTTGCTTATCGTAGTCTCATAGGTTCTACATTATCATTCACTTTGCTTATCGTAGTCTCATAGGTTCTACATTATCATTTATATGTTACATATTGGTCATGGTTTACCATTTCTGTTTCAATGGTCTTGCATTATCATTCACTTTGATTATCTTATTCTCATAGGTTTTGCATTATCATTCACTCTAGTTATATTATTCTCATATGTTCTGCATTATCATTGACTCTGCTTAGCATAATCTCATAGGTTATGCATTATCATTCACTCTAGTTATCTTATTCTTCTTTTAGTTCTACATTGTCATTCAATCTGGATATCTTATTCTCATATCTTCTGCATTATCAGTCTCTAAAGTTTCTGTTGTTCAAACATGAGTGTGGTTTTCACTTTGTTGTGCATGAGAATGTTAATGTTGTAAACACTTAAGAGATATGAGATGTTCTTAAACTCTAACTCCCTTGCATAGCTTGTAATTTTGTGCTTCTTACTCCTCTACTTCCTTATGTCACTCACTCTAGAATAGATAACTCAAGATAAAAAAATCATGTTACAAAAGATAATCTCAATTGAAATGCAAGAAACTAAAAAGATAACACATACACAAACTAAATAATCTTCTGTTCAAGCATCACTTTCTTCATACATATAAAGATAACTGTTAAAGCATTTGTGTTTCATAGTTTACCATTTATCTTTCCTAGGTTCTGCATTATCATTTACTTTGGTTATCATATTCTCATATGTTCTGCATCACAAACTAAAAGATAACACATACACAAACTAAATAATCTTTTTTTCAAGCATCTCTCTCTTCATACATATAAAGATAACTGTTAAAGCATTTGTGTTTCATAGTCTACCATTTATCTTTCCTAGGTTTTGCATTATCATTTACTCTGGTTATCATATTCTCATATGTTCTGCATCACAAACTAAAAGATAACACATACATGAACTAAATAATCTTCTGTTCAAGCATCTCTCTCTTCATACATATAAAGATAACTATTAAAGCATTTGTGTTTCATAGTTTACCATTTATCTTTCCTAGGTTCTGCATTATCATTTACTCTGGTTATCATATTCTCATATGTTCTACATCACAAACTAATTATTCTTTTGTTCGAGCATCACAACACTCTCTTCATACATATATAGATGTATTTCATAGTTTACCATTTATGTTTCATAGGTTATGCATTATCATTGACTCTACTTATCATATTCTCATATGTTATGCATTACAAAGTGATTGTTTTTCTATTCAAGCATCACTGTTTTGATTCTAATTATTTTGTGTAGATGGCCAAGGGCAATGCAGTGGTGACCCGTACTGGGAACAAAAAAAAGAAAAGAGCCATGACAAGGTTGCCTGCCGAGAAACGAGGATGCAGATTCCCCCCTGAAATAGATCATGTTGCACAAGTAGATGAGGTTTCTACTCCTCAAATACCGCAGATTGAGGTTACTACACCTCAAATACCGCAGAAGGTAAAACAAATACAAAAGCTGTGGTCTGAGGATGACATGAAAAGGGCACTCTATGACGTTCAAGAGAATGACATGTCGATAAGGGGGGCTTCCAAAAAGTGGTCAATCCCAACAGCCACACTGTCCAAATGGCTAGGGGGTCTAACAACAACTTCCAAGAAAGGTCCACCAACAATCCTCATAGAAGAGGAAGAAAATCGCATTGTGGAATGGTGCGAGCAAATGGCTAATATTGGTCATGGTCTTGAGATAGTCAATCTTAAGTCTAAGGTTGCTCAAATATGTCAAAATAGGCCAAACCCTTTCACCAATGGCTTCCCAGGGAAGTCTTGGTGGACAGGCTTCAAGCACAGACATCCTCAACTCGCATTACGAACTGTTGAAGGCCTAGACAAACATAGGGCATTCAATCTTAGACCTGATGTTGTAGATGCATTCTATAAAACACTGTCTGCAGCATACAAATCCATGCCATATGGTCCTGATCGCATATGGAATTGCGATGAAACTGACATCCAAGTAGGCAAAAATGGGTCCATGAAGGTGCTCGCAAGAAAAGGTAGCAGGAATGTCTCTTACATTATCCCAAAGAGCCGTGAATGGATAACCATTCTATGTTGTGTCAATGCTGCCGGGCAGAGCATTCCAGGATTCTACTTGTTCAAGGGGAGTGCGAACATAGATAATTACATCATAGATTGTGAACCAAGTGCTTGCATGGCAGCCTAGCCACATGCATGGATGACCAAAGAATTGTTCATAGATTGGTTGACCCACTTCAAAACCTCGATTCCAGGCAGTGTCTCACCCATGAACAGGGTCTTGTTGATCTTTGACGGCCATGGAAGCCACGTAGCACTCGAAACCATCCAGGAAGCAAGAGATATCGGTATAGATTTGTTAACATTGCCATCACACACAGCACATAAGCTATAGTTGTTGGATGTGAATGTGTTTGCACCTTTCAAAGCTTACTTCAAATCAGAACATGTAGAATTTTTGTCAAGGTTTCCAAACATTGAAGTGAGGAGGAGGGAACTTGCAATGTTAGGTAGCAAAGCAATGAAAAGAGCTTTGACAGCTGACAACATCAAGGTTGGGTTTAAAAGGACTGGTATATGGCCGCTGAATCCCGATGCACTTGTCAACGACATGCATCCCAGTGAGACATTTGTGGTCAGCGAGGATGCTGACGCAGTTGAAAACATTCTCAGCCTTTTTGGACTTGGTGCGTCAAGTGATGATGTCACAATATTGCAGTCCACTCTTGCAGATGGACACATGTAGCTTGCAACAGAAACACAACGCTCACCTGATACATGTCCTACTGAATCAGTTGCACAAGTGGTGGTTAATGAACACACCCCTCCCATGGTGGATAGGGTCATTGATCAATTCAGCGAAAGTTTAGATTTTCCATCACAATGAAGCCAACCATCCTGGTTGGTTAAGGGAGCAATGAACTTGGGCATTGATTTGGAAGTCCCAGAACAATAGGATACCTATATTTTTCCATCACCACCACCAAAAATTGACCTTTCTCAAGTTGTCCATTACTATGCTCCTTCTTGCAATTTAGATTTACAAGCCAATGAAGATGTACCATAGGGCTCATAGGTAGTCGAGGAGGTCACTGGCAAACAGTCAGATGGGACACAAGAAACACAAACAATTCCATACATCAGCAAGTTCCTCAAGTTGCTTGTGCACACTGTCATTCAGATGAAATCCAAAGCAGGTGCAATTCGGATCAGTAGACAGTCTCAATTGTTGACAACAGATGACTACATGAGGTTGTTAATGGAGCAAGAGCAAAGGAAGAAAGAGGTGGAGGAGATAAAAGCAAGAAAGAGACAACATAATGCAAAGAAAAGGGAAGCAAGAATTGTGGCAATGGAGTTGAAGGAGAATGCCAAAATTGAGGACATATTGCGAAAAGAAAAAGAGCAAAAAAAATTACAACAAAAAAAGGATAGAGATGCAAAAAAGGAGCAAGAGAGGCTTCACAAGGAACAAGATCGAAAGGAAAAAGAGATTGAGGAGGAACAAAGGGCTTTATAGAGAGAGAGGCAGTTAAGGAACACTTCTAATCCGTTGTCTCAAAGTAATGGAGTCTTCTGTGATATTCTCAACATTAATATCCCTCAGTTCTCCACAACAATTAATTATTCAAGCCTCTCCCAATCTGACTTCAGGGGCAGTCAATATCCATATCAATTTGGCACTCGGGATGTACAAATGTCTTCACCACCGCCCCCAATACATGTCACTTGCACCCAATTTCCACTCCAAGTCCCACTCATGTATGCAGCAATCCCCGTTGACTGGAAGGGGACGAGAACATGGCAATTGGCACCCCAACCAGCCAAGATCCTTTTCACAACAGCAGTAGCTAGATTACAAATGTTAGTTTCATAGACTTTAGAAGTATTGATATTTACAAATGCACCGAAATTGTGGACAGGTGTAATTTTTTGATAAGTATAGATTGACTGTTATTGTTTTATTTTGTGAAGTAATCTGATCAGATTCGAAAAAGTGTTGTATGTAATTTGCAATGTATGCTTCTTCGTTGACATTTTTAAATATATTAGAATTACAAATGCATTGTTTTTTTTTTAATTTGCAATGTATTAGGATCATATTGCAATGTGTGTTCTATTTAATTTGCAATGTGTCACTGTTTTTGTTTCAAATGTTTGCTTCTTCATTGAAATTTTGTCATTTTCTATTCCTTTTTCCAAATAATTTGCCATGTGGAAGGTCCAACTTTGTCCACGCGTGGAAAAAAATAGAAAAAAGATCCGTCAACCGATACAGATGCACCTCGAGTGCCACTACCTGTGTGGCTCAATGTCCGAAGGTGACAACCTTGCCACATCAACTCCTCCCAGTCTGCCACCCTAACAATCCACTACTGAGCATTTATCACTCGCCACCACTTCCTATTCCTATTGACTGTCTGAATTAAATGTTGTCACCTCTCCTAAGCTCCATGCCACCCCACAATTACATATGCATATACATATGCATATACATATGTATATGCATATGCATATGGATATCCATATGCATATACATATGCATAGACATATGCTATATGCATACATATGCATATGCATATGCATATACATACGTATATTATATGTATATGTATGTGTAAGTAGATATGTATATGCATATACATATGTATATGTATATAGATATATGTATATGTATATGCATATACATATCTATATACATATACATATGCATATTGGTGCAGGAGCACCAACACCTTGTGATGAAACCAATTTAGTTTGAAGGTCTTGTGATTGTCAAGCAACGAGGAAGTTGCAAAATATGTTGAAATTTGAAGAATTGTAAATCAAATGTCATAATGACAGGAGAGGTCTAGGTGGGTGTCATGTTGTAAGGTCATGGTTTCAATAAGCCTAGGTGGTAGAATAGCTTGAGGTTTGATGTTTTATTTGAGAATAAGGTCTTCGTGACCATTTTAAATGTATTAGAAAGATTTAATAGATCAGTTAGGATGAGTTTATAAAGACAAGTTGCCATAGGATAGTGATTAAAGGGCAAATTGGCAAAATTGTCATCTTAGAACCTAATTAATGGGTGGTTATGGTAGTTGAACGCCCCAAGAGGTAGTTTGAAGGTGGTAACATGATATATTGTTGTAATATCTCAAAGGAGAGGTTGTTGAACAAGTTTGGAATGAGTTTCTAATAAGAAGTTTACTGTTTTTTGTATTTTTCATAAAGAAATTGTTGATCCCGTACACTGTACGGCCTGTACGTATTGTTTTACACTACAAGCCTATTATGGTTTGATAGATAATTGAATAACCTTTCTTTTGGCGTTGGAATGGTGTGAAGTCTCTATTTGATAGGAGGTCTATGTATGATGGCTGGGAGAACACATACACCATCAAGAAGGGGGACAAAACCTTTAAGTTGCTTCCTTTGAAGACAGCTATAAGGGATAAAGGGAAGGCTAAGGTAGTACTGTTTGGCTATAAGGAGCCTTTGAGGCCTGAGGACAGCAGGTCTGATGTGATTGCAGACATAGAGCAGGTTGGTAGAGTTATGACAGAAAGGAGAACACCTACAAATGGTGTTAAGGCAGTAGGAAGTTTGTTTTTGCAAGAGGCAGGGAAGGAACTTATGCATAAGTCTGATTTGATCAAGGCAAATGCTAAGTGTGCAAAGGAGTACGAAGGACAGGGTGAAATTGTTGTTGGGACCATGGTGTGTCCTATCACTAGGAGGATTGCTGAAGTGAATCTTGGTAGTATAAGGGAGGATAAGGTTGTTAATGCAGGGTTACAAGAGAATGGTGTCATGAAAGGTCTGGGAATAGTACAAAAAGAACACATCAAGCAGAGGTATACAAGTCTAATCACAAAGCCAGTAAGGTAGAATTTGCAAGAAATTGTGATGGGGCAGGAAGGTAATGAATTAGAAAATACGGTGTCGGTTAAGAACATAGTGGTGAAGGGAGGTAAAGGTCTGATACAAGGCCTTACCATGGGTGAGAAATTTATGACAGTCAAAGGTATGACAGTCAGCCATCTAGAGTGGCAAGGAACAATGCAGGGAGATATGAAAAGGTTTGTGACAGTTATGGAAAAAGCAGTGAGCCAAGAAGAATGGCATGGGATAGTACAAGAGGTTGTGGGGTTTGAGCAAAAGAAAGTGTAGGTTGTAGTCACCATGAAGGGTGAAAAAGAGGAGAATATGAGAAAAGAGACTAAGTATGAGCATGTGCAGGGCTAGAGGATGGCTAGAGGTAAAGAATATGTGTGGTTCCCTAAGGAGATAGAGTGGAGAGTCAAGTCTGAGATTGGGGCAAGGGTTCCAGGCATAGTGAACCTGAGAATGGAAGTGAAGAGGAAGGTTAAGAGACAGAGTATGAAGGAAGTCATTTGTTGCTTCCTAATCTTGTCAATTCTATTGATGGAAGCTAAGCCAAGGGTGAAGATAAAAGAGGACAGTCTAGATGTGAGTTGTTTTGCATTGGACGAGCAGAGTAAGAGCATATGGATGGAGACCAATCAGATCATACTGGTGTAGGTCCACATTAGAAGAGCAAGCATACTGATTGGAGAGATGGACAAGTACAAGCCCAAGGTCAAGATGAAGCAGTTGCATGGACAAAGGAGAGTTTTTCACCATATTTGTTTTGTAGGTTCAAAGGTTCCAAGGGACTAGGAACATTTTCAAGTTGGGGTGTATGGTGCAGGAGCACCAAAACCTTGTGATGAAACAAATTTAGTTTGAAGGTCTTGTGATTGTCAAGCAATGAGGAAGTTACAAAATATGTTGAAATTTGAAGAATTGTAAATCAAATGCCATAATGACAGGAGAGGTCTAGGTGGGTGTCATGTTGTAATGTCATGGTTTCAATAAGCCTAGGTGGTAGAGTAGCTTGAGGTTTGATGTTTTATTTGAGAATAAGATCTTCGTGACCATTTTAAATGTATTAGAAAGATTTAATAGATCAGTTAGGATGAGTTTATAAAGACAAGTTGCCATAGGATAGTGATTAAAGGGCAAATTGGCAAAATTGTCATCTTAGAACCTAATTAATGGGTGGTTATGGTAGTTGAACGCCCCAAGAGGTAGTTTGAAGGTGGTAACATGGTATATTGTTGCAATATCTTGAAGGAGAGGTTGTTGAATAGGTTTGGAATGAGTTTCTAATAAGAAGTTTGTTGTTTTTTGTATTTTTCATAAAGAAATTGCTGATCCCGTACACTGTACGGACTGTATATATTGTTTTACACTACAAGCCTATTATTCTTGGATAAATAATTGAATAACCTTTCTTTTGGCATTGGAATGGTGTGATTTCATTAAAAATTGAGTGAGATATCCTTGTTTTACTGTCGAGTGGTCTCAAACCCCATGTTTTCCCTGTTTTCCTGAACTTTGCAGGATTGGTACGGATCCGTACGGTATAGTTTTGCTCTAAAATCATTTTTAAAGTGTAGATATATGAGTTATCTTTCAAATTAATTTGATTTGAGGGTTTGAACGTTCATATTGAGGGAGAAATCATTGTTTTTCTGAAACTGCTCTATTTTGGTGCAAATTGGTGGTTTGAGAGTATTAAAATGAGTTTTTAGGGCATTCCACCTACTGTAGCCATTGTGACTCGGTGGAATGACCCCATTTGATGTATTATAAGCTTTAAAATTCTATGGAGGACTGAAGGAGTGTGTATGTGGGTTTGGGTGTTGCCTTAGGTTGAGTTTGAGTGATTTTCCTTATGAAAGTGAGTAACTAAAGGGTGGTTTATGAGTTTTGTGGAGAGAATGAACTATGTAATGAATTTTTAAGCTTGTGTAGGTGAAATTAAGAGTGTTTGAGTTGGTGGAAAGGATTGAGAGGTATGGTAAACAAAACTTTGAATAAACCCTACTCTTTAGGCTTGTGGAATGAGGGTTTTGTAGAGCAGCAGATGAATGAAGGGATATGCTTTTGAAAGTTGATGAAATAGGCTATTGGATACTTGTCTTTGAGGTTTGAATAGTCATCCTTTTCTGGTTGTAATATTGAGGGGTACTTACTTTGAGAAAGTGACCTATTTAGGCCTAGTGGAACTTGGTGAGGGTTTGTGGTTGTTTTGGGAAAATGAAGGTGAAACCCTCTTGAGGGTGAGTTGATGTCCATGAGATTCGAGTTGGGTTCTTGGTTGAGAGTTGAAGTCTCTATTTTGAGAGTGATCTCCACCTAGCCTCTGCATCACATATGCAAATACATATCTACATACATATGCGTTTATTCCGAAACGAACTGCATTGAATGCTCCCAGTGCCTCGCTCTTCTCGCCATTCAACCAGCCTTTCATTTATCCGAGTAAACATTTCGTCTTCACTTGCTCGCCAATACCTGCTCGTTCTGTCGTCTGGAACCTTCGCCATCTCACCACAACCTGCAATGTTCGGAGACCATATTGTGTTTGGGTAGAAGCCAATACGAAGATGGGTAGACACCAATTACTGAATGTCACCAGTAGCTCCACTTCCGCCATGCAAGCAACAAATGGGTTCCTCGCCGCCATGAACGGGTTCCATATACATATATATATGCATACATCCACATACATATACTGTATATGTATATATATATATGCATACATACACATACATATACATATGCATATGTATATAGATATGTATATGTATATGCATACATATACATATATGTATGCATATGTATACACATATACATATTTGTATACAATTAAGTCATGCAACTATTCTATCTCTTTTAGGTGCCATTGATGAATTTGGGGGTGTTAAATTTTTCATAGGTGATGGCAACCTATGCTACACGGGTCCACAACTCCATTTGAATTGTGAAGTGTTGCATAGGTAACCATGACAAGCCTTCACAAAACCAAGTCCCCTAAGTCATTCAAATACAAAGTTATGGTAATCTATGTGAAGTGCTACATAGGCCACATGTGTATATACATAAAACATAGACATACAAATATACATATAGGTTATGCTTTATCAATTCAATCAACTAAGCAATAGAGACATGTTTTAGGGAGACTTGATTTTATGAACGCTCGTTTGATGGCAACCTATGTTGCACGGGTCCACAACTCCATTCGAATTGTGAAGTGTTGCATAGGGAACCATGACAAGCCTTCACAAAACCAAGTCCCCTAAGTCATTCAAATACAAAGCTATGGTGATCTATGTGAAGTGCTACATAGGCAAGCATGAAAGGCCTTGGGAAAACCAGGTCCCCTAAATACATGTTGTAAGAAAGATTTAGTGCTCAATATTGATCTATGGTAATACATGTGAATACTTGAAGGTTTTCATGGCTATTTGACTTGGGAATTATTTGAATCTGATTGATGGTTTTTTAGTGTGGTGAAATAAATTGATGTCCTCTTTTGAATTTGAGTTTTGTTTTGTATGAATTGGAGATTTGATTGATTTCAGCCTTTAATTATTGACTTGATTGGTTTGGTGGATTCTTTGAAATTGTTTCCATGCTTTTGTTTTGAATAATGGCGGCCTTATAGGAGTGTTAAATGGATGTCGATGGGATATTTGTGTTTGGCTCCAATACGTGCGCACCCTACTTGGCAAGATGGGACAGATTGAAGTTGATACGTGTTGTATATCTCATGGTAGACGGGATAGGTGAATGCATTTGCATGTTGGTTTGGTTATGCTATGATGGGAAATATTCTTGTAATGGGTTCACCAATCGGTTAAAGATGGGTCAGATGGGTTTCAAAGTTGTTGACTTGGCACCTTGTTTAAATTAATGCTAACTTGTGTGCATTTTATATCTGATTTATGTTTGATGTGATCAAGCCTATCTATGGATGAATTTTTTTTTACGTTGTCGAGGACCGGCGTATAGGTGCACACCATATAAAGTTGACACCCCCAAATTAATCAATGGCACATAGAAAAGATACAATTGTTGCAGGTCTGAATTTATGAATATAGACATATACATACACATACACATACACATACACATACACATAAGTGAATTAAAAATGACTGTAGAGAAGTATAGGAAGAGGTAGCAAGTGATAAATGCAACGCAGTGGATTGTTAGGGTGGCTGACTGAGAGAAGTAGACGTGGCAAGGTTGTCCACTTAAGACCTCTTCACACATCTATACACACACACATTTACATATAGACATACACATTCACACATACACATTTACATATACAAATACATATTTACATATAGACATAAATATAGACATACACATACACATACACATAAACATAGACATAGACATACACATAGTCATAGACATACACATATCCATACACATACACATAAACATAGACATACACATAGACATACACATAAACATAGACATACACATAGACATAGACATTTACATATCCATATAGATTTACATAGACATATACATAGACATAAACATACACATATTCATAGATTTATTTACACATATACATAGATTTACATACACACATACATAGACATAAACATATACAGATTCAAATACAAAGCTATGGTAATCTATAAACATATACATAAACATAAACATATGTATATGTATATGAATATGTCTATACATATGCATATATATATATATATATATATATATATATATATATATATAGTAAGATGCAAAGACCTTAAGCATATACAAGTTGGATACACTTCATCATGTTTGGCTGCCAGCGTGTAATTGTTTTGTTTCAAAATAATTACAATTATGTGTGCATTTAATATCTGATATACATATCCATATGTCTATGTATATGTGTATGTATATGTCTATCTATATGTCTATGTATATGTCTATGCCTATGTATTTGTCTATGTCTATGTTGATGAAGCAGAACCTAAAAAAAATAGAACACCCTCCATATATTTCCAAGACACAAAATTAAGGTACAATAACTGGATGACTAATATCATGGAAAATAACCTATGCAAAAGATAACACCCCCAAAATAACCAATGGCACCTAAGAAAATATAGAAACATTTGCATTACAAACTTATTGAAGGATATGGGTTTTTTTTCATTTAAATGTTATTGGTCCACGTGGCCTGCCATGTGGACAGTGTGATTTTGGGTGCATACGTATCGGCTCCTCTCCCCTAATACGTAAGTGGGGACCCTAATGTGCTACAGGGCATGTGCTCGTTGGGGCCCACACCTATACGCTGGTCCTCCACAACGTAAGTTTAATTTCATCCATAGATAGACTTGATCACATCAAACATAAATCAGATATAAAATGCATGTTATAGTAACACATCCTCAATTATAATTGATAGAAATCAAAAAATGATACAAAGTGTGACAACAATTGAGACATGTAAGATTGAGTGTAATTGATGAACAAACTAAGCATGCATCTATTTGAGTTGATTGGAAATGAACAAGGCTCTTTGTGAAAGGAAAGAAAAAATGCATGTTATACTATCACATCCCTAATTATAATTGAAACAAATCAAACAATGATACAAAGTGTAATAGAAAATTGAGACACGTAAGATTGATTCTAATGGATGAAAAAACTAACCATCCATCTATACCATAGCGTTGTTCGAAGTTATATATACATTTGATAATGTTGTATGAAATTATATTTCAGTATCTATATGAGAAATGGTTATAGCATAAGTAGGAGTCAACCATCATCATAGTTAGCTGTAAGGGAGAGGGGCTGATATTTACAGTCACTTTAATTGAACAACAAACAAAGCGTACATCCAATTAGGTTGTATATATACACATATACATATATGTATATGTTTATGTAAATGTATATATGCATATGCAATGCATTTTGGATGGAGAGTAACGAATGTAAGGTACAATGCATAGCTTAAGGGAGAGTGTAATGGTGTTGTTGTTTCAAATTATGCATGTTCCATCCATTTTCTCCACTCTACATCTAAAACAACTTCATTTTTTGTTTGCATATGCATATATACATATACATGTACATATGCATATATGTATATACAATTGCATATGTATATGTATGCACATACATATGCATATACTGCATATGCATATACATATACATATCAAATATTGATAAAAAGTGTAAGAGCAAAATCATACATGTAAGATTCAATGTAACTGATGAACAAACTAACCATGCATCTAATTGAAGTGATTGCAAATGAACAAGGGTCTTATGTTATACATGTAAGTTTGAAGTCTCTTAAGTTAATAGGAAATAACCCTTATTATGTAATAAGATTAAAAGGGATATACATTGGAAGAAGTCTTATTTGTTGAAGATATACAGAGAAACCATTAATGCCATCATGAATAGTAGTTTGGTATATCTTAGACAGATTAGACTTATTTCACCATAAGTCCACAATTGTAAATCTTATATCTTGAGGTGATGAAGGGCAGGTTTGCAAGGAAAGAAAAATTGCATGTTATAGTATGACATCAAGAAATCATACTCTTAAAAATAATTGAATGATACAAACTAAAACAACAATGTTATACTTGTAAAAGTAAGAGCTATCAAGAAGAACAAAGCTATCAAGAAGAACAGATTGAATAAGGATGAGTCTGATTTAATGGATAAAATATACTTTGATCACATATAAATGATGTTCATTCTTGCTATGAATTTGAATAATAAGAATGTTAAACAAACATAGATGGGAGAACAATAGTTGCACTAAAGAGGAAAAACGGAATGGATACTAAAAGGACAACGTAGAAATAATATTCTAAGGAAAAAAACTATAGATAAGATCCTCTTCATAGCTTTTATTTCTATCACATATGAGAATTGAGACCTATATGCTATGGGATCATATCCTTCTTTAATGAATCTCTAGTGGCCCTTATGGTTTATCGGGGCTTTTTGGTCCTATGTATGTCTAGTTGGTGTAGACATCATCTCTTTTTTTCCCCAATTTACTTCCTATGGAGAATAGTTACTAGGCTTTAGTAAGATAGTTGTCTAGATGTATTGAGACACCAATCTTTTTGGTTTTCAAGTGTTTCTCTCCTCTATTTGTTTTTGTTTGGGAGGTGGGGGATCAATTTTAAACTCCCATTTAACATTCTTTCACAAAAATATGTATATTTTCTTTTATCTCGTATCTTTATGTGAACTCAAATATTGATATTTTTATGCAGCTTGTATTGATTATCACATACTCTTGCTTCTTTCAATTATAACAGGTGTACTTAGCTTAGCTATGTTGAGTGCATTTTGGCTATGATTTCGGCATCATATGATGTTAATATTATAGGCTTTTCATTGTTTCTCTCCTCTGTTTGTTTTTGTTTGGGAGGTGGCTGATTTTCTGATAACAAAAATTTATGAGCTACATTAATTAAGCAATGCCTATTGTAAAACCATAAATCAAAATACAGTCATTTGACTAAAAATGATAATAGTAGCTGAAAATCAAAATCCATTGCAAATGAGCTGAAAGTTGAAATTACAAATTACAGTCCAGGGTTTGTATGCATCTTTATTTGTTGTTTTGAGATGATCTTTTTCCTATTGAATATGCTTATTGGCAATTTGGATCTACTCATTATGTTCCATTGTAAGTATTTGGTCGAGGTTTGACAGAGGTGTAAATAGCAATGACATACACATACACATACACATACACATAGTCACATAGTCACATAGATGTAGACGTAGACATAGACATACACATACACATAGTCACATACAAATAGACATACACATACACATAGTCACATACACATAAACATACACATAGTCACATGCACATAGTCACATACACATAGACATAGGCATACACATAAACATACACATAGACATACACATAGTCACATACACATACGCATAGACATACATACACATACACATACACATACACATACACATAGATATAGACATAGGTAGACACAGACATAGACATACACATACACATACACATACACATAATCACATACAAATAGACATACACATACACATAGTCACATACACATAAACATACACATAGTCACATACACAAAGACATAGACATACACATAGTCACATACACGTACACATACACATACACAAACACATACATAGGCATAGACATAGACATAGACATGCACATGCACATGCGGAACGTATGAGAATACAAGAAGCAGAGTGAATGATAATGCAGAACCTATGAGAAAACGATAAGCAGAGTGAATGATAATGCATAACCTATGAGATTATGTTAAGCAGAGTCACCGATAAGGCAGAACGTATGAGAATACGATAACCAGAGTGAATGATAATGCAGAACCTATGACAAAACGATAAGTAGAGTGAATGATAATGCAAAACCTGTAAGATTATGCTAAGCAGAGTCAATGATAATGCAGAACGTATGAGAATACGAGAAGTAGAGTGAATGATAATGCAGAACCTATGACAAAATGATAAGCAGAGTGAATGATAGTGTAGAACCTGTGAGATTATGCTAAGCAGAGTCAATGATAATGCAGAACATATGAGAATACGAGAAGCAGAGTGAATGATAATGCAGAACCTATGAGAAAATGACAAGCAAAGTGAATGATAATGCAGAACCTGTGAGATTATGCTAAGCAGAGTGAATGATAATGCAGATTCTGTGAGAATACGATATACAAAGTCAATGTCAATGCAAATCCTATGAGAATAGGATAACCCTAAACTATGATTGTAAAATTTGCAAAATAAACCCTACCGAAACATAAATGCTAAACTATGTGTGCTATATTCTCAAAATAAACCATAGTGAAAGAGAAATGAGGTAAATATGAGCGTAATATTTGCAATATAAACCCTACAGAGCAAAACCCATATAAACAACGAACATTATTACATGTCGAAAGAAGAAGACAACCAACTACATTAATATATTTAATATAAACAAAGCGATGCTTGAACAGAAGATTAATTTCCAAAGATTTAGTGTGTTTATGAACACAAATAATGTAGTGTTCATAAACACTAAACTTCAACAAAATAAACGAAATCTGCAACACCAAAAAACCAATAAAACAAAGCGAAATTGCAAACCAAACACAAACAGAAGAACAATGGCCAGCCTTAGTGAGCAAGCTCACCTGGGTCGAACATGCGATGAACCCCTTTGTTGCTTGCGGTGACCTTCATGACGGCGAGGAACCCGTTCGTTGCTTGCATGGCGGCGAGGAACCCATTCATGGCAGCGAGGAACCCGTTCATTGCTTGCATGGCGGAAGTGGAGTTGTTGACGACGTTCAGTAACTGGCGTCTACCCATCTCCGTATCGGCTTCTACTCAAACACGATATGGTCTCCGAGCATTGCAGGTTGTGGTGAGAGTGCGAATGTTGCAGACGACGAAACGAGCAGGTACCGGTGAAGAAGTGAAGATGGAATGTTTCCTCAGGAAAATGAAAGGTTGGTTGAATGGCGAGAAGAGCAAGGCACTGGGAGCATTCAATGCAGTTCGTTTCGGAATAAACACGGGGTGGCGTGGAGCTTAGGAGAGGTGGCAACATTTATTTCAGACAGTAGATAGGAATTTAGGAAGTGGCGGCGAGTGATAAATTCTCAGTAGTGGATTGTTAGGGTGGCGGACTAGGAGGAGTTGACATGGCAAGGCTGTCACCTTCGGACACCGAGCCACACAGGTAGTGGCACCCGAGGTGCGTCTGTATCGGTCGACGGGTCTTTTTTCCGTTTTTTTCGACGCGTGGACAAAATTGGACCTTCCACATGGCAAATTATTTTTAAAAAAAATTAAAATAATAATTTATTGTTTAATTAACCTTTTTCTCTAATGGGTTATTTTTTTAAAATGCTATTGGTCCACGTGGCCTGCCAATTAGACCGTGCGGTTTTGGGTGCTTACGTATCGACTCCTCTCCCCTACATTTCTAGTATTTTAGCTATGATGAACAGTTTGTGTTAGGTGAAAAGCATTGAATCAAGAGTACTTATAGACAAAATGTAAGTGTCAATTCCATTGAGCAATGAGACAGCAAAATGATCATTGTGTGGAAAAACATTTTAGCATACCGCAGCTCGCAGTTGATTCAAGCCTCCATTGCAAGACAAATTTAAGTAACCATTGCTTTTGTACATTCCGACAAAATTAATGCAGCATCTTATTAGAAAGCAAAATATGCTTGAAATTCAATAGATTTACATAGTTTTCTCCATTCAAACTACTATTATTATTTGAATTCTTCAAGTCTCCACTCAAATGTTTTGTTCAATTCCACAATTTATAGAATTAGGGTAGAGGTTATAAGTAATATATGTAAAACCATGCAATAGATGCAAATACAACCTTTTGGAACTCTATATACAAAGCACAAAATGGAAAAACTACTGCAGTTGAAACAAAGAGAGCGACCTAGAAACTGAACTTCTCTGTAACCAAATAATACTCTTTTATTTTCTCTACCTAATGAAGTTAAAGAATTTGTTGTTTACTGTTTTTCCTGATACATTGTGGGCATATGTGGATGTTTCAACCAAATAAAACATATAGCCATTGCATTTGTGAAGGACATAGAGAGCAACATAAAAATGGTTAACAGACTAAGATGGATTGAAATATTCCTTAAGAGTCACAAATGCCAAAAGGTGCCAAATAAACCAATTCCCTAGCTAATTTGACATTAGCTCATATCTTTTCTCTAGCTCAACATCTAGAAGATATATGCACGAAGCTGGAGAAGACTTATTATTTAAGTACATTTTTACCTTCATCATTTACTCACAGATTATGTTTAAATATGATAAATATCACTACTTGCACAAATATATATCACAATTTTTTATCTATTGGAAAACAATTTTTTCCAAAATGTATGAACAAAGATTTTGTAAGTGTCCTGCTAATTGTAAGGATTGACAGATTGCAATATAATATGCCAAGAGCTATATTAATTATATTACGTCAAAAGCTGAATTTTACAAATTGCAGAATCCAGTTGGACTTCCATGCCCACGTATACTGAAGTCATATCAGTACTAGTTGTAAGTGTAACAAAAAACAAGTGCGTGCTGTACACTGACAATATACCACTGTGCCTTGGAAATCAAAATTTTAGATCAATGGGCATGGAAATCCTGGAAGCCCTTGCAAAAGAAGGAAATGCTCGTCCTCTTTAAAGAGTTGCACGTTTTTTTGCTGGAGCAAGTCATATACAGCTTCACTGTCAAATTCTAAAATGCACCCCATCTTCAAAATCTCACATAACCCTGCAACAAGGTCTGGATGTTCTGATAATATCCCTTTTGAAAGCACCTCTGCAAATTTAGTTGCCAGTGACAATCTCACCTTTGGATTGTGTCGATCAGATATCTGTATTAAAATCCTGTTTTTATCTTTTTCCCAACGCACAAAGGAAGGTTCAATTGCAACAATATTCTCTGGATTGCCATCCTCTGTTTTAAGTGTCAGAGTATATGAAATTGTCATGATCTCTATGATTTCATAAGCAGATAACCTTAAAAGAGTTTTAACTATTTCATGCCGTTTATCTGCTGATATATTGAAGGACGGGTATGCGAGATAAGCAAGAACAATTCTGTATAGTCCTCCTCTGAAAAATCCCTCCCCTCTTTCCAGCTTATGCAAGGACACATCCTTTGAAATAGAAATCTCAGTTTTGTAAACTACTTCTGAAATATTTTTAACTCCAAGGGAGTTATACAATGAAAACAATGAGTGCAGAGGTATTTCAGAATTAGAGGAGTTTGGATGCCATGCGAATATGTTCCTTGCAGAAGTTCTTTTGAATAGTTCTGTGAGTTTAAGATCATTAGGGACAAAGACAGCAGTAGCAGGACTCAGTTTAAGGAAATCTCCATTAATTTTTTGAGTAGGAAATTTCAGACATTTTGCTCCCATAATTTTCTCTACTTTTGAAGGAGAAATTAACCAGTGCTTTAGAATGCCTATCCAAACTGAACAACACTCTGTTTCCGTTACATATTGCAATAGTCCTTGATGATTGGCAGAGGACCAATCCAGCCACACATTGCAATACTTCTCGGCACTAGGACGCATAGGTACTCCAAGATTAGTAGAGAAAAAGGGAAGTAGTGAAGCTTCATAAATATTCTCAAGAACGTGTAGCTTGTGATTCAAAAGGCCATCATCATGAATTATACACATTTCTGCATCTTTCCATTCTCCTCCATCTCCACGGCGACCATGTGGAATCCAGATTTTGACAGAATCCTTGTCATTAGGTGTCCACTGGAAACGGCTAAGATATTTGTAGAGCCTGGTTATGGCCTCGAAATCTGTATGCATTTGAAGATGTTTTGCAACTACTTCACGACCCTCTCCAAACTTGACAACCACACCTATGTATTCAAGGGCATCCTTGAATACATCCATAGATCTCCCATAGAATTGAGAAATAATGAAAGAAACATCAGTTGACAGCAGAGCGGCCTGTGACCACTCATAATCTAACAAGAAACACATGTTTGGAGATTGATATCCTCTAGAGGTTTTCAACCATTTTGCTTTCATGATATTTGTCTTGAATTCTGTAGGAAGAGAGCTAATAGACGTGTGTAGTAAATGCTGAATCCAACTTAGGAGGAGGATGGCTTCCTCTTGCCCAATTACGAAAGGAAATCTGGGCACTTGACCATTTGGTGGTTTGAGAAATGGAATATCTTTTGCATTAAGTCTACTAGTAAGAAACAATGTAAGATCATTTAGACTTCCCCCAGCCAGTTCAAGAGCACATGGGGGAGGGCTTAGGTAATCAGCTGACATTATGACAGCTTCCTGATTAGCCCATCGATTATTACCCATTAATTTTGCCCATTTCCCTATGGCTGCAGGGACAAGTTTTGCTTGGACGTTAGTGACTATGGATCCAGATTCAATAAGTATTGGCAATTTGGAGCACAATACTTCCATCTCTGTTGAATCAATATAGTTATTTGCAGTAGAAAAATGCAGAAATTGGGCTACACGAACCACGAATTCCTTACTTGTAGAGATGTAAACTCGTTCAACAATCTCCTTAATGAAAGCCGAGAGAGAAAGGTCAGTGATTTTAGCATACCGATTGAGCCAGTCTAGTACAGTAACCCGCTGATGATACTCTAGTTTTGAAATGGCCTTTTGAGTTGCCTTTGGCATGAATTTGTGACATGACGTACCCCCCAGTTCTCTGTTCCATCTTCTCAACCATTCAGCGTCCTTCATATTCTGGGATAAGTAAATTCTGTGTTGATAAGATGAAGCTATATCAGTTAAGCTCATCCAATCCTTAGAGCAACTGTCATTCTGGTACTTGAGCGGAGGAAACGGATGAAGCTTGGCACGAATTGCACGTACCTTCCAATTCTGTGCCACAAAACAGAGGAGTTGAACATACACATCTTCAGATAGTCCACGCACCCATGTAACGTCAGAGGTGATACAGAGGGAGTACCACTCAAAAGTTACGTATTGCACTCCCAAGAATAGCGAAGACTGTAAATTGTCCATACATGGGTGAATTACGAACACTCGATGAGAGCGAAGAGCATTCGGCCTTTCGAGGCCTTGAACTTTCGTTGATTTTTGCAAGATCTTTCTGAATGCAGGAAGTATTCGACGAGCTTGTGAAGGAGTGCAGTACGTCTTCTGTCCTTCACAGAGAATGATTTCTTCTGTTTTCAGGCGGATTTGGATAGCCTGCCGAATGCTTTCTAACTGGGGATACGAAACAGGACGAATTGGCAGGTATTTGTCAAAGCAATAGCTTCTCGAGGATGGTGGCGCTGATTCTACGCTTTTCACAAGAAAAATAAAAGCTGAACAAAAGGCGGCGGGAATACAGTCGAGAATTCCTTGATTCCACTTATTGTCCCACCTTATGCTCTCTCTAGACGACACCAGCATGAAGTCCGCTTGTATGATGAATGGCAATCCAGTCACCATTTCCGTTGGAAGAAAGGCATAAATGCCAGCACTGACTTTGTTTCTTGTGGTAGTCACCCCTTCATCCCGCGGGAAGGCCAGAGTTATCACCCAGTTGTCCACCTCTTCCCTTCCTTCCACCCGATTCTCACTCTTCACAGGAAACTGCTGCCTCCACATATAATAACTGCACTCTCCATTGGACTCGTCATTTTCTTGGGCGGAGAGATGCAGTATGAAAGATTCACTTTGGTCGTTCTTAATACTTCGAAATGCTGTTCCTTTGGACACAGAAATCGAACTCACGCGCTTCTGATTCTCCTCCCGAACAGAGAATCTCTTTATTTTTGACAAGAACAAAATTACTTCTGGATGGACACTAGCAAGCTGCTTTTTGACAGCTTCAACCTTTTCATGGCGTAGGGGCAGAATTATCACAGTATTAGGCAGCTCTGCTACACTCTTACCGCCGTACACGCTGAGAATATCTGGAACGTTTGATTTTTTATCAACCCAATCTGGAACAATGTACCCAATTTTGGTGTCTGGAGGAGGGATTTCGTTGAAGCGAATTCGATACCCATTACTGAAAATGTAAGGGTGTCTGCTCACTAAGAACACGCTCTTAAACCCAATTCCTGTGATTAACAATATATATTGAATTTTAGTAAACTCGCATTTAAATATATATTGCATTTTAGTAAACTCGCATTTAAATACTGTTCATAAAATTTGTAGATTCTCTATACTGTTCTACTATGAACCCTCTTTGATCGGAAAACTTATTTCAACAATTTATTCTAAAATATGAACAGTAAAATTATTTACAGTGCATTTTAGTAAACTTGCATTTAGAACTCATATTGAAATACTATTCATAAATTTGATGGTAATATTTATGTTGAGTTACAGTTCATATACATCAGTTAAGATTCAAATTTAAACTGTCAAGTGTTCTATCAACTAAATTATGGCCTCTCTTTCTTCGATCAATTTATCGTCAATTCAAATGTAACTTGATAAGTTGGAAGTATTTTTTATAGGGTGTTAAGTTAGGATATTGTTATGAAGATTCAATTCTGTAATTTATCCAGTCACATTGATTGATCTTTGAATAGGATTCAAAAACACTCATCTCTCATAATAATGAATGATTCAATGAATTTAACTCCGAAAACGACTGAATTATGATACATGTAACTTATTTTCAACCATTTTAGATAAACAATCTAATTGCTGAGTAGTAAATGCAGTAGAATACCTTTCTCTCCTATATAGTCACCACCTTGTCTTTTAACCCTTTTGGTGGATCGTCCAACACTACAGAGTGACTCAATGTTCTTTGAGGTGAAGCCTTTCTCGTTGTTAAAGAGTAGGAGAGTAGCAGGAGCACCCACCCCCGTGATGTCTCTGTTTGTAATTACAAACTCTGCCGATGGTTCCACTTCAGTTGCATACTCATTGTCTTCAGCATTCTGCCAGATAACACACACATTAATCTAATGTTTAAGAAAGAATTTAATTTGCTACAAAATGATCAGAGTTCCAGTCACAGAAATGATTATCTGATTACTATGTATAAACGTTAGAAATAAACAAATGTCTATAACAGTAAAGCAGTTGACCTGAATAAGCTCCATTAGAAAATGGACATCCTTTGTATAAAGCTCTGCAGACAGATGTTTAACAGCGTGATGAAGGTCTTCAACCAGTGGATTTTCTTCTTTGCCAATTGAGAACTTCTCCCTCCGTATGTGTTCAATATGCTCTCTTGGAGTTGCCATTTGATTCACACAGGTGATAATCAACTAAATCAAATACAGGGAGAATTCGAAAACAACAACATAGAAAGCAAATACAGATCAAAATGCAAGACTTGAATAAATCATACCATATATCCAGGCCACAATTTTTATATGATTAAAGCTTACTAAACAACGTTTCGTTCATAAGAAAGGATTCATAAACGATGTGTGAGCACAAACGAATAACTTAATCGCTAATTTATAGCTTCAAAGTTTAACTCATCACAACTCCATAATGTGGAGTAACTTTGATGTATAAATGATGGAGTACGGTATGAATGACAAATCAATCTGAAAGAGAAAATGGGTTAATGAATTATTTATGGTTGTCAGTGCTCTCTTTACAGCCAAATTAAATAAGATTAGTTTCTTAAGATCACCATATCATCAACCTGCAAGGAAATAAACATCAATCACTTTCATTTTGTACGGCTATGAATTACTTTCATTTTCAAAATTAACTTTACAATTAATTTTGTACTGCACCATCTTCATTTCGGGCATAAATGAATTATACTTTATTTTAAGATTAATAAAGTTTTTTATTTTTATTTTGAGTATTCATATTTTTAAAGAAAATTTAATTATTTTACAGTGGGACTTATGTTAATTTAATGGAATGTATTTATATACAAGTACAAATTAATTTAGATTTAGTCTGTGACAATTGAGATTTAATATATTATAATAGTAAAAATTAAGGTGTTTGTTGGTAATTTAAATGAAATGTGAATATAAGAAACAAAATAGTTCATTTTGAGAAGTGAAAAATCACTCTCTAAAACATGAGAAACTTTTTAAGGCATGCTTGTAATTATTTGGTGGTCAATAACAATGGTGATTGTTTTGTTCAAAAGATTGCATGAAACCTTCTCGAAAATATAATACAGAGATCCTTTTTTACAAGCAATATTAGAGATTGAGTACTTTCATCTAACATTCAAAAGATAGAGACCTGGAATTAAGATATTTCACTCTTAATTAAGATAGAACACAAGCCTAAATTGACCATAAACTAGCTAAAGAATAAAATTCTATTAAAATTTATCAAAATTTACAAAATTTCAAAGAATAATTGAAAGATGGGTAGGTGGAGAGATAGAGTGGGGAGGGGGGGAGAGAGGGAGATGATAATTGATGCAATGAATCATATAAATCAATGGGGAAATCGATCTTAACTTGGAGCCTAAGATGGTGCAATCATTAGGGGATGAACTAACTACTAAAGAAAGCATACATAATCACCATTCATCTTATGCAGATTCAACATACATATAAAGCATTACAAATTTTAACACTAAAAGTATGTTATAAATCTCTTAGTTTTTGTTTACTTCTAAAAAAAATAAAAAATCATCTCAAAATATCATGACCTAGCTTGAAAAAAATCATGAAAATAAAAATAATACTATCCTAACACTAATAGAGTCTAACCAATTACAAAATAACTCTTAACACTTATAATTTTTCAACCCTTACATCTTGGGATGGTTTTACAATATATAGAAGGCCTTGCAGGGCATCAATTCGATCTTCAAAAAATCTAAGGAGAATTTAAATTTCATTCCTACATTTTATGCAGTCAACCACCCAATTCAAAGAATAAGACAATTGTCCAACATATTTTAGCTATTTGGTAGCTTGGGCTTCTTAGATGAAATTTTATCCAATTTAGGCACCACTACCTTTGTAGGGCATTTTTTCATTAAATTTGTTGCAACAACCTTCTTCAAAAAAAATTATTTGTCTACAATAAGAAATTACTTTGGATCTACTTTCCTTTAGAACAAGGGAAGATCATCCTTCTTAAATTCTACAATCAACATGAGTATTCCTCAACTATCTCTTCTACAATTAGCAACATGACCCTTCAAAGTGTATCTACTCCTACAAGTATTCATCAACCCACCACAAGCACTTTGATGACCATCATAGAGTATTATTTCAATTATGAAATTAATGTTTAGGCCAATCATATTAGATTTAATTTATCAATTCCCTCTTACTTTTTTAATCTTCAAACTTTTTATTTAATCTTTGGATACAATCATATTTGAGTAGGCATCATCATACTAATATCAATTTAATATCATGCCTCCAAGTTAGATCCTTTTGGCCAATAGTAATCCTACACAAGAGTAGCGAATTTATCATAATAACTACATACTCGTATTTAATTTCAATTCATCTTGATCCTCACAATGTTAGTTAGATTTAATTTGTGTATATCTAAATCTAAGTTGATTTGGTTGAAAATATCAAAATTTGTTTTTATAACCCTTTTCCTCTATTTTTAAGGTTTTGTGATATAATTATGTAAACTTCAATTTTGGTATTTTTTATTTTGTAAAGCTAACATATTATTTTAATGCTATAATTTAGAGTTGATTTCATAGTTTACATTTCGTAGTCCAAGAAATTTGGAGACATTTTTATTATATTTGATTGCAAATATTTTTTACTTAGAGATTAGCCATTAATTTTATTCTCATTTAAACCTATGTGTCATTTGGCAAGGATGAAAATGTTAAACTCTTCATATATTAGTGATTTTCAATCAAGATCAATCCAATTATTCATGGAGTATTATGGAGACATCAAACTTCAACGACTTCTCCATAAGAGATCAAGATGTGAAAAAAGTGAAATTAGGGCCTAATTGGGATTCTTATTTTAGTGAACCTTAGTTAAATTATATTTAAAGGTATTTTCACTTTGAACAGTGAACATAATAAAGTCATCAAAATTTATTTAAAATGCATTAAAGTTCTTCAGGAGTTGGAGCTCTTAGACATCTTTTTCAACCCAAAATTAAACTTATAAGAGCTTATGAATAGGAAGATTTGATTAAATATTGTATCAAAAACATGATGGGTCCATAGTAGGAAAAAAATTTCAGCCCTTTCTGGTGGAAGCCCTAAAATTTTCATTGTTCCACTGAATTTCATTGCAAATCCTGGTGGCCCAAGTCTTGTTGTCACTAGGGTTTAGGGTTGTGAGGTCTCCACTCATTTTTACACTAACTTTATCTTTTTGGCTTATGTTCGCTCATTGACCGATTGCATTAGGTTACCGGTTAGTTAAGTGGTATTTCATGCCCTTCGTTATCATTGTTTTAACCGGCCCCATCATTCAAGTCACCCGTCGAGCCTAGGAGGTCCTCTTTTATGAACAACTTATTGCTCACGTGTGTTTTAGCACCACCTAAGTCCATCGTTGGTGATTCATTGCCCATCGCACGTTCTTTTGAAATTGCCCATGTCCATCTTGTGACGAGTGATGCAATGTTTCTTCCTACCACCAGCAGGTTCATCGCCCATCATGTGAAGCATTCTCACCGCCAGAGGGTAACCCACAATGAGCAATATTACATGCTCTTCACCGTTTTGGCTTCATCCCCCCTCGATTTTTCTTTTACCGCTGCTAGGAACCAACACCCGATTAGTGATGTGGTTAAGCATTTAACTCATTTTTGGCCTTTTAACTATCGTCCGTTATCCCATGCTCTTCAGAAGGGAACCTGTGACCACCGATGGGTGGAGTTCCTCCCCATCACGAGTTAGGGTTGCTTGGTGAAAAGTAAAGATGTGACGAGCGATGTAATTGAAGATCTCTAGTCGGGATCCTTTTGTGATTAAAATCGACGATCGATATCTCATTGTCAGCTTCACTACCATCGCTTGATGAGGTTCTGAAGCAATAATTGAAGATGCAATAGGTGATGTGATTTTTTTTGTGGCCAAGATCTTCCTGTGATTATCAGGATCGATGGTACGCAAGTTGAGGACGATTGGGTAAGGATGTGAATGGGTACGTGGCAGTTTTACTGCACCTCATCGTTGTTTCTAAGTATGATCAATAAAGCAAGTGGCGACCCTTAATTAGTGTCGTTGATTGAGTTTTAAATCTTGGACGATTGACGACTGAGATTCAACATGCAGTGATTGATTTTTTGCTCACACGAGCGAACCAAGATAGCTATTAAATGCATCTCGCCTTGAATTCCTCTATTTAATGAGGATTTTTTGTAGTTTGTTTGGTCATCTGCATTCATCAAGGCAGGAAAACAACTATCATAGGTATTGGAGGAGCGAAATGTGAGTGCTTAACGAATTCTCACAAGGGTGGCTACCTGATATCTTCTAGTATGTAGGTGTGCATGCATGTAGTATTGTCGCTATGGTTCAGTAGTATTCTATGTCTGGTGCTACTGGGGTTTTCATTGTCTGTGCATGGGAATTCCTTTGAAGGTTGTGGCTAGTGTTTTTCTAGAAAATTGGATGTGGTTGGTATTCTCCTCAGAGAAAATGAGTGAACTTGGTACTCTCATTACACCAATCTGAAGGTCTAGAAGGTTAAATATGCATGAACCATTGGCTTATGTGCATGAAGAAAAACCTATTATGGAAGAAATGCCAATTTTCCTAAAAGGAAAGAGGAGTGTTCGAAGTAAGGTTGAGAAATTCACTATCAAGAGTACTTACAATCTTAGAAATAGGACCATTTTAGAAGAATTGGTCAAGTTTAAAGGGAAAGGGCCTGTTGAATTTGTGAAAGAATTAACAAGGCCGAGTTTGGGTCCTAGGGTTTGTTCAGGAAATCCCAATGCTCATGTTCTAATTTTTGATGATTCTTCAGGTGAGGAAGGAGGAGTCGACCCTACTACTGGCCATTGCCCTTTTTCTCTTGTGCCTTATACTGACTCAGATGATGAGGTAATTATTGCAACTCCACTCTCTATAAAAAATCTTGGTGAGGGTGTTAACGTGGCGGCTGACAAGGTTGGGTAACACCCGTGCTCTCTTTTTAATGGTGTTTGGTTTTTGGGTGTTGTGGTGACTCAACTCCCATGTGGTTGGTTCATTGGTCTATGTCGTTGATAATGATGGTGGTTTCTTTGGTATCGGTGAACGTGCCAATTTTGATGACAACTTTTGGAAGGCTTGCGTGGCGTCTTCGACTAATGGCTCGGTGCTCTTTTTTCCTTTTTATTTTCTCGTGGTATATCCTGAATGATTAAATGTAACGGTTCGGAATTGAACCAAATGAAATGAAATTAACTTTGAAATTATTTAAAAAAGGTAACTATAGTGATCTTGATGCTTGTTGCTCTCTTGTGCTATAAAAGAGATTTCAAGGCTCATTACAGAGGTTAGAATTTTGAGTCCAAAATGGTCTAGGTAGGATGCATGTACAGTGAACAAATACAATGCAGAATTCCTGATGAATCTGCTAGCTAATTGTCTTGGGTACGGGTTTTGTATGTAATAGTTTTAAATAGTTTTACATAAATGACTGATATCGAAACAAATCTACAAAATTAAAGTATGTACTCTCCTATGTACAGTTGTTCCAGATTATGAATGAAAATATCAAGTATCTTTTCATTTATCTTCAATGGTTTAATTGAATGTATGATTCTATTTTACGTTTTAAATCAAAGAGTTAATTAAATACTTCAAGGGAGTCATAAGTCTGTGAGAATTTGCAAAGGGTTCGATAAGTAATACTTTAAATACTGTGAATTTTTTTAATGTAAGGCATTATGAAAATAGTCCCTCTATTTTAGGGTTAAACATTTTATGTGTTACTAAGTATTTCATATTTGACTCCATTTACCCAATTGATGAGGCACTGGCCTATTTGTCAAGAATTCATGTAATCTAATGAGTTAATGAAATTCCTAACCATAGACTCAAAACAAGAACAATATTTATTCAAATTCTATCAATTTTGAGATGTAAGTCTGAAATATACCCTTGTTCCTAGCAAACAAATGGTTATTTATGTGAAGGTCAACCAAACCTGTTATGAAAAATGTATGTTTGCACTCAACAAGAACTTATCTATGAAGAAGTGTTCTCTACCTTAGTACAATCAGTATGAACACAACTGGGAAATACCTTCCTTGGTCCTACAGAGCCTAAAGAGTAGGGGTAAGAGCTTGAAAACCCTTACCTATCTAGTTGGCCATTCATCTTTAGGATTCTTGGTTATAGAGGTTGGCTACCTTTTAGATATTCCTAAGGTGCACTGGAAAAAACACCAATAGAATGGTGACTCTGGTGGGGACTAATTGCACTCTACAAACGCAAATCCCCGTATCATAGAGTCAAATGGTGTAAGTAGTATGAGCATTTTGCTCATACCTTGGAGAATTCTCAAGCCTGGTTAAGGCTTTGATTGCAACAAAGTTCAATGGATCTGAAAGTGACTCTGTTGTAGAGGCAAACCTAGAACATGTTTCATTTGTTAATAAACTTCATCTCATTTGAAGCTTGTTCCTCCATAATAGGAGGTGGCGACTCTGGCTAAAGAACCTAATAAAGAATACATTGAAGCTCCAGATCCACAAGCTTGAAGACAAAAGCTAGGTGATTGTTGCAAAAGGGCTAGGTATTTTCATAAGTATTGAAGAAAAATTGATCATATTTGTTAGCAAATTATGAAAATTATTTTGGATTTAGGATGTAAATGTTTCCCAATTGAGTGAAATAACACTAGTCCGGGGAAGATTAATTAAAATCTTGCATGTTTCTAAAAACATATTGTGAAATTATGGATTATTATGAAAGGAACATGTTGTATTTTAGATTTTAAGAAAATTAGAAAGAAAGCTTGTGGTGAAAAGGCTTGAGACCTTACTTGCGAAAGGGATTTGATTCTCCTTTGTGAAACATCTGACAAGGCTTACAAAGGTACGACAAGAGGTCTTTTCAGATTATGCCTTCTGATTTGAACAATAGGTACCCCTTGTCACATCAGGGGGTTTTAATAGTGAAAGGTACAATGCTCTATATTTCAATAGCATTTTTTGTTATCCAAACACTGTACCACACAAGATTAGAGATAAGATACCAAGATTTAGAGGCGAATAGACTGAATCAACAAGTCGACATCTGCAAGATTTTATTGATGTGATGGGAGATTATGAGGTGGTCTTTGAAGATGTGGTTATGAAACTGTTTGTTCAATCCCTAAAGGGAGACACAAGAGATTGGCTCTCTTACCTACCAGTATCTTCCATACATTCATGGAATGATTTTAGATTGGTGTTGATGGAACAATTTCGAGAAAGAATTGATCCAGTCCTAATTAGGAAAAAAATTGTGGATATGGAGAAAGGAGAAAATGAGTTGGTCCCCTCTTTTAACCTCATATTCTCAAAATTAATAAGAGAAATCCCTGCAAGCATAAGACTAAATGATCACTACAGGATTTGACCCCAATTTTCGATGGTCGTTCGTCAGAATCTCGACGATACATTGTCGGCCGACCAACGAATCACAGAAATCAGCGTCGTTGCTCAATTTTCGTCTATATCCCAACGGGCTATAAAACATCGACCTCATGATGCAAACTCGTCGGAACCACGACACCCACTTCGTCAATTGCACGACGCCCACCTCGTCGATCACGCGATGAACAATACCCGGATCACGGGAGGCATACCTTTGTCAAACCGTCGGATTAACAACATAAGTCTGTCGCCATTACGACAAAAGTTCGACGTATTGCCAATATCATTGAGAGATCAAGACTATTATAGCAATCAAAATTGCCTGAGAAGATATATCGGGAGGACTGGATTTTGGTCTCAACGATGAAGTTTCATCGGCGAGATACATATATTGTCTCATTGACGAAGCATGAGGGAAGCATATCGGCAAGACATATCATCGAAGTAAGTTCTGAATGTCTACCCGACCAGCTATGTGACGTCGTTAAGAATACATCGGTAGGAGTCTTGGCGACATAATTTAGATTGAAATAGCGACAGAAGTTCGTCGAATGCGCGACGAAATAGGCAAGTCATTACGGCGAAAATTCATCGGATACATTGCAAATTCGTCGGACACTTTTTGTGGTTTGTCGTAAATTCGACGAAACATTGCACTTTTTTTTTTTTTAAAAACTATTCGTTGAAATGTAGGCATATCGATGAAAGATCAAAACTATTACAGTGATCAAAATTTCCTGAGAAGATATATCGAGAGGACTGGATTTTGGTCTCAGCAATGATGTTTCATCGGCGAGATACACATCTTGTCTCATCGACGAAGCACGACGAAAGCATATCGGCAAGACATATACCATCAGAGTAAGTTCTGAATGTCTACCCGACCAGCTATGTGACGCCGATAAGATTACATCGACAGGAATCTTGGCGACATAGTTGAGATCGAAAGAATAATCATCATGGAGACTCACCACGTCGGGGAAACTATAGAATATCCTAGCAATACATGATCTCTTTTCGATGATGATACAAATGGATCGAAATACTTATCAGGGTGACTCTGGGTGATATATAAAAGTAGTCAAGTCAGCCAAGCCTTAACAATGCAGGATTGATGATATCAGGCATGTTTGTAGCAGCAATAATGATAACTATTTTCTTGGATGTCATACAAGCCATCTCCATCAACAAAGCTTTGAAACCAAATCCACACACAACACAATGTTCATAGTGAAAAGTTAGCACTTTCTTTCATCTTTGCAGATTGGTTTGATGCTTCAAACGATGCATTTCTTATATTGAAAAGTGCATTACTTACCTTATTGAGCTTCTCTTTGTTTTGAGAATAGTTTAATATTCTCTACTTAACAGGACCAACCACGTGAAGATGGAAGCTCATTTGGCCCTTTCCCCCCCTCACATCACTCTCAATTCCCCATATCCGATCATATAACATTAATCATTCATTCATCCATTAATAACATATAACATTCATTCATTCATCTTGCATTAATAACATATAACATTCATTCATTAACATATTCACATTCATTCATTCATCCATTAATAACATATAACATTCATTCATTAACATATTCACATTCATTCATTAACATATTTTATTTTTTTAGTTTTTACATATTATCAAAAATATGGCTGTCATAATATGATTACAATCACTTTTTTTTTTGTTTCTTTTTTGCAGCTAAAAAAAGCTAAAGTGGAGTATCGTTTTAAAAATCATATGTCCCCCCTTGAGTTGTTCTGAGCTCTGCTTGTGATCTTAATGTATGCCTAGTCGTGTACTCACAACGTGGACGCGGCTGCAAGGGGGGGTCTGCTGCAATAACAAAGAAATGTTAAATTGATATGTTTTATTATTATTGTTACACGTATTTCATTAATTAAAAGAACATCAGAGTGGTGCTCTTTACCTGATTGGGCCACATCATGTTCCTAATATTTTCTTATAGCCTCATGCTCAACATGTTGAACACCCTCTAAATCTTGATCTGGAGTTGAAACATGAAAGATTATATTAATTAATACACCAATTGCAATTAAATATGTTTAAAAGAAAATTAGAGTGGTCCTCTTTACCTGATGGAGCCACATCATGTTCCTGATCTTGTCTAGCCTGATCATGCTCAACATGTTGATCACGCTTTACATGCTCTAAAGTTGAAACACGAAAGGTTACATTGATTAATACACCAAATGCAATTAAAGATGTTTAATTGTATTAATCCATACTATGTTTTGTATAGCACATGAATACATCCAGTACCGGGATGCACACCATGGACTTCATTAGCAGGTTGTGCTCCACCCTCACCAGGCTGCATTCCAATGTCATGTGCAGGATTATCATTGCTTATCTGTGTAAAACAATTAGGCACATTATTATGGTGGAAATTAATATTGAACAAATTGCACAAGTATTCAATTTGAAATAAACTTTATTGAGTTTATTTACCTACGTGTTGGATGCAGTGGAAGATTGTGTTTGCCCAGTCAACACTCTTAGTTGTTCAAATAGGGCTCCATAGCCTTGGTCGAAGGCAATCTTCAAGTCCTCTTCTGTGGGCACTCTGTTGAAATCAAAGCCCTGCATTTTTGCATGCGATCATGAATTTTGCTTCTATGGTGTGATAAAACCAAAATTGTTTGCAATTTATTATTTGGATGCAATATTTCATTTATTGATACTTACAAATCATGCGGCTACTTTCATATAACCACCAGAGCCAAGTTTGTGTTGCCCATGTTTTTCTAGTCTTGCCTTCGTTGCCTTTGATGTGTCGGGCAGCCTATGAAAATTTTGAAATATGTTAGATTATATAAAAAGAAAGATTAATGAGTATATAATTAAATTGTTGATAGTATCACATACCTTCCTTGGCCCGGTGGTATCTTTCATTTCTTCTTTTCAACCTTCTCCTTTCCATCCGACACCAAGTCCTTCCACTCCCTTTCCGGAATCATGGGGGGATGCTCGTACTTTTTGTTCTTCTCTAAATGTGACCTATATTGGTCCCTCACATACTTTAGATAGGTACCATCTTTCTTAAGGATCTTGGTTCGGTTGAATGTTTTATTACCGAACAACACAACTAAATGGTTAATGAGCTCATCTTTTAAATCTTGATTTTGGGCATTCCACCGTGTATGTATGGTGGGCCCGAAGAGCTCCAATGAAATATCACTTAGATGTTTATAAAAAACATCATTTCCTGCAGGAGCAGGATGTATAATTAGAAACTCAGAAGGGCAAGGTGTTTGGGCTGCTTCCAAAAACTTAGATACGTGCACGAATAATATAGTAGAAATGGAGGCGCTCGCATTGGGATTGGAAGTCTGTATAAAGAAAGGAATTGATTCGATAGAAATAGAAGGTGATTCTCAAATATGCATTCAGGCAATCACATCGAGGAAAACACCAAATTGGAAACTAGACAATTGGATAGGAGCAATCAAATCCCTTCTTTGGAAGTTAAATGAATATACCCTATCACATGTCTATAGGGAAGCTAACAAGGCTGCGGGCCTCCTGGCAAACTGCGGAGTAAATCAAGGAAAGGTAATAAAAGTTGACAACTGCATGGAGTAGTGGTCAGAACTGCCAACACTTCTAATCACCGACAATTTGGGCAGATGAAAGATCTCCAAAATCTCTAAAAAGCAGTGAGCTGGGACAATCGGATGGGATAACAGATAAGACTTGAGCAGCATTTAGCCAAAGCATTAGGAAGTTGTGCTAGAATCACGGGACAAGCGCAAGCATTTATTGGAATCCGAGGGTTAAAAGGTGTTAAGGCACTACTCCAGACTCAAACTTCAGAAGGACAATGGTGTATAAGTTTGGTGTGCACTATATCTGCTCGAACGAGATGTTGAGAGCCCAGTGCAAAATAACTTTCTCAGTCGGTTCCCTACAAGTGATCGAAGCAATAGAGCAAATAACCCAGGAGATCCTACAAGAGGGGAACCACTAGTGCGATGGCAGAATCTATGAGGTAGTCCTAAGCCTATTAATAGATGTTCTGGGTGCCAGAGAAGTACTGGTGGAGAAGCTTGGGGGTTTTGTTACGCTAATCAACATTGAAGCGATGGCAAATGCTATCTTGGAACTGCCCGCGGATGGTATGGTGAGCTCCCTGAAATACATCTTTGGAGAAACGGGGCAGGGGGAGACGAGAAAGAAGTGGAGGTTGAAGCTGGGGAGGAATGCACTAGTAGCTCGCAGCACCAGACCAAGGCAATGAGCTGCTTCCTAGGCAATGCATGGGATGTATATCGGGCGGGTATAATCAACAATGACATGAATGCCTTTGCAAGGTTTGTTCAAAATGAGGATTGGTTCAACAAAAGGAGAATGAAACATGCAGTAAAGCTGGGGTACGCACTAGGAGTAGTATATAGCTATGTAGCAGTATAAAGCATGATAATCATACAGTCAGATATATAGTGGCTATAAACAGGCAAATATTCCCATTTTGTAAATCAATATAATAGGGCGCTATCCCCACTGTTAGCACTTACTTAAAAAAAAAAATAATAATAATTAAAACATTTTAAACTACCTGGGACCTTCTCTATCTTTCTAGGAAGGAAATCCTCGGTCACCACAAATGTGACCGGCAATGTTCTCGTACTAGTAATACGGGAAGATCTAGGAAATTCTGCTAAAACATCACCAATAGTAGTGGCCTCTGCATCCATAGGTACTGACACATGTAGTGGCATGTGTTTGCTGCCAGAGGGTGGACTACCAAATGCCTGCATGGTATGTGTTTCTGACATTTCAGACAACAATATAGGCACAGATGATGGGGTCGGATGATGTGTTGTATGCACAGGAAGATCAGGATTGACACTTGTACCATCCCCTACTTCTCGGGAAACACTTGCAGTACCTTGACCATGGCCAGCAACATGATCATGAAGACGCAAATAATCCTGTAAAAACAACACATATTTTAGTTCATGACATAAAAGAGTACAAAATATAAAACCATGAATGAACTTATGTTATAATTAAAGATCTCATGACAACTTACTTCCAAGTTCTGTGCTCTCTCAGACAATATTTTAACCCTTTCTCTTATCTCATCTGTTTGAGGCACTACGAATACCAACTGAAGGATTTCTTGATTGCATTTTTTTTTTGGGCCTTCCTCATCATATCCATAGGGTTTGTGGAAAATGCAATGTCATCATCGCATAATAGTGACTGCACCTCCATATGGATGCTCTCCTGTACTACCGGTGCCTTTCCCCGATCAGCCAACTGCAACAAGAATATTAAAAACATTATCAAAATTAACCCAATAAACTCATGAAAAAACATAATAATAAAACATTTTGCTCGTATCTAATTTGTACAATTACAATGAGGTAAACTTGTCGGATAGAAGCACCTGAAGATGGATCGTGATCTGCGCTCTGGGTTGGAGCCTTCCTTGTATGATCAATGTCCCGCTGTGACAAAAATTAAATATAAAAAACATTACCAAAATGAAACCAATAGACTTACGAAAAAAAATCTAATAATAAAATGGTATATTGGAGTCATTAATTGGAGGTTGGGTAAAATGGTATATATATAGTACATACCACCCCCATAGTAATTGTGTTTGCATCTAAGTGATTCAAATTGTAATCAATTAGCAACTCTTCCCCTACAGTTATTGATTTTATCGCACATACGAATACACGGTTTCCCTCTCGCGCCTCGAATATACAATTGGGTTACTTAATTGTTGAACCAGGTCATGTACTATTTATAAACCCTACAATATTCCCTGATGCTTTTGGCCTCCCATCAATGTACCTAGCCACTCCTTTATTTTGATCCTTATCTTTTAGTTGTATATAATTTGTTGATAGTGCATACCTACGCATACTTTGTGTATATCGAACCAGCTGCATCCAATATTTGTAACTGTTAGAGGGTCCAACATACTCCATCAAATCAGTAACTTTGTCGTAATAGACTTTTATGCCGTCCATGCAAAATAGGTCCAAACCATGTAATGACGATGGTGCTATGCGATACATCCTCTCGTTGACACAAAGATCAGTGTTTATTGGAGGAAGTTCCTTGGGTACCCATTGTTTCCATAGATGTTTGTACCTCAAGGGCACCTCGATGTCGCCTATGTTCTCATCATCATAAGAACATGACCCCCCTTCAGCAAGAAAAAATTCCATACGTTTACGGAATTTTCTTCTAATCTTTTGACCTCTAGTTGATCTCCCTCTTTTAGACCTACTACATGTCTCGCTTTCCTCTTCTCTTCTTGAATTTCCCTCGCTTGAGGAAGACAAATCTAACAAATACCTATTTTGTGGTCCTTGCACTCATAAGGATGTTGGATGAAGTTCTTTCATGGTGATGTGATCCAAAGGTGACATTATGATTAATCTATCATTTCATCGCTAGAAATTGACAAGTTATAAGGTAATCAAGTCTTGATAGATTGCAAGTTATTGTTACTACCGTTCAAATGTGTCCATCACAAATCAAATCTACTTAACGTTTTAACTCCCAAACTTTGTAACAAGTGTTAAATGTGACTATGGTCCACCAGTTACACAACCAAGGCGTCAAATGTATTCTCTAATTGTAATCAAAGGACTTTTTCTCTTCATTCAAGTAAATAAACTTGAAGGGAAACACCACCAAGTGGTTTATTGGACACCTACATGACTAAAAATAGCAGAAAATTTACATTTAATTTCCATATGTCTAAGTGGTTAACAGGGAGGGAGTGTGTACTAGGCCTGGTAAATTCATCATAAGTTTATGCTTTGGCAATAAAAATTGTTTAAGTCATATTAAATCTTCCTATGTCTAATTGCTAGGAGACTTTTGGTATGTTTTAAGGTAGGATGAGTGGTTGCATCAATGTTCTAATTCTCTATGACAAGGTTTCAACATCTTCAAATAGTGAAAGTTAGTGCTTATAGTCATTTGAAACAACAACATTTTGATTATATAAGATGGTAGGATTTGATAACTTAAAAGAATTGGCTACCCAACAAACTTAAAGTTAAAAGAAACTTTTTCAATTTAAGGGGTTAGCACTTTCTTTCATCTTTGCATATTGGTTTGATGCTTCAAACGATGCATTTTTTATCCCACTTCTATCATATTGTATTCCCATCCCATTGCAATTGTTGGAGGAGTTGATACCAAAATTTCATATTAGATACCACGTTCTTGAAGCAATTTTCTGTGTTTTTACAATTTTTCTAAAGTTCTTTTGTGTTGTATGGATCCATACAAGCTTGAAATTCTCTGAGATCATTGGTGTAGATAAATATATGTGTTCCCTTTCATTTGCATTTTTTTTTAAGTTCTCAATCACTGTTTTGTGGGATTAAACAATCAAATACAGGGACTGCCCTATTGTGCCTGTGTAAGGGTTTGAGGGCTAAATAGAAATGACATCCACCAATCCACCCACTGTCTTGGAACTATAACTCGGTGGATTGGTGTGCATCATGGTGGATTTGATGGAGTTTCAAATCTTGTTCTTTAAATTCCATTTATGTTTTTCCCTTGTCTTGGCTTGTTACATTGTTTGGGAGGAACCTAAGGTTGGGTTTTACCTTGGCTTTCATATAAATCCTAATGTTCCATGTAAAACCTTGGGTGAGATATATTCGGCCGTTACCTTTTTGGAGTGGGTATTAAAATGACTTATGTCTCATTGTTTTGAATTAAGGTCTTCATTTGAAGGTCCTTCATGCCAAGGTTCCTTTTATAAAACATTTTGGACATGAAATATTTAAAATAAAAAATACCTTCATTTGAAAGTCTTGACATGGCATCATTTTTGAATGAAGGTTCTTCATTCAAAGGTCATGATGACATCACCTTCAAATGAAGGTTCTTCATTAACTGGTATTTTGTAATTTTGAATGTGTGATAATAATTTAGGGTTGAAAATAAATCCATTTGAGCCTTTTATAAATGAAAGGACATTTGATGCAATCATATGCCTTGTCAAACTTTTAACTTAATAGTAAGGGCATCATGAGTAGTTTGTTGGACCCATTCAACAATCTCTGATGCAAGGATTGAATAGTCTAGAATGTATCTACTATCAAGAAAGCCAATTTGTTTACCTCTATGACTATATCTCAAGCAATAGGTTTAACTGTGATGGAAATGATATTGACAAGGATTTTGTAATCTAGGTGTTGAGAAGCATAATTGGCCACCATTCTAGGAAAGATTCTTCATTCTCACTTTTAGGTGTTAAAATTTAAAAATACGTAGATTGATGAAAGAGCCCAAAGAGCCTTTCTCCATGTTATCCAAGTACACATAGCAACGATCTTCTCTTATACGGTTGGACATGATTTCAAGAACTTAGCTAGGAATTATTCATTTAACCTAAGGTTTTCTCATAATGCCATCTTTGGAAAAGTATGATCAAATTCTTCTATTATGAAGAATTGGTCTATGTGCCTCTAGTAATCACTATAAAAATGTGAAAGACTAAGCTATTTTATTTTTTTTGTCTTATCTTATACCATTTTACGAGAATGGGGGGGCCAATGTACGAGAAGATCTTTGGAAACTAGGCATGAAAATTGCAGGTTAAAGAGAATGGGGGTGCCAAACTTATAGTACTCATTGTCCCTTGGTCATCGATTTTCCCTGAGTACCCTCAACCTGGTCCTCGGCGCTGGTATTGACCTTGTTTTAGCTCCAAACTCTTAGTTGGTGCTGGTATTGACCTTGTTTTCACTCCTCCAAAGTCTTCCTTAGCATTGGTATTGACCTTTCACTTGCCCAATTTGACGAGCTACAACCTGCTTTAGTTAGGTTTTAGAGTATGTTAATTAAATTTAAAAAAATTATGGTGCCATTTAGAGTAGTGAATATAAAGCAAGCAAAGCCTATTATGGCGCCATTTAGAGTAGTGAATATAAAGTAAGCCAAGCCTATTATAGTCATGAGGGAAATAATAAAACTCCTAGGATACTTTGTGAAACCATTTTCCTTGGTTAAAGGGAGGCCATAAAATATACCTTTGGATTTTTTCAATCTTCAAATATGAGGATTTGCAAGGTTCTTAGCAACATGAGTAATGGAAATGTGTGCAACAAGAATTTTTGAACACACATGGAATCTCCTTGCCAAAGAAAGGGGCTTCATAATTTAATATGATATTTTTTCTCATCTCTAGAAATGATATGTTTCCTTAAAGAGGAAGGAGAAACCTAAAAGGTAAAAGAGATGCTTAGGAATCTCAACACTTCCTTATGATCAACCCCCTTCTATCCATAGGAATTGAACAAATTGGGCTTGGCTAAGAATGATTTCCTATAACATTGAGTTTTATGCCACTATATATTTGACCTTAAAGCTTTCCAGAAAATATCTAGGCATTGAATATCCTAAATAATGTCATGTTTGTCCTCCAAGAGAGTGAGAAAGGAGTCATTAGAAAAATGACCATTGAATAGTTGGGCTATAGAGTTACGAAAAGTAGCACCTTTAATAAGTTAGTAAGGTGAATTTATTAATGTTAATCTTCATATTCCAACACCCTCCATTAAGTTTTACATTCCTCACAATAAAACATGTTGATTGAAACAAACAAATATATATAGTCTAAGCTAACATCATTTTATTTTTCTTTAAGTTCTCCCTCAAGAACATCATTGGCTCGAGTTATACAAGTCCACACTATGTGATCCTTTTTCTTACAATAATAACATTCATTTTTATTTTTTAATTATTATTACCTCATGAGTATAATACATTCTCATGTTGAGAATCAACTTTTAAATCTTTTCCATTGTTCTTTATTCTTCTCCTAATAGGGCCAAAATCACATCTTCTTGTGTTTGAGAAGTTATCGAATGACTGCCTTCAAAAGGCTGATGTAATCTCCATCTCAACACCAAGGGCCCACCATATTATGCATCGCCAAGGAAAGACACGTGGCGCTCGCCCGTGATATCACAATCAATAAACACCTTGCATCTTTGTATCATGCGAGGGCGGGCAATCGTTGATCTCCACCATCGACAATCGTGTCCATTCATAGTAGTCACCAACACTGAACATAATTGTCAAGCAACTTTTCATCAAGATTATAACATCACCGTTGATTTTGAGCACATGCATCTCGGAGCCGCTTTAGTAACCTATCATATAATGTACTAAAACTTGACATAAATATTAAAGCACTTTGATTAATTGTAATGTTATAATATTAATATATTATATAACAATATTATATTACATTATATGAATTATAATGATATATTTGATATATTAAGATTATATATAATCTATATATAGATTAATAGTAATTATATTAGATTATTAATATTATTGGTATATTATTAATAATATTAATATTGTATTAGATTAATAATAATTATAATATTGTTAAATGATTAATTATATTACAAATGAATGCTGCTTTCAAATTCTTAGCTTTGAATGAATGGTTGAAGCACTAATGTTGAATGTTGCAACTCTAGTAGGCATGAATATAAGTAGAGGAGATTGTTTGGGAGAAGAAATTTTTCTAGTGCTAGGTTATGTGTTAGGTTATATAGGGTTAGGTTATATAGTGTTTGAGCCTAGCCTCAAACACTACAATTAGGGTTAGGTTATGTGTTTTCTTTAGGGTTAGGTTTGGGATTAGGTTTATGGTTATGGTTAGAGTTTAGGGTAATCCAAATCATAACCTAACCCTTTTCTCGAAACCTTAACCTTGACCCTAACCCTCACCTTTATCCTATCTTTATAACCCTAACCACAACCAAAACTCTAACCCCAACCCTAACCCTAATTACCTAACCCTAAATATTTTTTATTTTATTAATTAGTTGCATTCACTCTAATAACCCTAAACCTATCCCTAAACTTAACCCTAGCCCTATCCCTGGCCCTAATCCTAACCCCAACTCTAAGCCAAATATAAAAACAACCCTTAATCATAATTACAATAACCCTAAAACTTAATTCTAGATATAACCCTAATACTATAATCCCTAATTGTAATCCTAAACCCTAACCCTAATTTCATATCTAATCCCAACCATAACCAAAACTCTAAATCTAACCCTAACCATAAAACATAAACCCTAATCTAACCCTAATCCTAACATTATTTTTCCTAACCCTAACCCTAACTCTAAACCTAACACTAACTCGAACACTAAATCCTAACCCTAATTAAATACCCAATTATAACCCTAAATTGTAACATGATCCTTTGAATTGGATACTACATCAAAAATTATGTGTTACAATCATTGCTTCCATTGTTGGCATTTTTACATTGGGATGCATATATTTTTAGAATCAACAAAATCTTCTAATGTCTTGCCAAAATTAATATTATTAATTGTAATATCAAACTTATAAACATGTATCCAATTTAGAACATAAATAAGAAATATATGGTAATAGTTTCTTCAAAAAACAAAGTGATGTGGACTACAAGAACTATAAGATATCCACAAAAGAGATCTACATTGAAAATATTGTAGGGAAATTCAAGAAAATACAATTGGTAGATGCAAAGCCAAATAAATGTGAAATTGTGTACTATAATGATTTTAGAATATACACATAATGGATTTGTTGAAAAGGTTTTAGAAACTTTCAAACAAATGCAATTGATAGATGCAAAGAAAAATTCCACAACCTTCACCAAAATCCTTATTGGTTTCCTTAATATGGGAGATTTGGAACAAGGTATAGACATCCATCAAAGCATAATATGAAGATGAATTTTTTCAAATGTTGTGGTTGTAGATGCCCTTTTAAAATTTATACAGAATGTGGAAGGATAGAAAAAGCTTGTGAACTATTTGACAAAATGTCTCAAAGAATTGTAATCTCTCAATTTATTTTAGTGTCTATTTTGTTATACCCCATGTCCCAAATTGGGTATAACACAATAGACACTAAAACAAATTGATAGATTGTTATGAGGGCAGTGATGAGACTTTTCTAATTAGATTTATTCCATGAGATTACAATTATTCGAGGCATTGTGTCAAATAGTTCATGAGCTTTGTCTATCCTCCCACATTTTGCATAGATTTCAAAAGGGCATCTACAACCACAAGATTTGAGAAAAATCATCTTCATATTATGTTTTCCTTATGATTGGTTGACTCTTATACTAAATTAATATGTTCAATTTATGTTTCCTACTTGATCTAACTATCCACAAATGGCAATTTAACAGTGGAAAGATATGATCCTACTTTGGTATAAATTGTATATGCAATATCAAGGTATGAATTAATATGTTCAATTAAAAGATGTTAAATGAAATGAATAAAACTAAAGTAATGTAAATAAGGGAGACCAATGCCTTATTGGGTAAAACGGAGTCAAATGAAAGCCTTTAATGAATGGTTTCTATCTAGCAGGTCCTCTAATTTTTTGGCATATAACTATGAGTTTACAACTGGTATAAACATGCAAGAGTGTAATTGATAAACCCTACTTGAGGCAGAATATCAAATCTAATTATTTGATTTTTCTTATTGATCCAAATGGCATTCCCAGATTACTGTAATTTATTGAAAGGAATTTTAATTCTTCTTTAAAGAATCCAATAAACCAAATCACATAGAAACAACAAATGTGTACTGATAAATCGAATATATACTTGATACTTCAATTTAAACAACCAAGAAACATTAGATTGGAGACAATCAAATAATCGCAAGAATCCAACAAACAATTGATACCATAATGAAGCCACTAAATCAACAGTCTTTCATTATCTCCTTCAAAGTTCATACATGCAACATAGTCTCCTTGAATGTCATCATTTCTGAAAATTTAATGCTTACAACAGTCTATCCTATTCTAATTCTATCTTCTACCCATTTACATTTATCCAACAACGGATACTTATACATTAGTTTGCAAAATGCCGTGCCTTTTCAAAAAGGTTTAAAGCATAAAAGGTTTAACAAATCCACTTTTTACTAATTTCTCTTAAGCCACAAATGGAGTGCAGACATATGCTCCGTATAATCCTCGCGCTCATGAGTGTCGGCATCTCCCAACACATTGCAGATCACAATCTCCATCATTATCATTCGCTCATTTTGCTCACATGTTGCATCCAATATCACATCTTTCGCAATGGCTGTCTCCAACATCCCTTGGAGTATTGTTTCGCACTCACTTTTCCATGTAGTCGCTTCCTTCATTTTCCCTTCATCATCACATAACTTGGTCAATCTATCTTCGGCAACCTCTGTTAATCCCTGCATACCCCCTTGTAACTCCTCAAAGAAATCCCTATGCCTATCCATAATACAATTGGCATTTTCAATCTCTTCATTACTAGGAGTGTCCTGCTCCAATTCCTCAATTCTTTCCTGAATTTTGCTATCCACTCTCCTGTGTTCCTTTATTGCATCTACGTACTGTGAATGCTTTCCCATAGTTTATTTAACCAAGTGGTTAAAACAACCTGCCTTTTTTTTATTATTGCAGCAAATGCATCCATTCTCCCTTGAGAGTATGCAATTGACCCTTCCCAACAGTCTTTTTTTTGTGAACTCTCACCTTGAGTGAGCATCCTTGTTGGTTTTGTTACACCACCTACCAAGTCTTTCAAGCATTCATTCTCTCTCAACATCCTCTCATTATTGGTTTTGTACATCTCCCTTTCCCTTATCAATGCTTGGATTTGGGCTTTATTCAACTTGGCTATATTTATCCCAATATCAACAGTCACTACAGGATCAACCTCCCCAACCTTCAAGGTGATGACATGTCTGAATGCCTTTTTAGTATCAATAACAATTGATTTCTTGTGAGGAGGATACAAGGCCCAAATCATCAATGTTTCATCATCAGGATTGTATCTTGATCCTGTGTATACCTCTGTCACCTTCTCTATACTGAGCTTGTGGGTAGCATTGTTATCTTTTAAGAAACTATCAAAAACTAATGCAGAATTCATATCCAAACCTGGAAAAATCATAACACCTACCTTTTCAAGCAGCTCCCTCCCCTTTTCAGGGGTCATGTCAATCATCTCTTTGTCTACTTCATCCTTTAAGCTTTTTAACAGTTGATCCTCATTCCCTAGAGTGACATTGTCAACCTATCCCCTTATCTCTTTCCCTTTTTGCTTATATAAAAATGTCTTAAACTCTGAGTTCTTTATAAATTCATCATCTGATATGAAATACCTATAGTCTTCATGTCTTGTATCTACATCCATGGTTTCCTCAACATATGTTTCTCTGGCAACATAGGCATACTCTTGAGTCTTCATTCTTGAAACTTTCCCAGATGAGCTTTGTGGCCTGTCTATTTCTGAAATCCCCTTAATGGAGGATAACAACTCAACATCCACCAACTCCTGATTATGTTATTCAATCACAATTTCAGCTTCCTCTGCCTCCAGGTTTTTGATTATGTCATCATATTTAAAGGGCACATGACGGTACCCTCCAAGATTTACTTTTTGTCTAGTAGAGTGGATATACCCTTCTGGATCAAAGTTCTTTCTCACTGGTGCTCTTCTCATGTTGTAGTGCAATAATTTGTCCAGAATCATATCATAACCTTCCTTGGCTAATACAGTGAAATCACTAAAACACAATGTACTGGGCATAAAAGCATGTTTCCCATATGAACTTAAGTTCATAAGATTGGAGTAATCCATTTGCCTAACAATTTCTAGGTATGCAATTCTATCCGGGACAGTTCTGGGCAGAATGAAAGGTGTATCCTCAAAGCCATAAACCCTAATCATTGTGGCATTCTCTAAGCAATACCAATCCCCCCAGTTGTGGTTAATTGGTCCATTGTAATCTCTAGGCCTAAGAAACCTTTTTACTTGTTCAGATAAAGAATAATCACAAGGATGGCTAAAAAATCTATACAAGGGTTTCATAAAGAATTCTTCAAAATGCAAGAAATTTGAATCGGCAAACCTGCTGTCCCAAACAGCAGTCCATAATTGAATAGGAAATGGCCTACCTTCCTTGTCGGATTGTGAAATACTCAAGTCCTGGGGCCATAAACCTAACTCTTTTCCAAAATACAACACTAAGTGCATCAGCAGTGAGTAATTTCTGAGACAAAGAACATAAGCACCACTCTTTATCACCATCAAACCTGCATCCAGCTCCTTAAAAACATGTGCAACATAGTCAAATGATCTGGAATTGTGATACTGAATGTCTGCAGCAATCACCATGGGCACAACCACCATATGCTCAGGTACCTCCATCCCTAATACCTGTCCCACTGAGTAGTAAGTATATTTTAGGTAAGGTTCGAAGAGGTCTACATGAAAGGGTGGCCCCTCACTATCTTCCATTGGAGTAGGTTTTCCATGACACCTAATTCTGTGCAAAGGTAACCTCCACCCTTTATAAATGGTGTCCATCCTTCTGAACTCACTACCGAGCTCTTCACTTACTACTTTCTCACTGCATATTCCCTCCATTCTGAAAACCTCATCAATTGCATTCTCAGATACATGTATCAATGGATTCCCTGACAAATCACATATAGCTTTGTTTTTTGAATCATAGTGTCCGGCCAGCAATTTTACCAGTTTGACGTCAATAAAAACATTAGGGCACACTAATTTCCCTAAATTGAGCCTCCATGGATTGCATACTGGCTTAAAGTGATTTCTCCTGTGGTAATGCAAATTGAATAACTCATAGCCTCTAATCGGAGTCCAAACATCACCTATAAATTTGCATTTGTCGTCCAATTTGTCAACTTCCGCTTTGAGCTGTGAAGAATGCCTAACTTTAGGTCCAAAACCAAGTAACTAGTCAATGAGGTCTTGATTTAGCTTCCTTTCAATACCTTCTGGTTGCAACTCAGTCTTTTGCTTTTTTGCTTTTGATTGGCTTCCCTCCCCGGGTTTTCTTCCCTTTAGTTTTCCTGAACCAGTGCCTTTCACAATTCAAATTTTTACGAATTCTGAGAGGACGAGAAACTTCCTGTAACTTCTTCCAAACTCAAGCCAGGTGAATGCCTTAATTGCTCTGTTGGTTCCCTTGCTCTCCTTCGCTTTGAATTCTGTGAGACAATGATTTCAATTGATCATACCCTGATATGAAAAATCTCCTACGCTTCATGGCGCCATTAATGTCTTTACCGATCGAGACATGAATGCTGCAAGTTTTTTTTTTCGAAATTCTCGCTGTCACATCAAGGCTCATATCGGCAAGACATTCCAAATCTCTGGCCGATCTGCCTATTCAACATTCACCCATCCACCAAGACGTCTTGCAGTTTCCCCGACATCACAAGTCTCCCCGATAGTTTCTTTCCTTTTGCTTTTTATATCACCATGAATTTCACCGAAACAACTATCGCTCAGACTTAATGAATTGGGCCAATGGTTCTTTGCCTTACTCTGAAAGTACTTTGTCTCACCGAGATGTTTACTTTATCGACTTATGTCGCCGAGACCAAGCAATTTGTTCTTTCGACAGAATAATACTCGCTGTGATGTCTCTTAGATCTCCCCGCGGTGACATGTCTCATCGATACGCCTCTTCTTCGGTAGACAACGAGCATCGTCTTATCGATACCCTTTATCTCCACATGCTCAATTATGTTGGTGTAACCCGAGGGGTTAGTAAGACTTTTATGAACTCTTCCCGGCATCGTTTGTCTTACAGATTGAGTCCTCCTTTTGCTTTATCGACAAGACCAATAGCACTTCAGCCAGTGTTTTGAAATCTCTCTCCGACGACCAAAGTCTCTCCGATAGACTTTACTTTTCTCCAATCGGAAAAAGGTAACTTAGCTCGATATGACCTCACACCATCACGCCGATACCTTTTGTCTTGCCGATAAGTAATACAAACTCGCATTCTCCTAGTGTATAACTTTATCGGTATGACCCATTTGATGTCTCGCCAATAAGATCACATCGGTAAGACATTTCAAACCTCTGGCCGATTCGCCTGTTCAACGTTCACCCATCTGCTAAGACGTCTTGCAGTTTCCCCAACATCACAAGTCTCCCCGACAGTTTCTTTCTTTCTACTTTTTTATCGCCATGACCTTCACCGAAAAAATATCACCTAGACTTAATGAATCAAGCCAACAGTTCTTCACCTTTCTCCGAAAGCTTTTCGTCTCACCGAGATGCTCACTTTATTGACTTATGTCGCCATGACCAAGTATTTGTTTTGCCGACAAAACGATACTCGTTGTGATGTCTCTTAGATCTCCCCGCGGTGACATGTCTCACCGATATGATTTTTCTTTTGCGAGACCATGCGCATTGTCTTCTCAACACCCTTTATCTTCGTATGCTCAGTTCTGTCAGTGTAACCCGAGGGGTCGGTAAGACTTTTCGAATTCTCCCTCACATCGTTTGTCTCACCGAGTGAGTCCTCCCCTTGCTTTATCAGCAAGACTAATAACGCTACGGGCAATGTTTTAAAATCTCTCTTCGATGACCAAAGTCTCTCCGATAGACTTTATGTTACTCCAATGGGCAAAAGGTAATTTAGCTCGATGTGACCTTACATCATCACGCCGATACTTTTTGTCTTGCCGATAAGATATACAAACCTGCATTCTCTCTGTGTATAACTTGATCGGTGTGACTCTTCTAATGTCTTGCCGATACATTTAGGATATGTATATTATCATCGATGAGACCTGCATTAACTTATGCTGATATTTTCATATGTAAAGAATTTAATGTCAGATGAAATTTATGGGGCGTTATGGCACAATTTTAAATCAGATTTTGGTAAAAAATGCTATGTGAGGATTTTTTTGTCTGCATTATGAATCTTTTTTGAGAGACTAATAATCATGAAGAAATAATGAATTTGTCAAAATTTGACAGTTCCAACAGCATGAAGGTTTGATGTTTCATGATAGTACTAGCATTTGAGTTATAATGATATATTTAGAGCTCATGGCTCTCCTTTGTATAAACATATCACAATTTTGAATAATATAATCAAGGATTATGGCGTTCATCTCACTGTTATGGTTTGTATGATTTCCATTTTTGCTTTAATTCAAAGAGTAAATTAAAATGCTTGGATGGAGTCATAGATGGATATGTTTGTAAAGGGATTTCATAAGAAGTATTGAGTTAGGATAGAAATTGACACTGTTGGAATGCAATATTGTCAGAGATCTTATATGTTATGTGTTTGAACTTGTTATGGAAATCTAAATATTTGTGAATTCGACTCCCCAATAGTATATGGCACTGGCCTAAATCGTATGTGTTTGTAAGGTTTTGTGTATTTTTGTCTTAGCTTAGATCTTGCTGCCAAATTGCAAATTAAATGACTATCTTAAGTGGTGAAATGTCATTGTAATCATCTCATGCTCCAAGTAGTTGATACTATTGATGCTTTTTTGTTGTTTAAATTGATATATCAAGCATATATATATATATATATATATATATATTCAGTTTACCGATACACATTTATTGTATTTGTGTGATGTGATTATTTGGTTCTTTCAAGTAAAGATTAAACCCTTCTAGTCAATCACAGTAACTAAAGAGTATTAATTGGATCAATAAGAAGAATCACATAACTAGGATTGTCATTCTATCTCAAGTAGAGTTTGTCAGTCATTTACTTGCACATTTATACAAGTTATAAACTACATCTGTGTGCCAAACACTTTGAATTATTGCCATCATAGATTACACTTTTATAGATCTTCATTAGACTCCATACACCCAACAAGGCAGTGGTCTCACACTTTCATCTTTTGGTTTATCCATTTTATTTTTTACATCTGTTAACTGAACATATTCTAATATAATTCAAATATAATTAAAATTAAAAACATCATAAATTAATTATGTAACCACATAAGTCAAATATAATTCTATCAAGAAATTAATATCAAATAGATAATACAATCACATAACTCATACATTTCAATGTCATTTATCTTCTTCTTCATCCAACTCTTTGTCTGTATCATCCGATCCAGATTCAACAATGTAAGGATTGGTCATATCATCATCATCGTCATTGATATCAGTTTCGATAATGTCATCATCCACATGGATATCATCTTCATGAACATTAACTCCTACATCATCATAATCTAGTTCCTCCTCTTCGACATCTTCGTCAGGCACATCATCAACTAACTGTTGATCTTGATCATCATCTACATCATCTTCTATTTCTTCAGTATCTTCTTCTTCCACCACATTATACTTTACCGGCCTTCCTCTTGGATCATGTCTAACAACATATGACCAACCCGCTTTACTTGGAACATAGGGCTCATTTTCAGCTCACTCAAAATACCTTGTATTAACCATGGTAAACCCATTATCTTGTTCAATAACAATTCTCTCAGGATCATTTTCATTCAATCGTAGCCTGTACCATAGGACGACGAACAGAACTAATTTGAAGGACTTAAAGTCACACTCAAGTATATCATCCAAAATCCCATAGTATTGATTTTATGAGACTTCTGGATGTATGTCACTTCTGATGAAACATTAGTCACCTGGAAGACTGCAATTATCCCAAAATCACAAGTTTTCTTCGTGTCATCCAACTTTTTGATTTGAAATTTACGACCATTGCACCACATAGCCTTGTGGTTTTTCACCTGCAATATGTCAAACATGCAAAACTTAATTATTGCAATATCGTCAGTTGATAAACATATTTATTCTTGGCCGAATGTATGCAAAGAAAAAAATCTCAACATATATATACATCAATATAATTCAAAATAATTAAATAATATGGGTGATTAATATATTTATACATACCTGTTTATCTCTTAAACCATATGCTAAATCAATTTCCCTTGGTGTAACATTGGAATCTCCATTACGATGAGCTTCTTTAACCAATGAAGCCACACCTTCCCATGTTAATGCGCGACCAGATTGTTGACATCGTTCAATCCATACCGTCATCCAATCAAGATTGTTTATGACGTACAAATGTAGTGCATCCCACTCTCGACCAACTGTATCAAAAAAAATTGAAATTCACAAATGACATATAATTAGTTAATTACCATGGTATACGACCTTAATTTATAATTGATCAATATTGAAGATTAATAATTAAATAAGTACAATATACATAAAAGCCAAATGTAAAATGTATTCTAATTAATCTCCATGACCATCTTATAATTACCTGACACTTTCCTCAATCTACCTTTCCCCATCAGGTACTCCCCTTCAAATTTTTTAATGCAGTTGGGATCCCAAATGCGATCTACATGGATCTTTGCTGAAAACTTAGGAAGATATTCAGTAATGTACACCATGGTCTGGTATACCATGTATCCCTCCACCATAGAGCCCTCAGGATGTGCTCTCTGTCTAACCAAAGCCTTCAAAAATTTCAAATGCCTCTCAACCATCCACATTGACCTTGTGTGTACAGGTCCACACAATTCAATCTCCTCAACTTGGTGTATGAGGTAGTGTTCTTGTGCATTGAAAAATGTCGAAGGTAGAAACTTTTTCATTTCACACATTAGACGAGGAGTTCTTCTCTTCCAATAATTTATATCTTCTTTATGGATTGCTTTAGATGACAACCATCTACAAGTGATTCAAGGCACAAATATATTAATGAGATTTAACAAAAATATACAATGAATTGAACAAATATCGCTACTTACCTCATGTATTTTCCAAGATCATATATAACTTGCTTGACATTGTTGTCGAAGTTGTCTGGGAGAGATAGAGGTAGAACGTACTGCAACAATTATAAAATGATCTTTTCATTAATATTTTTCCAAAAGTAGTAAACATAATACACTGAAAAGTACATGCAGTATACAAATATATATATATAATATACCAGAATAATTACCTTAATGAAGGGATGCCAATCATGTGTTTTCATCCCTGACCCAAATTCACCTTTCTTTGTTATGATATTGTTTATGTTCGCAGCAAATCCTGTGGGAAATTGATTTTTTCGTATGACTTGTTTTATAGCATTGCTTTGCTGCTCCGTTAATAACCAAGGAAGGGCACTTATATTAATTTGGTCTCCATCGCTATTTAATTGAATGACATTTTTCATTGCATGACTGGTTTCCTAAATGTCACTACAAATTTTGACAATTTTTTCTTTGTCATGCCTTCCATCCAATATTTTCCATAACGTTTCTATCATATTCTTTCCGATATGCATTGTATCAAACAAATGGACAATTTGTAGATGCTCATAGTAGGGCAACCTACTAAATTGTCTGGGATAACTTTTCAGTCCCTGTGGAAGCCGACCATTAATGCCTTGATGACCTTCATGAAGCATATAAGTTAAACAAATTAACAACAACAATCATTTTCAATTACAACATGAGTAAACACAACACAATATAAAAATATAAATTCAAAACATATCATAAATGATAGATAAACAATTTGATCCGATGTATAACCTTGACGATTAATTCTATTATATTCCAACTTCCATAGGCGAGGTGTCATTCTTCGTGGTTTTGATGTAGTCTCTTCTTTCCCATTGAAAAGATGTTTTTTAGTAGTTTGATACTTATGATTTATGTGGAGGAAGTGCCTATACTCATCAAACACCTGCTTTCCTAAACTTGTTGAACGACGAGATTTCATCTTTGGACCACAAATTGGACATGCAAATTTTCCCTTTGTTTGAAGACCTACAAATCATATATAATTGGATTAAATATGTCAATTTTTATAATTATATATAATGAATAGATTATTTAAAAAACATGCATGATATCTACTTCATAAAATTAAATATCGTTAAACTCATGCAGTCAAACGTTATAACATACCAGAAAAATGTGTTAGCCCTGGGGCATCATGAATTGTCCATACAAGCATTGCATGGAATTGAAATTGTCTTTGTCCTATTGGTCTAGATACGTCATACATAGTGACACCATTCCATAACTTTAGTAACTCGTCGATAAGAGGCTCAATATATACATTCATATCTTTAACTTGGCACTTACCCAGTTGAATTAACATAAACATTACATAATTATTATAACCATTTTACTGCAATATATATAAATTCATGTACATGACTATTAAATGAAAAAACATATAAGTCATTATGCAACAAATAAGACAAATGAGATGCTACTACATTAAAGAAAATTGATGTAAACAAATACCTGGAACAATCATTGCCAACATTATGTGCTCCCTCTTTATTGAGATCCATGGAGGAATGTTATTGTTGATAACAAAAACAGGCCACACCGAGTAAATAGATCTCAGCTCTCCAAATGGATTGACACCATCCGCTGCCAATGAAAGCCTGAGATTACGAGGTTCTTCTTTAAAGTGTGGCCATTTTTCTTCCATGTCCCGAAATGCATAACCATCTGCAGGCATTCAAAGAATCTCATCTCCACTTCTATTATGTGCATGGTAATCCATAAATTGCGCTAAGCTTTCGCACCTAAATAATTGTTGCATACGTGGAATAATGGGAATATAACGAAGAACCTTGCAAGGCACCTTTTTTGTTAGTTGATCTGTTCGATATCTACTAATATGACATTCTGGGCATTTTGTAACAAATTCATGTTGTTTATGATATATAATATGATCATTGGGACATGCATCTATTGCTTGATACTCCATTCCAATATCTTTCATAACGCCAGATAAATCTCGGTAGGAGCGAGGTAAAATATTTGATGGTGGTAACAAAAATTCACCAATCAATCTACAACAAAAAATAATTTCTTAATATAAAGAATATTAAAGGTACATACTTCATCCTTTATTCACTAGCGATGAACTAACAACAATTAAAATAGATGAAAAAGATGACATATATGACATACCTTAACATCCGTGAGATTGCTATGTTGGATAAACCATTCATAACCTTCAAGCTCACCAGCAAAAATACAACAGAGAGAAGAGTTGTTTGGGAGCCTTCATAAAGGGGCTTGTATGCCTTCTCAAGTACAAGTAAATCATGAACATCATCAAAGTCATCTCGATCAACATGATCAGATGTGCCACTACATGTGTCATGGATCAATGTATTTGTACCATCATCTTCAATTGTGTTTTATGGTGCATGATCATCTTCTTCCATAGGATCATTAAGTTAATCTTCAATATTCACAGCTCCATGTTCCTCCGCTTGCAAAACCACATTCTCTGGGCCGTCATAATTCATATCATGTGCCCTAGGGCGCCCCACCTTTATAATAATGATAGACACAAATAAACCATGATCATGATCAAGTGATTTTATATATATATCAAATGTTAAAACAATATAAACATTTACAAATTCAATCAATATAAATACATATAATGAACAACTTACCAATGGACGATAATCATGCCCCCCTTCAACGTGACCATGCTACCTACAATGTTTCTCAGCTGTTGTGATTAAAAGTCTTCTCGTCTTTAAGCCCTTGCAATTATTGCAAGGACAATAACATTTCCCATCACCCTTTCTTTTCAATATAGCCCACAATCTAGCAACTATCTCTTCATTTTGTTTTGGACTAATATTATCTGACATGATTTTTCTTTACCTAGCTTGAATATTTAGATCTTCAAAAAATATCAAACTCACACATACTCCAATAATTTTTAATCATACACAGGTAACAAAATATAATAATTATGATATTTTACACCAAAAAAATTCGGCATGCAACCACCCCTGCAAAATAGAAGATAGTCTGAAGTTAATGACCCCAAAAAACACTTTCAAATGCTAATTCTAGAAATTATTAAATTCTGATTTTACAATGATTTCCAACTGTTATACTCCTAAAATCAGAATATTGAACTTGCACAACAAAATCTAGAAATGAAATTCTCAAAATGCAGCTAATAGGCCTCAACAATTAAGGCCTACTCAATACTTTGTGAAGTCACTGCAAGGTTTCCAGGCCTTACCTGATGATTTCAGCAGGAGGATTAAAGAGTTGGTAAAGAGTTTTGATGACTGGAGTGACACATCTTTACCAGATATTGTAGATGCCCAAGGAAATGTTAGATCACTGTAGCAATGGCAGGACAGGGTAGATGAAATCATCAATGCACAAATCAAATTGATTTGTGATGACTCAGATTATGACATGCTGATGAGTAGTATCGATCATAGCAGCAAAAATCTTTTGGGGAAAAAATTGGCAAACAAAAAGTATAAGATTTTTTTTAAAAATCGCGAAAAAATCATATTTAAAAAAAACATAAAAAATTGTAGAACAAGAGATAAAAACATTTTAAAAAAAATTGAAAGCGATTTCCATAGCATAGAGATATAGAGAGAAAAAAAAATACAGAGTTTAACTAATGAATTGTAGAAAATAGATTTTTGAAATTTATATTCATATCGGTGATTACATTCTTTGCATTGCACATCTTTCAAACTCAAAGCGTTACTTCACATTGCATAACTAATAACTAGATGCTGATAGATGACAAAATTTCAATTACAATATAGTTTTTTACAAAGTCAACCTAAGAAATTATGCAATTACTTCACATTGCATAACTAATAACTAGGAGCAGCTGCCAATTGCAATAGCTTGTCATGGCATTCCATGAGACCACATTTCTTTGAGGTATTTTTTCGAACAGTTCATTGCCTTGTCTATGCTTCTAAATTTTCATACATGTCTACCAAAGCATTTTATCAAACAGTTCACTGCCTTGCAGCTATGGCTAAAAGCCTAAAAAGAGGTGCTTTCAAACAAGCTACGGATGCTTGGAAAAAATCTATCAAAGCATAATAGTAAGCAATAGCATAGACGAGGCAGTGAACTGTTTGAAAAAATGCCTCAAAGAAATGTGGTCTCATGGTGATGGAATGCCATGATGAATTCCTATGGCCATGGATTTTCATGGCATTCCATCACCATGAGAACACATTTCTTTGAGGCATCTTTTCCAACAATTCACCGTCTTATCTATGGTACGACATTTTTCATACATATCTACCAAAGCATTTTATCAAACAGTTCACTGCCTTGCTGCTATGGCTAAAATCCTAAAACAAGTGCTTTTGAACAAGCTATGGATGCTTGAAAAAAATCTATCAAAGCATAATAGTAAGCAATAGCATAGACAAGACAGTGAACTGTTTGAAAAAATGCCTCAGTTAACAGCTCAGCGGTTATGGTTATAACAAATTTTGGCTATGTCTTGGTGGCAGTTTTGGTGCAAGTTTTCAAAGTTTGGAAAATGCAACAATTATTCTCTAGTGAATGGGATGAACAAGAAGATTCTCCAGAGACTCAGCTATTGTAACCAATTTTTGAAATGTCATAAGGCGGTCCAAGTGACCAATGACGTGTATTTCTAGTCTGATGCTTGTTGCTCCTTCATTTTCCCTAGAAGAAGGATTTCAAGACTAGAAATACGGATTAGCAAGTTAGATATCTTTAGGTCAAGTCTAACTGAAGTTGCAGAGCGAATTTGTAAAGAGCCTGATATTATAGTGAAGATACTATTCTTAGGTTTGGTTTCATTCTGTTGTAGGTTTCAGTTTCATGGGTACTTAATTTTCAAGACGGTACTAGCATCTGAATGAAAATTACTCATTTCAAGGTCATGTATCTCCATTGTATGAATATATTATTATCTTGAATAAAATGATCAAGGGTTATTCTATTCATCTCACTATTATGGTGTGTGTAATTCTCATTTTGGCTTTAATTCAAGGAATTAATTAAAATGCTTGAGTGAGGTTATAGGTGACTATGTTCATATAAGGATTTGATAAGTAGTATTGAGTTAGAATATAGATTGATGGTATTGTAAGGCAGTATTATCTGAGATTTTATATGCTATGTGTCTAGAAGATAAACTTGGTTACAGTAAAAAAAACAACCAACACCTTTGATATTATCTAGCTATGGCTCCCAAATCTATTGCAAATTGATCATTAGGGTTAACATTGAAACCTTGCAAATATAATCTTTGTCCAAATCCACCAAGAATTTTCCATCAGTTATAAACAATTACCTTATAAAGAATTTGTGAAGCCAGGTCTAAAATCTGGAAATGAAATTCTAAAAATGCACAAGACTAAAAATGAAATTTGATGAGATGTTGCTTTAAAATATGATTTTCAAACCTGGAAGTACAAATCTGACTTCACAAATGAATTCTAAAAAAAGGCAATGACTACCCTCAACCTGGCGATATCTTCTTGAGTTTCTTCTATTTTTCCCCAAGAAAACCATCGAGCAAAACACTGTCACAATAAATAGTTCGCAAGTTAAATTCTGATTTCAATTTATGCCTGCCACAATTTAACTTTGCAGGTTGAAACGTAGACGAAAAAATGGTTCGTCAAAATTCCGACGAACGTCGGGGTAAAAATTAAAAAAGAATGAAAATTTGCACAAGTGCCCGACGATACATTTGATTATATAGCTTTCGTCGGAAGGTTTCGTCGGAAATTGGGGTCAAATGAGTTAGTGGATGTTGAATTTCTAGTGGTATACTTGGGTGCATTCAACAAGAAGATGAGCTATTTTTTGAGAGATAAGGAGCCTACAAAATTTGCATCAAGCATATCACATTGCTATAGACATTGAGAATAATTTGAAATATTCAATGATGAAGGGATGCTTGACTACTCATGTTGGTTATCCTAGCACATCTTGTGTTAGTACAATCAATGGATCAATCAATGGATAATTTTTTCAAGAGGATGAGATCCTTGTTGTTCCAAGTTCTTCATTGACACAACATGAGGATCATAATGCGCCTGAAAGGAAATATGTGCATGATCAAAGTAAAGTTAATCAAGTAATTGCAATTAAAAGGTTATATGATATGAAAAGACACGAAGGGGAATAACTTGATCATTTGTTCTATAGATTTACAGATTCCTTGTTAAAAAATGGCTAACAATGTCAGACCAAATATTCTTGTATGCATTGATTTTTTTTTTAAGTATATCAATCTAGATTGAGCACTTTACCAGAGGAATTGAAGCCTCACACCTTGAGCCAAGTGATTGGCTGGATAAGGGTTGTTGAGGGAGCTAAGAATGAATACATGAGACAAGTTTCACCTCAAAATGTTACCAATGGTTCCCATTATGAGGAGGATCAAGAGTCTGTACAATTAGGTCAAGAGGAGGTATTTGAACATGAACAACCGGTTGATGACTGTTGTTGTTTCACAAGTCACATAGGTAAAGATACACAACATGAAGATAAAGAAATAGTGCATGATGTCCATCCTTGGGATGTTATGGATGGTGAGAAAATACAAGGGGTGCAAAGGGAAGTACCACATTTTGGTTTGAGTAGAGACAATGATGCACAAACTAATGACCATGGTGATGAAACTGAGTTAGAGCGGTCCTCTATTCATTATAACTCATCCTATGAAATGAAAATGGAATCTATGGCTTCAAGTAGGGGATGGGAATGTGCAGGATCATCGTGGAAAAAATAGGCCCTTAAGTGGCGATGAAAATTTAGAAAATCAGAGTTAGGCAACTTGACGTAAAAATTTGAATAAGTTATCTATATTATTTCAAAAATATGTAAGAATAGAATCAGTAGAAAATTGAATGTAGTTTCTAAACTACTAGGTTTATTTTATTTTTTAAAATCTATTTGGTGAAAATTTGAAATTTTAATGCAGTAGTACTTAAATTTCAGGGAAAAATAAGAAGTGTTTGTCTAACCACCCTAACCACAATAAAATGATAATATTTTTTTATAAGATTTTAGATATAAGTAGAGGACTCATGTCCTGATGTGATGCATATTTTTTTATAATTTTTTTCCAAGTAAATAATTAATTATGAATTTTTTATTACAAATTTTAAAAAATATAAAAACTTGTATGTCTGACCACCTTAATTTGGTCAAAACTTCATGAAATTCTTTTTTTAAAATCCTATAGTATGCATAGCATAGAATGTGACACATATTTCAGATTCAAAAAATGTGGTACCATTTGAAAGCTATAGATGTTTTTCAATCAACCTATCAATCAGGACTTTAGTCATAATTCAAATAGAAAATGAATAATAATTATTTATTAAATTCAAAGTAAAGCATAATTTATATTGGTGGAAAGCTAAGAATCTCCTTTAAAACCCTTTTTGTTTCATCAATTTTGGTTAAAAAAAAGTCACCAGCCACATGGGCCATCATATCACTTACATATTGCCACTTTTTGGCCCATCATGATCCTGCACATACCCGGATATGTTGGTAGCCTTGAAAGGGAAAATTTGATTGGGGATGAACAATTTTCTTCATGTGAAGTGCTCTCAAAATGTGGATCCATAATTTTAAATATAAATGGTGAAGATGACTCTGAAAGTTTTTTTTTTGCTCTCCAAGGGATCACAATGACTTTCAATGCATTGAAAATTATAACCCACATACCAAGGAGGCTGGGGTGAGTGTTGCAACAATGAGGGTGTGGAAGAATCCCTTGTATGATGATCCTTCACCAACATGTTAGGTGACAGGTGGTGATCCTTATCGGTGTAGGAGTAATCCATTATTTGTTGCAAATTCTGATGAATTCTTAATAAATACCTCTTATAAGGATATTGGAGATAGTGCAAATGGGGCAGCAAGGAATGGAGATCAGCTTGACATTGAGTTTTTTTATTTTTCCCTTGAGGAAGGTAACTTTGATTCAACAATTACCCAATTATATGAAAGGTGTGGTGGTGCAAGTATTGGTGAAGTGGCTTGCCCATATGTGGATGAGAAGATTGTATCTGATGATAATCAAGATTGTAGCTCAGGTTTGTTGATAATTAAATGTGGTATTTGTTCACATGATGAAGAATCTGAAGATGGAGATGTTATTGTCCATGATGACAATCCTAAGTACAGTGTTGGTGTTGAAAGGGAAATTGATGAATATACTCATTTTCCTATGGTACCTGAATGTGTGCTTGAAATAGTGGTTGAATTATCAACCAAACATATGCAAGATGATGATATCCACACTGACAAGGGTGGAAACCCCTTCTTGAGTAATCAATTGGTGCATTCAGATCATGGGTACATCGACCTTGAAGCAACATTTTTTACATATTGATGACAAGAAATAGTTTGATGAACCATCAGATTATGTGGATATTGCAGGATTGTTTGACTTATGTGAAGAGCAACTTAGGGGTGCAAATAACATGAGGTATGATGTTAACCAGTGTGAATATGCAATTGAATTCTTTGCAGATACCCCTCATCTTTTGGACCTTATCACAGAATTGCTCCCATCTAGTGAGGATAACACTCATGTCAAGTACAATGGCGGTGTTGTTGAATATGAACCTTTTCTTTTTGATACTTCACAAGCTTGGCCCAGTATACTAGAGAGAATTTTTGAAGGTTTTCAATTTGATGAAAAAATTGAATGTGATGTTACAATCCATAATGAAGTGGGACATTAAATTTTTGTTTTTCCAACTCACTTGGATGAGCCTATGGTGCAACAAGTTGATGAACAAGGAAATCTAATAGCAAGTGGAATGGATGATGTTAATCATGGTGATGATAGTCGCTTAGAAATGCATAATACACATGTTGATCTATTGCTAGCAGAGCAAGATAAGGTTTTTGATAGAGGAAAGAATTGACTCTCCTTTTCATTTGGTGGCCTAGGGCCATCAAATGAGGGTAAAAAAAGGGGGGGCTAAGTATAGGAGCACCTTGAGGGCACCCAGTAGATTTGGTATTTGGTTTGCTTATACTAGAGATTCAAGATCTTGCTATTCCTTTAAGAGGCATACATCCCCAGTCAGAGCCACCAGTGGAACCCCTAAAATTTTCATGGTTCCACTGAATTTCATTGCAAATCATGGAGGCCCAAGTCTTGTTGTCACTAGGGTTTGGGGATGTAAGGTCTCTACTCATTTTTACTCTTACTTTCTCTTGTCAACTTATGTTCGCTCATTGACCGGTTACATCAGGTTACTAGTTAGTTAAGTGGTATTTCATGGCCTTCATTATCATTGTTTTAACTAGCCCCATCATTTGGGTCACCCGTCAAGCCTAGGAAGTCCTCTTTTATGAACAACTTATTGCTCACATGTGTTTTAGCAACACCTAAGTCCATCGTTGGCAGTTCATTTCCCATCATGTGTTCTTTTGGAACTGCCCCTATCCATCCTGCGATGAGCGATGCGATGTTTCTTCCTGCCGCCAATAGGTTCATTGCCCATCGCATTAAGAATTCTCACCGCCAGAGGGTGACCCGCGATGAGCGATATTACATGCTCTTCACCGTTTTGGCTTCATCACCCCTCACATGTTATTTTACCGCCGCTAGGAACCAACACCCGATGAGCAATGTAGTTAAGCATTTAACTCATCGTTGGCCTTTTAACTATCACCGGTTATCCCATGCTCTTCAGAAGGGATCTTGTGATCACCGATGGGTGGAGTTCCTCCCCATCGCACGAGCTTGATCTATTGTGGGTTAGGGTTACTTGGAAAAAATTAAAGATATGATGAGTGATGTAATTGAAGATCTCTGGTTAGGGTCCTTCTGTGATTAAAATCAATGGTCGATATCTCATCATCGACTTCACTACCATCGCTTGATGAGGTTCTGAAGTAGTAATTAAAGATGCAATGGGCGATGTGATTTGTTTTGTAGCCAAGATCTTCCTGTGATTATCAGGATCGATGACACACGATTTGAGGACAATTGGGTAAGGATGCAAACAAGTACATGGCATTTTTAAAGCACCTCATCATTGTTTCTAAGTATGATCAATAAATCAAGTTGCGACCCTTAATTAGCCTCGTTGATCAATTTTTAAATCTTGGACGATCGATGGTTGAGATTCAACACGCAATGATTGATTTTTTGCTCACACGAGCAAACTAGGATGATCATTAAATGCATCTCGCCTCGAGTTCCTCTATTTAATGAGGATTTTTTGTAGTTTGTTCGATCATCTACATTCATCAAGGCCCGAAGACAACTATCACAGGTACTGGAGGAGTGAAATGTGAGTGCTTAATGAATTCTCACAAGGGTGGTTACCTGATATCTTCTGGTATGTAGGTGTGCATGCATGTAGTATTGTCGTTGCGGTTCAGTAGTATTTTATGTCTGGTGTTGTTGGGGTTTTCATTGTCTGTGCGTGGTAATTCCTCTGAAGGTTGTGGCTAGTGTTTTTTCTAAAAATTTGATTATGGTTGGTATTCTCCTTAGAGAAAATGAGTGAACCAGGTACTCCCATTACACCGGTTCGAAGGTCCAAAAGGTTAAATATGCAAGAAGCATTGGATTATGTGCATGAAGCAAAACCTATTGTGGCAGAAACGCCAATTGTCCTAAAAGGCAAGAGGAGTGTTCGATGTAAGGTTGAGAAAGTCACTATCAAGAGTACTTACAATCTTAGAAATAGGACCATTTTAGAAGAATTGGTCAAGTTTAATGGGAAAGGGCCTGTTGAGTTTGTGAACGAATTAATGAGGCCGAGTTTGGGTCCTAGCGTTTGTTCAAGAAAGCCCAATGCTCCTATTTTGATTTTTGATGATTCTTCAGGTGAGGAAGGAGGATTCGGCCCTACCACTGGCCATTCCCCTTTTTCTCTTGTGCCTTATACTGATTCAGATGATGAGGTAATTGTTGCAACTCCACTCTCTATTAAAAATCTTGGAGAGGGTGTTTACGTGGCAGCTGACGAGACCATGTAACACCCATGTTCTCTTTTTAATGGTGTTCAATTTTTTGGTGTTGTGGTGACTGAACTCCCATGTGGTTGGTTTGTTGGTCTATGCCATTGATAATGATGGTGGTTTCTCTGGTATCGGTGAACATGCAAATTTTGATGACAACTTTTGGAAGGCTTGTGTGGTGTCTTTGACCAATGGCTTGGCACTCTTTTTGCCTTTTTGTTTTCCCGTGGTATAGGAATGATTAAATGTAACAATTCAGGAACCAACCCAAATGAAATGAAATTAACTTTGAAATTATTAAAAAAAGGTAACCGTAATGATCCTTATGCTTGTTGCTCTCTTGTGCTATAAAATAGATTTCAAGGCTCATTACAGAGGTCAAAATTTTGAGTCCAAAATGGTCTAGGTAGGATGCATGTACAGTGAACAAATACAACACAAAATTCGTGATGAATCTACTAGCTAATTGTCTTGGGTATGGTTTTTTTATGTAATAGTCTTAAATAGTTTTACACAAATGACTAATATCGAAACAAATCTACAAAATTAAAGTATGTACTCTCCTATTTATAGTTGTTGCAAATTATGAATGAAAATATCAAGTATATTTTCATTTATCTTCAATGGTTTAATTGAATGTATGATTATGTTCTATGTTTTAACTCAAAGAGTTAATTAAATACTTGAAGGGAGTCATAGGTCTATGAGAATTTGTGAAGGGTTTGGTAAGAAGTAATCCTTTAAATACTATGAGTTTTTGTAATGTAAGGAATTATGAAAATAGTCCCTCTATTTCAGCCTTAAGCATTTTGTGTGTTACTGAGTATTTCATATTTGACTTCATTTACCCAATTGATGAGGCATTGGCCTATTTGTCAAGAATTCATGTAATCTAATGAGTTAATGAAATGCCTAGCCATAGACTCAAAACAAGAACAATACTTATTAAAATTATATCAATTTTGAGATGTAAGTCTGAAATATACCCTTGTTCCTAGCAAACAAATGGTTATTTATGTAAAGGTCAGCCAAACCTATGATGAATAATGTTTGTTCGCACTCAACAAGAACTTATCTGTGAGAAAGTGTTCTCTACCTTAATACAATTAGTATGAACACAATTGGGAAACACCCTCCTTGGTCCTACAGAACCTAAAGAGTAGGGGTAAGAGCTTGAAAACCTTTACCCGTCGAGTTGGCCATTCATCTTTAGGATTATTGGTTATAGAGGTTGGCTACCTTTTAGAGATTTCCTAAGGCGTACTAGAAAAAGCCCCAACCCTTTTAATAGGTTACCCAAATTTAAATATTTTCAAGTTTTTAGACATGAAATGGAAAACAAAAAACAAGCCAAATCCCTTTGAGCTCCAAAAGGATCTCTCTTTCTAACTTGTGAACCTAGGGAAAACTTATCTCAAAATAAAAGATATCTTTGGGCTCCCAAAGCATTTGGAACACTCAAAACTATTGGAAACACCAAACACATGAAATAAAGAATCTACCTTGGATAAAAAACATAAATGAAACTAAGTCAAAGCATATGGTTTCACTTCTATTAAGACTTTGATTTTTTGAGGATCTTAAATATCAAGAAAGACACTAAGAAAAAAATGAGAACTTTATAAAAAAATCATAAGTTGCACCTCATGGGTTTGGGTGAAAGAAAATATAAGGAAAGTGTTATGCCAAAATGGAATGAGATGAAAATAAACTTGAGAGTTGAGAATTTAAACCTAGCCAAATTGGTTCCATAACTTAGGGAAATATACACATCAAGGTAAGCACTAAAATAAATCTCAAGACTAGTCAATAGATATAAAACAAATTTGGAATATAAGTAGGAACCATGAAAAATTAGAGGAAAGATCAAAATCATTCTCAAGCCATAATAAAAGTTCTCATATCAATAATCATGAGGACCATAAATATTTTTAGATTGAAATTGGAGCACTCATATAGAACCAAAATAGAAGTAATAAATGACACAATGACTTCAAATATAGGGGACGATTAATTATAAAATTTAGGGAGTTGTGTAATAAATTAAAAAAGGATTTTTCTAGAAAGGCTTCTAATAATTTTAAAATAAAAACCCATTGAGCAAAAAAGAGATCACTAACTAACACGATTGTAGGATATAAACTTGATCATAACTAAGAAACCACATATTCATTTCTAAGATAAAAATGCAATTTCATCCAGGACAAAAGTGTGTGCACTTGGGCTCTTTTTCCTTTGAATTCAATAGAATGTATCATTATAGTGAAGAAGGTTACTTGAATATGTATTTTACATCTAAAGAACATAGTAGTATAGAAAATTATGTTTCACATGAGTAGGCATGACATATTTTGGTAGATATTGCTCAAGTACTACTCGTGTATATACATTCCTTATGGATACTTTTTGTTACACCCTAAGCATAGCTCTACTTCTACTAGAAATCATCAGCTTTAGAAGAGATTACCTAAGTTCCCCAAAAAAATAGCCTTAATACCATTTTTCTTTTTATTCACTTCAATTGTTGTCTTCCTTTGATATTTTTTCTCAACTTATAGGCATAATGAGTTGGAACTTTGAATTCTCAAAACTATAGCTCCCAAAAATCAACTGCAACAACAAATCTATCATAGAAAGAAAGAAAAAGAAATAGAATTAATATGGAGGCTAAAGAGTATTGATCCAAAAACACATGAATCGTAATGAATGTGCATTGAATGAATTAACACAATAATAATGAATTAACCTTAATAAAGGATAAAGAAACCCTAGATGAAGATTAAGCTAGGAGTAAAAGTACAAAAATGTCACACTTTATAAAGGAATCGGCTAACATGAAAAAATTTCTCAACTTCGACCACATAAAAGTGGTCTTTATGTTTTGAATTTCAAAATGATGTAAACTAATGAAATGTAGAAATCTTATTGAAGTTTATTCTAGTAATTTTTTAGATTTTTAAAAAATTGTTTTGATATAAAAAATTTATCAATTTAAGAGTATATTTTGAAATGTTAAAAATTTCAAGAAAAAGTGACGTTTGGTTGACGTCAAGAAACAAATAGAAAAAAACTTTATTTTCTCCTATTTTTTTTTCCAAATAGGTGACTTCCATATCTATGGCATGGAAAAAATATTGAAATTTTGATCTATATTTTTCTTGTAATAACGTTTTATCGTCAAACTTACTAGAATTTGATAGTTTTCATTTGATGCTAACTATTGTTTACTTTTTTTTTCATTTCCAAAAAATAAATTATACCCTTTTGAAGAGGATTCTCTCCATTAGGGCACCATATATTTTTCAATTTTTTTAAATAACTATTTTTTTGAATTTCTAATCAACCTCTTTTTTAACTTGAACAACCTAATTGCATCATTTATATATATATATATATATCAAAACTAATCAAAACATATATATATATATATATGTGGATTCAACACTGCGAGCTCTACAAAAGGGTTTTTTTTTTTAAATAATTCTAACTAAATAAATATTTATTTGAAGTTGGGAGTTTTAGAAAATTCCAAAAAATGGTGAGTTGGCTACCAAGTGGGATGTCACTTGGACAATTTCGGTTGAATAAGTTTCGACTAGAACCCATTCGACCAAAAGAATTTTGGTCGGAACCGATTCGGCTGAAAGGGTTCCAATTGGAATAGATTCAGTGAAAACCTGTTTTTCTTTTTTCTTTTTTTGGCTTTTTTTAATTATTTAATTACCAAAATTTGGAGGAAAAAAACACTAATTTTGATAAGGGAAGAGTTATATTCTCAAGTACAATAATATGAAACTCTTTTGATCGAAAACCTTTTTTGATGTTTTTTGGATTTTTTAATTATTAAATTACCAAAATTTAGAGAAAAAATACATTGATTTTGATAGGGGAAAAGTTATATTTTTAGGTGTCATGATTTGAAACATCTAATTGATTAAATCAATGATTTTTTGAATATAGGTAGATCTCTATATATCAAAATTAGAGGTTAAAATATTTGTATGTGTTATTTTTGTATGCTTGGTGAATTCAAATTTGAGCAATTTGTGATGGGAATAAAAAGAGAAGATCAAGGTTGTATGATCGAAGAAGAGATACTACAAATGTGGATAAAGGAACATCTACTCAAGAGCAACCCATGCAAATTGTTGGTGGCCATGGTAATGTATAGGTACAAGAACAAATTGAAGGTGGTGATAGAAATTTTTCTATGGTATGGAAAATTTGATGGAGATGGATGAGGATTCTGTTTTCAAGAATATTTATTTTGAAGATATGTTATCTGAAAGCACAGTAAAATTACACTCTAAAAGAATATGGGATGGATTTTTTGAAAAAAAATAATAATAATTGGAAGAGCATAGATATTTGCAAAGTTATTTAGGAGGAAAGAAATGAATCATATTTTGGAGTTGTTAGGGGTTGATAATAAGAAAAAGTCATCAAATTCATTGAATCAAACAATAGTTGAAAACCTACAAGAAGAATTGAATTCTATTGAAAGCGAGTCAAGTTGTTGATTAAGTGTTGCATGTAGAGCATTGATGAATGCAATTTCTAGTAAGAAATTATTACATAGAAGACAAGTTCAAGCAATTTCCCAATTACTAAATTTTTTTAGGAGAATTGTTCAAATATACATTGCAAAGATTTAAATAGATTGGATGGAAATATTGAGAATAATTGGGTAAATATTTGTAGGGTTCCCCAAAAAGATAGAATTTCAAAAGATGTAAAGGAACAAGTGATTGAATATTGGACCAGCCACTCTTGTGCTCTTCCAACAATAGAAGGTACACTATACAAATAAAAGGTGTAGATGGTACAAAAATTTCATATCCAAAATATTTTATAGATACAACACAAAGTGAAACTCTTGAAGCATTCAAGCAAAAAATTTTAGATGTGAAGATTTGTTAAAGGATGTTTGAGATACTATGACCATGTTTTGTACATATAAATAAAGTACGTGAAACTTGTTGTCGAAATCATGTTAAAAAAAATCTACATCTATAGTCATATAAAAATCTATGACATTAATTAATCCAAATATAGTCATCCCTAGAAGTACAACATAATTTGTGAAGTCTCTTATATGCAAAAAATCAGAAGATTCGAATGAATTCAAAGTGCAATGTATAAAAATATATGTAAAGTACAGTCCTCTCAAGGATTTCAGTTTTGGCTTGAATGGTGTCTTCTTTTTAGGATTCTAGGAGAGAAGATTTTAGTTTGAGTGTGATGAATTATTAGTGGCACATTATCAGCATGGTGTTCAAGAGAAATGGTCGTAATTAGGGGATTATTATCCAACAACTCTCCACCATGTGTCCTTTGGTATGTCTCCATTTTAGGCTCACTATAGTTATGTTTCCCTCTCTTTTTTTGAGTTATTATTTTCACATAGTAGAGTCCCTAGAGCAAGTGAATTTGTCCAACAAATCTATGAGATCCTAAGGTCATTCAAATACAATTTACTTCTTGTACATGATCAACAAAAATGTATATAGATAGGAAGAGAATGGAGAGAGTCTCTGAGGTTGATGCTTGCTTTGGCGTGCATTCTAGTTTCTAGATTAGAGATTTCTTTGGGTTGCAACCATATAATCAGAGTTTCTTGAAGAAAGGTAGAGTGGAAAGGCTCAATGGATCTTACAAATTCATCAAGAAGGGAGGGGAAGCGGCTTATGAGTTAGATGTTCCACCAACTTGCAGGATACACAAATTCTTTCATGTTCTATGTTTCTAGAGAGTGGGACAAAAAACTATGATTTTTATTTATTTGTCGCCATCAGATAATGAGGGAAAGAAATATGGGATACCTGAAAGAGTTTGGGTAACAAGAGGAGATAAGATAAGAAACGAAGGTAACATCGAGCACTCAATCAAATGGAAAGCTTTACCTAGTAGGATTCAACATTGAAAGAGATAGAAGATCATTTCCATTCAAGCCTTCATTGCTTGAGGACGAAAAATATTGGGAAGGGAGGATTTGTCATGTCCCCTTTTTAAAAAATAGCATTTACTATTTTTAGTAAACCCTATTTTTGAAATAGTAAGTCAGAACCTGCAAATGAATCGGGTAAATTGGATTTTCAAAATAAAACTATTAAATCATTTTTTAAGAACAAATTAATAAATATTTCAAATTTATTTTTATGGGTCCAAATGGAGCTTTGGATTTTGGTAGGAGAAATTATGGAGCATTTTTCGGTTTATTTCATGTAAGATTTTGACCAAAACTTGGAAAATTGTATGGAGCATCCTGTTGATGGGATTTTATTCCAAGGCATAGAAGATTCCCCATCTTGGGTGCCCAAATTAGTGCTAAAAAGGGGAATTGAATATAATGTAATTTCCCTCTCAAGTTTCCATTATTCTAGATAAATTGTTTTCACTCATAGGTTTGTGATTTTTCTTTAGAGGCTAGTAAACCAAGGGGACTGAGGCTCTAAGATAGTGGTTTCGAGGGTCTCCATGCACAATTTCATCCAGAGATTGCCATTTTCTCAAAAAGCTTCAGTTTGCTACTTTATTTCCAGTTGTTTGTAGGAGTTTGTTTGTTTAGGAGTATATTTTGGATTCCAATTTGTGTGGCTATTGATTGTAGAAAATATATGTATTGGAGGTATTCTATTATACATTTGTTCCACCCAAATTAGTTATATTTCATTTTGATGAATTGTTTGGACATCACTTCAATTTGGAGTGTGTTGTGGCTTCCAAATTTTGTGTTTGGATCTAGTTTGGCATGCATCTTCTATAATATGGATTTTTGTGTATAAATGTTGTTATTAGTAGAATATTTAGATTCTATTGGAGTATTTCATATATATTGAATTTTTTGTTCTTGATCGTGGGTGTGAAGTTCAGTGAAATTGTGAGTTGGATTTAATTTTAGTGTGCAATTTTGGTATCTAGTTTATATAACTTTGTGCAGCTATTCATGGATTTTATCTACTATATATGATAGAAAATTTGATTTAATTCCATGTGGAGATCTATAATAAATCATTCTATTCCAATTGCACCTTACTCGACTTCTAATTTGATGCATTTTGGTGTTGTTTTCATATTACTTGATTTTCTCTATTTTAATTTGATAAAAATTAAAAATCTAGATATTCAAATAAGTTCATTTTGTGGAAATCATGAGATTTTCTAGGTTTGAGTTAAGAAATTTATGGAATTATTATATCATAAGTTGATCAAATTGTTGATTTATTTTAACTTGGGATATCTCATCTAGGTACATCATCAATACTCAAGAAATAAAATACACAACATAAATTAGGCGGGTTATATCAATCAATTGGATTTCATTGCCTTGTGGACCTCCTTAAGGTAGGATTAATGAGATCTTCATGTTCTTCTTCTTCTTCCTCTTCTTTAGTGTGATCATCTTGCACATCCCATGAACTCTTTGAACCCTCTTCTTCTTCTCCATCCTTAGATCCATCTAATTATTCTTCTGCATGTATATCTTCCTACTTTTGAATCTGTGTCTCAGAGTGCAATGACATTATCTTATTTTTCTTCTTTGGTTGTTCTTCTCCTGAGCAAGCTCTAAATTCCTTGAAAATCATATCTCTAGAAAAATATTTTATAGGTTAGAGGATTCCAAAGCTTATAACCTTGGACATTCTCACCATAATAAACAAAGATGCATTTATGTGCTTTTGGAATAAATTTCTAGATCACTTTTATTGAGGCACATAAAAAAAATCCTCACAACCGAATACCCTTAAGTGTGAGACATAAGGCTTTCTATGTAGTGCCCCTCAATTGGCCTTCTATTTCTAACAATTACTTGATATATTTGGACATTATGATACATTGCTTGATTTTGGACTCATTACTATGATGATAGTTGATATTGTTTTGTCACTGATGGTTATGCTTATGCCATGTTTAATAGATCAGTTTAATTTATTTTGTGTGGGTTATTATTGCTATGAGAATTATGTGATTATTGGATGTATGTTCTTACCATGTTATTAGTATTTGATCATTGTGCATCGATGTATTTTGGTGAAGAGGAACACTGTCGCATCTCTCGCTTATGAGTGCCCTGCGATGCTGTGATTTCCCTTCACAGTGTGTTTGGTTGTTTGTCTATGCACATGTTCGACCATGTGGTTTGTTGCAGGTTGCAAGTACCAGGCATCAACTCCACCTGAATTGCCAAGTTTGAGCATGCATTATACCCAATGGAGATAGTTGATTTGGAGATAGCGTTAGGTTTCCCTATGTTGAGCCATCACCCTTGACGAGGATGAGTGGTTGTTTGTCATACCTTATCTGTGTGGTCAGTCTAAGTTGGTTTGTTGATGATGTTGTTGCATTGCCTTATATTTTGCTTCGAGGTCAGGTATTGCTTGGTATCTTGCTCATTCAATTAATTCGATTGATTAGTGTTTTTGGTTGATTAATATATAAAAATAAAGATTATCGAAATTAAAAGACTTTGGGATGATTAAAAAAATAAAAAATCTTATACAATTGAAGTATTGATTAAATAAAATTTATTAAAGTCCTTATTTGATTTTAATAAATTAAAATTTATGGTTTAAAAATAAATATTTAAATGAATATACGAAATTGATGTGATTGTGCAAAAAAACTATATCAAAGGATAAATTAAATAAACTAAATATTTTAATAGTTAATCTAATTGTGTGTAATTGCAAGATGTGGCAAAACAAATTTATAAAATAAAATAATTAAATTAAAAGAGTTGCATGCAATAACTGATGTGAGAGTGTGGTTAATAAATTAATCAATTTGCAAAAGAAAAGGGTGGTTGCATAATTTCTGGAAAAACCAATTTTGTTTCTTGACGTGAACAATTTTTTGTTTTCTATAAATCTTTTCTTGGGGGTTTTGGGAGCTTTGAATTTGGGGGTTTTATACAGGTTACTGGATTCAGAAGAGCTTGGATCTGCAAATTTGCAAATTAAATCTTTGGAAGAAAATTGGAGTTGCAACTGAAATTCAACCCGACATTTGATTTCAACTCAGTGATCGAATTATTTCAGGTTCCATAATTTCTTCTCAATTTTGATGTTTGCTCAGAAAATGATTATTGCAAGATTATACTGCTTGAAGCAATTAATTAATTGTTAAAAAAATTCATACTCTATAATCTGCTTTTAGCTATTGAAACTTTGTTCTTTTGGAGTACTTTGAGGTTTTGTTTCTTGCTCTGTTATTTTCCCTCATTTGGTGTAGTCCTTTGTTTCCTATTGATGCCTCAGTGCAAGCCTGGGGTTCAAAATATTTATTCTACATTTTATTTTCTTGGTTTATACTATGTGTAGCGACTACATTTCCAGTGCCAAGCACTTGTTTTTGGATGTGGTGTATTAACCTTCAGCCCTATTATTTTTTTATAATCGTTGGATTGTATTGGTTGGACACTCGATGCCTTGTAACATTTCACCTTGAACCTCACTAAATGTTATTTGATTGGCTATGCTTGGTAAAACATTTAATAATAATACATATGCTATGCTATCAACTGGGCGAATTTATGGTCTCTATACTCAATGGGAAGTGGTCATATAGGGTATTGTTGTGTGTTTCTCCCTGCCCTCTATATTAGAAATCAATTGTAATGGTATCTCATTTTAAATGGAAACCAATCGTATGCCCTGTATTACGCATGCAACTCATTTGTTAAGCTTACAATCTTTACTAAATAAACCATTATCTACAATCAAGTATGTATTGACAGTCCTCAAGTTTACTGTTGTTCCATTTTGGCGTCGATTGAATAGAATCGATATTTGATTTTTGCATATGTGAATTTGATGTAAATGAAGTCATTACCTTTCATTTTTTATTGTGATGTATATGCACGTCTATATTTTAATACAATGGCATTCGATATTGATATCTACCTTCCATTGTGTATTGTGTTGTTTATTCACATTTGTATTTTACATGCATTGATATTCAATATTGACAGATATATATTTATAAATATACATATATATGTATATGAATATATGCATATACTCATGTACGTCTTTATGTCACGTTTAAATATTTTATTGGCACTGTAACGTAATCTGCATTTCATCTCCCTTATAAACATATATCCATATATATATTTGTACATAGACTTTTTTATATGGTTAAAATTTAATCTCTACATCTGAAAACAGAATTTTATTTGGATAAAATAAGATATATGTTAATTGAAATATAAATATGTATACATATATATATGTCTATATGTATATAATGGATTAGATCCATATGCAAATATTGTTGCCTTAGTTAGTAAACGATCATGTTAGAGAAGTAAAATAAATAGAACGAAATTTGGTTATGGAAGAAATAGTGCATTATGTAAATGAAATATTAGTTTATGTGGAATAAAAGATTATTAAATTGGGATAAGATGAATATTTTGTAACATGACATGTAAGCTTTGTAAACCCACTTTAGGATCTACTTCTCTATTATTGTTTTGAATTGTTTATGTGAAGCAAGTGAATGATTATTGATTAGGGAGTGAATTGTGGGTTTTGTACCTATGCACAAGTCCTCTTGTAAAGTGAATATTAGGAGTCTTCCAGAGGCTAGGGGGAAATGTTTTCTTGATGGAATTCTTTGGTAATCTTTCGAGATGATTGTTTTGTATTAAATGAGTATATGTTGATCATTAGCCTTGCACAATATATTCTTTACTTTGGTTTGAAATTGTGTGTGGGATGGGTGTTGTGCCTCGCCTAGTCATATAGATTAATGAGGTTTTTTGTGATTGTATAAGTTGGCTTTGCCCTTTGATTTTATTGGGTTCCTAGTTTTCAGTAGGGGAGAGGCTCTCAATGGGGGCCAATGCACCAAGTGGCGTTAAGGTAACCCATGTGTGAGTTTCGTAATTAAGTGATAACCTAAAATCAATTAAGGGGCTGGGTAGTAATCACACTAATCAAGATAAGTGAATGCCTCACTCATGGCTCAAGTGCTCGTTTAGGCTTGAGATGAGTTGAGAAGGCTTGGAATGGCAAAATCAACTGCCTCATCCTCATGAGAGGTATGTTGATTCTGCATAGGGTTGTATGGGGGCTGGAGATTGGTAAAGGCTACCAAGGTAACCCAAGATGGGGGTCAAGGCCTAGGAAGATCTGCTAGGGTAACCCATAGCAAACTATGTGATGACACTCCTCTTAGAGAAACCTAGTACTCCCTTGCCTCTTGTCTCTCTTTGACTTTTGTGTGCCTCTGGAAGTGGTTATTTTCAGGTGATGTTATACTATACTTGTACATTGGATTCATGTTAGCCTTGAGTCATCATTTGTCTTTTGACTGTTGTGGTGGGACCTTAATGCTATCTCCTAGCACAGGGGTGGATCTTAGGGTTCCACATGGTCAGATGGAATGTGCCTTGTACTCCATTGGGTTCCCTCACTTTTTTCATCTTCATGGTGACTACTCCTGATTATGAAGACTTCTGCACTTGTTCCAATTCATGTGGATTATATTTCATGTACTTATACTGTATCATAACCTATTGTATCATGTATTATACTTCTGATGTACTCTCCTCGCTTGTGTTTGAGGAGACATTATTTTTCTTGATGTAATGTTGTAATTTATTGTGGAAGTATTTCTTATAATTAGTAAAGTTAATTCAATGTACCTTATTTATATTAGTTTATGAAATTGATTTGAATGGTATCTATTGATGATATGTTAAGGTTAATGATGTTACTTCTGACATTATGATTTAGAGATGTATGTCTTGATTATGATGAGTGCCACAACCATTAAGCATTAGAGGGCATCGATTTGGACCAAGAGGTACCCAATATTTGATATTTTGAGGAGTGACTTCCCAGTGTTTAGGTATCTTGAGGAGTCACTTCGAGGATATCATACCTCGAGGAACTTCTTAGTGCTTCAAGATACATGAATGTAGTTTGAGATGGCGGATGGCAGTCTTGTTCTGATTTAGATGACATAATTTAACTTTATGTATATTTAGATATGTTTATCATTCTTGTTATATCATCTTGCAATTCAGTGTTATACCCTCTTTGTAATGGATAATGTAATGATAATTATTGCATATGTTAGTTAATTCATGATATTCGATATTGTTATATTGATTTCATGATATGAATGATTCATAATAGTTGATCTTTCAAATGAGATCGATTAAGTGATAGTTATATTGTTACATAAAAAATTAAATCTGATGAATTATAATTCTCGTTAGTTGGTTTATGAGATTCTAGTAGTGTGGTCATGGATCTGTTGTGACCTTTTCACACATCACCCCATTCAAATGGGGACCCCCTAATTTTTGCTCCATTTTGGTCTTTTGGGTTTTGTTTTCTCTCTCTCTCTCTGGTCTTATTATGTGTTGGTGCGGTCATAAAACACCCATCAATAGAATTGGTGCTAGAAGGAGGGTGACTTTAGATTGTTCATTTTCACAATAGGAGAAATTCAGCTGGATGGAACCAGTATAAAGATTGAAATGCCAAATCAAAGATATGTTAGATCTCTCTTATGTCAAAAAATCCAAAAAAAGTGAAAAGTTAGAAAATCAAAAAAATCAGAGATTCCTCAATGGATGGGTATCGGCCACAAATTTATCATGACCATGGAGGTGTTCAAGTTGATCTTTCCTTGCTACATCGATTTTTAAATGTGCAGTTGTCTCCAGGAATTTTATCTGACTTTGCAGCAAGCGATAGATGCAAAATTCACGGTACCACTTGGCATAATGAATTAAATTGTATGACATTCTTGTCAAGGGTGCATTCGGCTTTGCAACGAGAAATTTTCTTTCGAGTAGTGCCAGAAGGTCCAAGCCTTAGTTAACTCTTCGAGAGGTACAAAGAAAGAAGCAAGAAGCAATTGAGCATCAAAAGGGTGCCCGTGGAATGCATCATGTTGATTGGTTGGTGTAGAATTCACAATGAGAGGCATTCATAATCCACTTGTCAATTATGCAAGGAGGCCATTAGCCAAGTGAAACATCAGTTGGGATGGTTGGAACATCCAAGTATATGCAATGCAGAATTTTCAGAGGCACACATTCTGTCGATATACCATGCACCAAAGGAAGAGTGCTTAGAAGACAAAATGAGGGAGATGCACCTCACAGCTGTGATGGATGAAACTTATCCGGAGAAATTGCAGTTGAAAATGAAGTTATGAACATTGTGCTAAAGGAAGAAGGCATTGAAATTAAGGAAACAATAGAAGACGTTCAAGAGAATGAAGAAATTGTGGGTGATGATCAAGGTTCAGAAAATTGTCACAAAGACCTATCGCGTGATGCTTCGCCAATCCAAGAAAAAGAGAAAATCCTTTTTGAGTTTTCATCTGCACCACAAAGAGAAGATCCAATTGAAGAGCTGCAAGTTGTTATAAGAAAAATATTCTAGGTACCCTTGGAGAAAATAATCAAAAGGATGAGCAAACTGGTGAGCAGGTTGTGACATCAAGAGAAGTGTATGAAGAACAATCATCATATTTCAAATGTCTCACCTCCTGCCCACAAACAGAACAATTTGAACGAGCGCTACCCTTTATATTTGAAAACAAGATTACAGATGTGCACAAGGATGCTTGGTGTATTCAACATGAGGATACAGAGGAGTTGTTCCCGAATTTCAAGGTTGAGTTAGAATTCCGTGAGCATGATGTTGGTGAAAACAAAGTATTGTATCACCAATTGTGATCACCTGAAGATGAATGGATAAAAGAAGAATGTCAACTTGAAGGTCAAGTACCACCTGATAAAGCAAGGAGTGATGAACAATTCGAAGGAGCGCAAAGTCTACTTCCAAAAGGGTCTCAAGATGAATCGACAAGTAAAATTTTGCATGTCATAGTTGCAAATGGAACCACACATCACCAATGGCGACCTCCAGAGGATGTTGAGAATCTCTCTTCACGCGGAAGGTCAATGCACAATGATCAAGAGTTTCCATTCAAGCACGAGGAACACCACGTTGTCTCTTTCCTTGCTCTTGATTTTGAAAGTTATGAATTTGATTATGGAGGTCTAGGAAACAACTTGCTTGTGGATTAATCATGGTCTAAATGAGTTGCCTCAATTTCTAATCTTTCCTAAAGTTTTTCTTGAGTTTGAAATTTGTATTGTGAAAGATTAATTTTCTTAGTTCAAAGACAAGTTTTCTAGGCTTCGCACTATCAGTACTGTTGTGTTCCCGTTGAATGTCCTAAGAAGTCATGCTAGGAGTTGCATATATTTTTTCCCTCTGAGTCTTGTTCGTTCGAAATTTTTTCCTATTAGAGTAGGTTTTCATTTTCATTTTTGCTTGGCTTGGTCCGCTTTTCTTTCCTTAGTTTAGTTGAGAATAAAGTGATCCCATTTGTGAAGGGGGTGTTGTGTCATTCAGGAAACACTTTAGAATCAGGGGTTGTTCTTTCGAGTTTTTTCATTTGGTTAGGATTTTTACTTGACTCAGAAGGGAATCATCTATTGTGTCCTGACATCGAGTCTCATGATTACTATATTTTACACACATAATTGATTTCTCTAAGTCATTGAGGTTTCTTGGGAAAAGTCATGGCAGGTGAAAAATCTTAAATCCTACTTAATCACCCCTGTAATTCTCAAACCCAAATGAGCTTCACTGCTTATGAGCCAATTGTGAATACACAAAAAGATAAAATGTGCTAAAAGGAAATATCCAAAAAGGAGCAATGAAAGAAATATCACAGAATTTGGCTTTGGGAATTTGCGAATAACTCCATCAGGGCTATGGACGCCTGGCTGGCAATGGAGCAATATTCGTGGGAATTATAGGATGCTTTTAAAAAGTTAGGATCATTATGTAGCTTGTCACGATGGATTCTATCACGATGGATTCTAGGAACTTCAATAGTCTTTTGGGATGGAATAAACGCATATGCACACACTTGTAATCAGAAGATGAGGTGCCTTGATCCAATTTAGGATTCCTCTTCCCTTTTAAGTGTGTCCCCTAGCCAGTTGATAGGTTAGAAATAATTATCCAAAGGTTCTGAGTATGGAATGGGTTTTGTCTTTAAAATGTTCAGGAACATTTATTCGAGGTGGCGCTAATGTTGTGACCTTTTCACACATCACCCCATTCAAATGGGGACCCCCTAATTTTTGCTCCATTTTGGTCTTTTGGGTTTTGTTTTCTCTCTCTCTCTGGTCTTTCTGTCCTTATGGGGATGTCTCGTCATTTGACCTAGGTTGAAATGTTGGCTAAGTCTTTGAAATTAGGGTTTTTATCCTTCAGGCTTGTTTGAGGTCAAATAAGGTTATCAAAGTGAAATCTGAGTGCAACACTACACTCAGAAGGCTCAAGGTAGGATCTCACTAAATTTTCACTAAGTTATGACAGCTTACTATTTTTAGTAAGTACTTAATTTGAGGTCTTTCCCTCAGGATTTTGGAATTTTGACTGCTTCACCACATTCACAACGCTTCAGACTGCCTGCACACAAAATTTGAGCAGATTCTGACAACTTGCTATTTTTAGCAATTCAGCCTTCAGAGGCTATTTTTAGGGTTTGCATGCAGATTTTTTCAGTGCATGTCTAGATATTCCTTATGGGTTTTTTGAGAGCTTCACAACGATGTGACATGCAAGCATAGTGGATCATGTTTCAGGGACTTACTATTTTTAGCCAGTGCCCGCATGTGGACCAGTTTTTTGGGTTTTTCTAGGTTTTTTGAGATCCCATGGGCAGTTTGACAGGCAAACTCATCTGACATTAGATTGATCACTTTTTAGACACTTACTATAAATAGCAGGTTCACTCTAACAGCCACCCGACACTTCAGTTCAGCAAGCAAAATGACAAGCAACAGAAATCAAGTCAAACGGAGACCGTTTAGGGCACATGCAAATTAGAATAGGGTTTCCAACTTCGATGCCTAAAAAGTAGGGTAAAAAGCCAAAATTTTGAAAAATGAAGGTATCCCATCACAATTTGCATCTTTCAATCAATCTACTGCTAAAATTTGGGTACAATCCAAGCACTTACTATTTATAGTAAGTCACCTCCAAAATAGGGCTATAAATAGCAGTTCGGCACAAGAGGCAGGTGTGAACAGGTTCACCAAGTGATGAGGACCACGTGGTAAAAATTTCAAGTGAAACGGAGCTGTAGAAGTCAAGCAATTTTAGGGTTTGCTAAAAATAGCAAGCGGGCTAAAAATAGCAGATGAGCTTGGGCAACAAGTATAAATAGGGTAGCGAGGCCACAAGGGGCATATCATGAGTCAAAATGGGTGGAAGCCATGAGGAGTCACACTCCTCCAAAATTTGCTAAAAATGGAGTGGCAAGAGGTAGCTAAGACATTGAAAATTTCCTAGTTGAAACTGGTAGGAGGATAGGTGAAATGTGCCCACAAAGAAGATATGAAGTCAAGGCAATAAAAATGCTAAGTATGAGGAATTCCTTCTCATACCTCCAAATGTGCCCAACTTGCAAGGTTGCTAAGGCATGGCTTGAAGAAAATCCCAAGGCATAAAAAATTCCTCCTCCCACCTCTATATGTGCCCAAGGCATGGAAGAATTCCTTCATCACATGGGAAATGCGCCCAAGGCAGATGCAAGTTCCTCCTCCACCTCTCAAATGTGCCTTCAAGGTGAGGAAGTTTGAAAAAAATTCTAAGTGTTGGAAAAAATCCTCCTCTGTACCTCAAATGCGCCCAAGTCATGAAGTAAGAAAGGAGTTGATGAAAATGTTTTTAAGTGTTAAAATTTCCTCCTCCCTAGGTGAAATGCACCCAAGGTTGAGAGGATATTGGTAAAAATATTCCAAGGCATGGGGAGTTCCCTCACACACCCTCAAATGCGCCCACTATAAGTGAATTCCTCCTCCATATGCTCAATGCACCCAAGGTTCCTCCACCACATGTGAAATGCGCCCAACTTGAAAGTGGAAGTAGCATGTATGAAATGCGCCCAAGGTAAAAGGGCTTGAGCATGAAAAAAAAAGTCTAAGTGTGGGGAATGAAACCTCACTAGCTGAAATGCGCCCAAGGATGCAAGGAGGGTGAAAGGTAAATATCTAAGGCATTGAAAGTAGAAGCTAGAAGCCTCAAATGCACCCACAAGGAATGAAGGTGAGAAAAGTTTCTAAGGCATGGGAATTCCTTCCCACCCCCCTAAATGTGCCATCACTTGGAAGTAAAACACTTGAAATGTGCCCAAGTTGATAATGGTTCCTTCACCACTAGTGAAATGCACCCAAGATATAGGCAAGGAAGGCGTGGTGTTTAAAAAAATTTCTAAGTGTGGAGGATTTCCTCCACATACTCCCATATGCGCTCAAGGCAAGAGGCCTAGCGAAATGCGCTCAAGATGTAATGAAATTCCTCCTTACTATGTGATATGCGCCCAAGGTGTGGGCAAGGTTGTAAAGAGCTTCTAAGGCACAAACAAGTCCTCCTCATAGGGTGAAATGCACCCTCAAAGCAAAGGGTGGAGAATATTGAAAAGCCTCTAAGTGTTGGCAGATTTCCTTCTCCACCCCCTAAATGCGCCCTTAGGTGGAAGTTGACCCATGAATATGCGCCCTTGTTTGTGAGGGAAGTGAAAAGAAGTCTAGGCATGGAAATTCCTAAGGGGATTAAAGTGAAAGCTTCTAGGTGAAATGCGCCCTTCATGGGTGAATTAAAATTTGATTATTTTCTAAGGCACTTTCTAGAGCAAAGGTGAGAAATGCACCGAGAAGAGGTAACAATAAAATTTCCAAAGGCAGGATGAAATGCGCCCATGAGCAGGAAAGAAATTCTTCAGGAAGTCAAAGAAAATGCCCAGGCATGAAAAGTGAAGGCTGCAGGTGTGGAATACGTCTAGAATAAAATAGGATCAACCTTAGCAAATTTTATTATTTTTCAAAAATAATAAAAATTAAACTTACCCCTTCGTCCGGATACACGTGAAAATAATGATTTCTGAGGGGAAATTTCTTCTGGGTATTGGACATTTCCCACTGGGAGATGATTTAAATCTTATCCACACCTTGCTCGTGTTGTTTCGATAGAGATTTTTCCTGGCACCCGTTGATGAGTTTCCTAAGCGAAAATGAATTTTCTAAGGCAAGTAAAAGAAATGTTTTTACAAAAGAATGCCTCGGCTGGTGATGTCAAAATGAGCGCCTAGATTACATTGGATGAAATTTATAAAGCAGACAAAATAATCTAAGGAAAGGGAAAATAAAACAGTAAGGGCTCAAATACACTCACAAGGAAGAGATGAAATTTGTCTAACGCAGGAAGAATTGGAAGATGAAATGAAGCTCGAACATCAGGCATTCAAATGCATCCTCAAAGTGATAATTTCTAAGTCACAAACTCCAGGCACAAGGTGGTGGATACGCCCTTGAAGAAGACTTCATGAAATGAACACCATGCTCCCAGATGTTGAAAAGATGAAATTTTCCTAGAAAAGTGATGAATTTTATCAAATCTGGAGGTCAAGCAGACCTTGGAAGTCAGAACGTGGAAGTTAGGTAAGTGGGGTGAATTTATGTTATAAGTGTTCTAATGCTCTTCTTTCTGTTTTGCAGGATTAACACCAAGGGCAAGGCATGATGACTTGAGGTGATGAAGCTAGACAACGTTACAACTTTGAAAAAGGAAATGGCAGTGAAGATTTGGCTAAGGCATTAAGAACATGATGCGAAAGAGGAAAATGCGCCCAAGGCAATGGGCTAGAGAAATATGAAAGTTACGAGGAATAAGTGCGTCCAGGAATTAAAACAACAGGAGGGCTGAACACAAACAACTGAGCAATCGAACTCCGGATCCTATCAATTTTTATTATCTGTGGAGACAATCTTAGAGACTCTTTTACCCTCCTCCTAGCACAACAGAATTGGCAGGCAGAACAGTGGGAACACATTTCTGGACGAGAATCTTCTGATGATAGTGGGCATTAATTGCTCATAGTGGTTCCTGCAGAGGAGTGGAGAATCTCCAATGCATTCAGTGCCAAACTCCTCTCTGTGGCGGTTTTTAGGGCTAGAACCCTAATCAGGGCTTACTTGGCTCAATCTAAGCCTTCCGTTGTATTTGAATCTAAGTCGTCCACTGGACTGGGCTTGATATAAAAGGGGCATCCCCCCTCATTTGTAATATTAGATCAGAGTTAGACGGAATCAGAGATAGAGTTGAGCTAGAGAGTAGAAGAGGCTTTTAGTTAGAAGTTAGCTTAGTTTGGAAAGGAAAGAAAATCTTTCCCTTTGAAAGTTTTTGTAAAAGGTTGTTGTGGAGGACTCTCATAATATAAAGAATTTCATTGATTGGTGATTCTCTCTTTCGTTGTGAGTGGTTGACAATGATTTTTCGGCTTTCCAATTCAAGTAGATAGAGTAAGATAGATTTCAATTCCATGCAAGTAGTTGTTAATTGTGGAATGTGGCATTTGGTTTAAGCAAGTCTTCTTTCATCCATACCACTAGCGGGCTCCTTGACAGTGAGTTCGCCCTGCGTGGTCGACTGGAGTATCAACACTTAACTTTGGTTGTGATTCATGTGTCCATATGCATCATTGTGATGGTATGTACATGTTGCATCATAATTTGAACATCTTTCTCATAATTTGAACATCTTTCCAATTTTGTGGAAGTTGTCCGAAGGGAGGCAAAGAAAAGTCTAGTTTGAAGATTGTTGAAGTCAATCCTCGCATTCCACCCTTTAGAAATAGATTGTAGAATCCCTACCCCTATTCCTTTTAAATTCAGCATTTTCCCAGTTAACTTAGGAATCAGAGCATCATTGTCAAATCATTCGTGTCGTAATTGCTTCACAAAGTCAAAGAAATTATGTAAGTCCCCTTGGAATACCTAGCATATTCACATCAACCAACTGAGTCTATTCGGGACATAAGGAACCTTGGAGTTGAACGCATGATCTTTCACGCAATCCTAGCATGCGGGATACTTTGATCAAGAGAGAATAGGGTGACCGTTGGACATTTTATTCTGTGTTGGTGCGGTCATAAAACACCCGTCAACAGGATCTTAGAGGACTTAGGTTAGAATACAAGTTATTTTTTCATTTGTAATCTTTAATATGTTTACTCTAGAAAAAACTATTCCATATTTAGGTGTTATAGTGTGTTGTCCTCTAGGGTTTTGTGGCAGGGTGTTACACATGGTAGCAGATCCCAAGTTCTAACATTGGGTACTCTAGGTATATACAAGAGCCCATTAGGTTGTCTTCGTTGCTTAGAATTTTTAAGTTTATGTTTTCCCTTGTTGGCCTTGTCTAACACCCTGAACTTTTCCTTGGTTGTGTCTGTGTAGGATCATGCCTAGAGGTCGAGGTCGAGGTCAAAGACGTGGTAGAGGATGTGGTGGTTTCTGTGGGGCTAATCACTAGGACTACCCTCCTCAAATTCCCCACGAGTCTGATCATGAGGAACAACAAGATTCCCAAAATAATCAAGGAGGTGGAGACCAGAATCTGGGTCAGTCGGAATTGGAGGGCACACAGTTGTGTCACTTACTTGAGGAGGTTCTTTCCCATCTTGGTTTGAGGCAAGAGGGTGAACAATTGGTGATTAGAGAGAGGGAGAGGTGTCCTAGGAGAAAATAGTTACCATAGAGCAAGAGGCAATTTTATCCGAGCACATGAGGGATCTTTTAAGAGTTCATCCTCCTACTTTATGGTTAATAGATACGAACATGTGTTTCACTATAAATCCATATGGTAGCAACACCAAGGCTAGGTGCATTATCATGCATCTCTGAGGTTTCTCTTCCACGTGGTGGCGCTTGGAGGAGCAGAAGCTTCATTTGAATATAGATTCAGTCTCATGGGAGATGTTTATGTTGAGATTCAGAGCTCAGTTCTTGTTTGACCATTGGTGACAGCATTGTGCGGATGAGTTCCATAAGTTGAGGAAGATGGTGATGTTAGTTGAATAGTATGAGGGAATATTTTATGAGCTTAAGCAGTATGTTGGCATAGGTGATGATGAGAGTATGTTAGTAAAACACTTTATTAGGGGCTTGAATGCCTGTAACAGTGGGGGTGTTCATGTGTTTGAGCCAAAAACCATGGAGGTAGTTGTAGAGAAGGATTAGATAGTGGAGGATAATTTGGCTATGGCACTAGGTGGTCATACAGGAGTGTAGATTAGTAGTGCACCTCCAACAGGTCTCGGTTCTCATGGTGGCTAGACTCGGACAATAGGCCCCTCTAGGAGCCACCATGCACCCGCTAAGGGTGGTCAGTAGCAGTAGCAGCAACACTCTCAGTCAAAACATAAGAACTCTAAGTCTCGACAGGGTGATAGGTTTCAGTTCAGGAAAGACAAGAATTGGAGGTGAAACAAGCATTATCATTATGTTCCGCTAGCCTAGAGCTCGCATTTTGTAGTTAGTAGGGGCAGTGTTCAACAGTCTAGTGCACCCCCAGGTGGTAGAGGATTCGACAGAGGTACAAGATGTTTTTCTTGCATTCAGCAAGGGCACATTGCCAGGTAGTATCCTCAGAAGGGCACATCTAGATTTAGTTAGAGGTCAACAGCTTCAGAGTCGAAAGTAGGGGATGTAGGCAGGTCACATAGAGTTTTTGTAGTGGTTGATAACCATCAAGTCGAGCATCAGGGTACATTAGTTGAGACTATAGGTGTGTTACAGGGTAGGAGAGTCTTTATTCTCTTTGACTTCGGTGCTTCAAATTATTTTATTTCTCCTTCTGTAGTGGCACGATGTGGACTGGTGGTAGTGAAGTAGGATGATAGGTGGCAGGTCGAATTGGCCTCCAGTGCTAAGGTCATAATTGAGTCTCTTGTTCATGGTTGTGCTTTGATGATTGGATCTCTTCGTACCACAATAGATCTTTATATTATACCCCTTGGGTCTTACAATGTTGTGTTGGTTATGGATTGGTTAGAGGCTCACAGGGAAGTCATAGACTGTTAGTGTAAGTTAGTGCAATGTGTAGATGATTTTGGTAGTGAAGTTGAGGTAGTTGGTGTTCAGAGGCCTATTTCCTTGTGCATGATCTCTGCTATGTAGTTGAGGAGGTGTATGTGTCAGGGTTGTCATCTGTTTGTGGTGTCAGTTAATGATTTGGAGTTAGGGGAGATCCAAGGAGTGTCCCTTGGCAGTCATCCTATCCTTAGACACTATGTTGATGTCTTTCCTAGCGAGATTTTTGGGATGTCAACTAAATGTGATCAATTTTAAGATAGAAATTATTCCTGGAGAAAAGCCTATTTCTCAAGCTCCATATCAGATGACCACTCAAGAGCTTGAGGAGCTTCGGTTGCAGCTTGAGGAGTTGTTAGCAAAGGGGTTTAATCATCCTTGTTTCTCTCCTTGGGGAGCACCAGTTATTTTTTTTGAAGAATGATGGATCTCTTTGATTGTGCATTGATTACTGATAGTTGAATAAGGTGACGGTGAGGAACAGGTATCCATTTATGAGGATCAATGATCTATTTGATCAGATCAAGGGTACTAGGGTATTCTTGAAGATTGCACATCTTTGAGGCAGACATCCATAAGGCCGCATTTCGCACTCATTATGGGCATTATGAGTTCACTGCTATGTCATTTGGGTTGATGAATGTGTCATCTGTATTCATGAGTTTGATGAATGGTGTGTTTTGTACTTACCTTGATAGATTTGTTTTGGTATTTTTGGATGACATATTGATCTATTTGAGGTCTATAGAGGAGCATGAGGAGCATTTGCGTCAGGTACTATAGTGTCTGAGGGAGAACTCGTTGTATGCAAATATGGAAAAATGTGAGTTCTTCCAGACAAAGGTGAAATATTTGGGTCATGTTATCTCTAGTGAGGGTATTGTCTTGGATCCTTCAAAGATCCAAGCTATCATCGATTATCCTGCGCCCACTAATATTGTAGAGGTTCACAGTTTCATGGGTTTGGAAGGTTATTACTAATGATTTATATAGGGTTTTTCAAGGATAGCCCACCCCATCACTTCTCTTCATAGGAAAGGGAAGAAGTTTATTTGATCAAAGCAGTGGCAGGCAACTTTTAATACTCTTAAGGAGAGGTTGACCGGTGCACCTTTCTTGGTCATTCCTGATCCTACTGGGGATTTTTTGGTTTGTACAAATGCATCCTTGGAGGGTTTAGGAGCAGTTTTGATGCAAGACGGTCACGTGATTGCCTATGAGTCTCACAAAATCAAGGATCATGAGCTTAACTATCCTACACATGATCTAGAGTTAGACGTTGTGGTCCATGATTTGATGAGATGGAAGCACTTTTTGTTGGGGCATTGGTTTGAGCTACACAATGATCATCATAGTTTGCAGTATATTTTCATGCAGCCTAATCTGAATGTGAGGTAGAGATGATGGATGGAGTTCTTATGTGAGTATGAATTTGAGGTTAATTATATTTAGGGAAAGGAGAATGTGGTGGCAGATGCTCTTAGTTGATGGAGACATGAGCTTTTGGCAATGACTCTAGGAGTGGACTGGAGGAGCCAGATCCTTTTTTCACTTCCTTCAGATAGTTGGTATCAGGAGGTGAGGTCTGACGTGGAATCAAGTAGAGTTTTAGAGGGCAGATTTGTAGGATATTCCCTTGAGTCAGATGGCCTTTTGAGGCATTTGGGTCATATTTATGTTCCTTCCTCAGAAGATCTTTGTACTTTGAACATGTCAGAGGCACATTGAGCACCCAATTCAAATCATCGAGGTGTCAAAAAGATGTATGCAAACCTTTGACATCTGTACTTTTGGGTCGGAATGAAGAGGGATATTGTTGATTTTGTGTCTAGATGTTTGAAGGGTTAGAGAGTAAAGGTAGAACATCAACATCCTGCAAGTCTTTTGCAGCCCCATATGGTCCCAAAATGGAAATGGGACATCATATCATTGGATTTTATTGTTGATTTACCCATTTCTTCTCATTGGAATGATACCATTATGGTCACCATGGACAGATTAACGAAGGTGGCACACTTCTCTCCTATCTGATCATCATACAATACTTCATCGGTGGCTAGAATCTTCATGGAGGATATAGTCAGGTTGCATAGTATTCCTCGTAGGATTATCTCAGATAGAGATCTAGTGTTTACCTGAGCTCTTTAGACATCCCTGCAGCATGCATTAGGGACTCAATTGAACTTTAGTTCAGCCTTATCATCCAGAGATTGATGGATAGATCGAGAGGGTTAATCATATCCTCGAGGATCTGCTTTGAATTTACATTATGGATCAATAATCTTGTTGGGAGGATTACCTATATTTGGTGGAGTTTTTTTACAATAATAATTATCACAGCTCTATTGGCATGCCTCTTTCCAAGTTTTGTATGGTCATCTTTGTCGAACCCCATTGATTTGGGATCATCTTGAGGACAGAGTACTTCTTGGTCTGGAGATGCTTCAAGAGATGGAGTAGCAAGTGGTTCGCATTAGAGAGCATTTGGTGGTAGCCTAGGACAGATAGAAGAAATATGCAGATGCTCATAGGGTTGATTGTCAGTTCTCAGTTAGAGATCGAGTTCTTGCGGGTGCATCTGTGAAAGAGTCTGATCCATTATGGACAAGGCTCTAAGATCGCACTACACATTATTGTGACTTTTGAGGTGTTGGAGAGGATTGGTCCTATAGGATACCATCTTGCTTTGGCGCCCAATTTGTTGCGTATTCATGATTTGTTTCACGTTTTTGTTCTTAGACCTTATTATCTAGATATATCTCACATTCTTGATTGGAATGCCTTATAGGTAGATGACGGGTAGCTGTATTTGGAGCACATGGTCGTCACTCAATACAGATGATGCACCCTCAAGGGTTGAGACATTGAGCAAGTGAGGGTCTAGTGGGACCCTAATGATGAGTTTTCTACTACATGGGAGGATGCATCTAGGATGAGAGAGTTATACCCATATCTATTTGCAGGCTTCAAGGAGTAAGCCTGGTTCTAGGGGGAGGATGTAGTACCCCTCAGTTGGCCTTTTATTTTTGATAGTTACTTGATATATTTGGATATTATGATACATTGCTCGATTTTGGACTCATTACTTTGATGATCATTGATATTGTTTTATCACTAATAGTTATGCTTATGCCATGCTTAATAGATCAGTTTAATTGATTTTGTGTGAGTTATTATTTCTATGAGAATAATGTGGTTATTGGATGTATGTTCTTACCATGTTATTAGTATTTGATCATTGTGCGTCGATGTATTTTGGTGAAGAGGAACGATTTCTCTTCTCTCGCTTGTGAGTGCCCTACGATGCTGTGATTTTCCCTTCACAGTGTGTTTGGTTGTTTGTCTATGCACATGTTTGACCGTGTGGTTTATTGCAAGTTCCAAGTACCAGCCATCGACTCCACCTGAATTTCCAGGTTTGAGTGTGCCTTATATCCAATGGAGATAGTTGATTTGGAGACAGTGGAGGGTTCCCCTATGTTGAGCCATCATCCTTGACAAGGATGAGTGTTCATTTTTCATACCTTGTCTGTGTGGTCAATCCAAGTTGGTTTGTCGATGTTTTTGTTGCATTGCCTTTTGTTTTGCTTCAAGGTTAGGTATTGCTTGGTATCCTACTCATATGATTAATTCGATTGATTAGTGTTTTTGGTTGATTAATATATTAAAATAAAGATTATCAAAATTAAAACATTGGGATAATTAAAAAAATTAAAAACTTTTATACAATTGAAGTATTGATTAAATAAAATTTATTAAAGTCCTTATTTGATATTAATAAATTAAAATTTATGGTTTAAAAAGAAATATTTAAATGAATATACTAAATTGACGTGATTTTGCAAACAAACTATATCAAAGAATAAATTAAATAAACTAAATATTTTAATAGTTAATATAATCGTGTGTAATTGCAAGATATGGCAAAAAAATTATAAAATTAAATAATTAAATTAAAAGAGTTGCATGCAGCAACTGGCAGGAGAATGTGGTTAATAAATCAATTAATTTGTAAAAAAGGGGTGGTTGCATAATTTTTGGCATCATATTTCAGCTCAGTGATCGAATTATTCGAGGTTCCATAATTTCTCCTCAATTTTAATGTTTGCTCAAAAAATGATTATTGTAATATTATACTACGTGAAGCAATTAATTAATTGTTAAATTTTTGAGTACTCTATAATCTGCTTTTAGCTATTGAAACTCAATTCTTTTGGATTACTTTGAGGTTTTTTTGCTTGCTCTGTAATTTTCCCTCTTTCAACGTAGTCTTTTGTTTCCTATCAATGCCTCACTACAAACTTGAGGTTCGAAATCTTTATTCTGCATTTTCTTTTCTTGGTTTATACTGTGCATAGTGACTGCATTTCCAGTGCCAAGCACTTTTTTTTGGATGTGGTGTATTAACCTTCAATCCTATTATTTTTTTATAATCATTGGATTGTATTGGTTAGACAATCGATGCCTTGTAACATTTGAACCGTGGCATGTGTTTCACCTTGAACCTCATTGAATTTGATTTGATTGGCTATGCTTGGTAAAACATTTAACAATAATACATATGCTATGTTATCAACTGGGAAAATTTATGGTCTCTATACTCATTGGGAAGTGGTCATATAGGGCACCATTGTGTGTTTCTCCTTACCCTCTATATTAGAAATCAATTGTAATGAATAGAATAGAAGACTTTTAACGTCCACGAGACCAAAAGAAGGCCTATGGGACAGTGACCCCAGAAATTTTAGCATTGTGAAGTGTCGTTCTCCTGTCGTTTAATTTGATAATGAGCTCTCCCATTTTGCCCACCCATTCCATGCTGAAGAAATCTTGAAAATTTTCTACTGTTAACCCACTTATGTAGCTTCCTCTGATGTCACTGTAAGCTTTGTAATCTAGGATAAAATGCTTTTCTATTTCCACCTGCCCTGCTACACAGAAGATACAAACCCTCTCTTCCCAAACTTCTTTTGGCCTTTTCCATCTCCATGTTTCACACCAAAGATGATGCGAGTTAGTCCTCAATTGTGCTATGAGAATATTTGACCTCCACGTAATATTTTCCTCTATATATGCTTTTTGTTGATGGTCCAAGTTGGGATTAAATTCTTCTACATAATACTTTTTCTTTCTCCCAACTTCCCTTGTCCACATAATCTTGTAAAAAATTTCAACCACATACAACTTTAATTCCTTACTATTATTATAACACTCATTCAAGTGAATGTTCCACTTGCTCATCCACTTACAATTGTGTTTCATCTATGCCTTCTTTCTTTCACCTAAGACACCTCTAAAAACAACATTTGGCCACTAATGTGTTTCCATCTGCTCAACCTTTTTCAAATATCTCAAAAGACTCACCATAGCTATGGCCTCAATAGGAATTGCCCCTATTTCAACAAGAATTATTTCATAGGGAACCGAAGCTTTTAGTTTGAATTTTCTTGTGATCAAACACTTTTGAATTCTTTCTATTTGTACCCATTTGATGTCTGAAGTGCTGCTAGCCCAAATTTCACACCCATAAAGGACCACCGATATAACTAGCAACCCAAACAATATTTGAATAGTTTTCCAATCCCATAACTCTGCTTCTCTGCATTTTTTTTGAAGATAAAACAACACTCTCCAACCTCCCAGAGTTCTTTTCCTTCTGCAAGTTTCCCAACATAGCTTTTTGTTGAAGTCAATTCCCAGGTATTTATACTCTGTTACTTCCTCTAGGATACTCCCTTCGAAATAAAATTTGAACTGATTTTTTTTTTCTTCTTACAAAATACCATGATCTTGGTCTTACTAATGTTAGCTTGCATACCAACATCTTTGCAGAAATGCTCAAGAGTAGCCAAATGCGCTTGTAACCCTTGAACAGATCTAGCAATCAAAATAAAATCATCTACGTATAAAAGAAGTTTTACAACATACACTCCTAAGGGAACCCCTTCTCCACCCTTCAAATTCAACCACTCCTCAAGCTTATCGATATAAAGGCCAAAGAGAGTAGGAGAAAGAGGGCAACCTTGTTTAACCCCAATGTCACTCCTAAAGCTTTCTGAAGTACCTGCCTGAGTTCTGATTTTTACCCTAACATCCTCATAAAGCTTATGGATAGCAGCTCTAAAATGTTCAGGAATTCCAAGATCTTTCATTCTATCCCACAACTTTTTCCTAGGCACTGTGTCAAAAGCCTTCCTAAATTCCATAAAACAACAAAAGGCTTCCCCTTTCTCATCCCAAATCTTTTCAATGATATGCCTTAAAGTGATGCCATGATCAACTATTGACTGTTTTGGCCTAAAACCCGCTTGCCCCATTGCTCTCTTATTTTTAATTTCTGCCCATTTGCTGATTTTATGCTCAATCATACTGCCAAAAAATTTTGCAAACAAATGGTTGATCATGATGGTACGATAATTAGATAGGTTGTTAGCATCCCCACTCTTGAATAGGGGGATGGCTAAGCTAGTTATCCAATCTTTCAGAAACCCACACTGAATGATGTTGTTAAATATATGCATAATGTGAGGAGCAATGATTTCCACCCCCCACTTTAGATACTTCGCTTGAAGCTCAACCAAGTCTCTTGCCTTTCCTATCCTCAATGTTTTGATACCTTCTTTAACTTCTTGCAAAGTGAAAAGCTTTGTTGATGTGTTTACCCTTGGAGGCTTTTCATTCTCTACATCTTGCTCGTATAAGTGTTTTGCATATTCAAACCATTGAGTTGAGGTGATGTTATTCTTCGTTTCCTCCTTCTTTGCTTGAAGCTCTTTCCAAAAGAGCTTTCGGTTGTTCTTCCCAAGATAAAACAATTCTTCCCATCTAGCGCTCATGAAACTTATTTTTTTAACTTTTACCATTTGCTTGTATAATTTTGTATTTTCCTTTCCTTTACCTAGTTGCATGCTTGCTTTCCTTTCAGCTTTACATTCCTCATCAAACCAAGCATTTGCTGGAAATTGACTTACTTTTTTTCTCTTATTCTTTGCCCTTTTGCAGCCAACAAGAGCCTCTTGAATTTTATGTGTTAGCTAATGAATTTTTAAACCTTGCATTTGATTCCTTTCTTGTTGCATTAACTTCCTTAAAGTTTTCATAAATATAATACAATTTTCTTATGTTAATAGAATTTTTCCCTTTTTTCAGTTTGATGATCAGGCTGCTCCTATTTCATAGATTGGTAGTTTTTAGGCCAGGACAACCAAAGGAAAACAGGATTATGATCAGACTTTAAGTCTTCCACGGGTTCCTCAACCACAACTTTCATTATTTTGCAAACAAGGGTTTGTGAGAAAATAACATAGTCAACAACGCTTGCCCCATTATATGTTTTGTATGTGAAATTACAAGAGTTCATCCAATGTCCCATTCCATTACAAATAACTAGATCAAAAATTCCATAGAAGGCAAGTAACTCTTCCCCAAAATGGTTGATGACCCTTCTATCCTCCGAACACCTCACCCAAAGCTGATTGTCTTTTTCTGTTAACCAAAGAGGATTATTATCTTCTTTGTTGTGCAAGCTACACGCTTTCTCATTGGTTGTCCTTGCATTAAATTCACCCACTAGAAGAACTTCTCCTTGCTGCGAGAAAGAGGAAATATCTTTTTTGAGAGATGCATATGGGTCCTTACCATCTAGGCCATTCTTTTTGTAAGTTTTTGACCCTTGCAGAGAAAAATAACATGTTGCAATTAATATGAGTTATTATTTTCTAAGATTTTAAACCATATGTATTGCTTACTTGGGTCTGTTTTTTCTAACTGAACGTTTCTTCCCCAAGCCTCTCTTATTAAGACCATAATACCACCATACCCCTTGCCATTACCAGTTGCCTCATTCCAAACTGAAAATTTTGTATAGCCTTCAAAAATAGGTGACTTGCAACCTTCATGTTCATGTGTTTCTACAAGACATACAATGTCTCTCCCATCAGCAATCGGCCCTAACCCAGGTCCTCTTCTCCACGAATAGCCTCTACAATTCAAGCATACTAACTCTAGTTTTTCCTGGGGGGGCCTACTTTCTATTTACCTTGGGACCAAAGGCTCATCACCGAATTATTAGCTTTTTTCAACCATTTTTGTTGTGTTCCATTTGTTGTTTCCATTGTTGTCCTTACATCTCCTTTGTTATGCCCTTGTTGCATTGTATTATTTTATGACAAAGGATCGATAATGATTTTTTTTCCCTTATACGGCCATGCCCTTTTACCCTCTGCTCTAGCTATTCTTATTTTGGACAGCTCCTCCCTTCTCCCTGCCTCTTGCATGACAGTTAAATCTTTATCTAAGAAGAAATAGGAGCCCCTTTTGGCTTAACAGCTGGTGTTTCTATTCTAAGCTCCTCAAAGTAACTTTGATGGGCCTCCAACTCCCCTCTCTTAGCTTTCCAACCCTTTTCGCTTGCAAAATTTGACCCTTGACCCCTCCAATGTAGCATGTCCTTCAAAAAATCGCTTGAAAGATTGTATGTATCCTCATTCCTGCCATAATCCTTAACCCCTTTAATGATTATGTTTTTTTCCCTTTCTTGCCTTTCTCTAGTCTGATTTGCTTGTTCTTTACTTGCTTTACCCATTGCTTCTGTTAACCCATCTGTTGGACTTTTAACTGCTTGAGTCCATGAATTGATGCCCTTTGAGCTGATTTCCCTGCTACTTTATTTTTTCTCAAGAAATTGGCCACTTGCTTGCTTCAAAGATTGAGTCTCGTTATTTTCCATTTTTTATCCTACCATATTTGAGATTGTTTATATTGTTTGCTGCAACGATAGCCATTCCTGCTTCATACCCTGCCATTCCAGCTGCCCTTCTTTTAAGACCTTTCACAATGTTGTCACCTGCTCTTTTAGTAGCCTGTTTTCTTCCATTAGAGCTTGGTTAACCGCCATGCACCCATTGACCTTGTGTTCAGTTTCTTGGTCCTTTACTTCCAGCAGTTCTACCCGACTTTTAACATTTAAAATCTCTTGTACATATAAATGTGCAGACCAAGTAAGAGGAGTTGAGATGGGGCTATAAACACCATCTCCATCACATGCATCCTTAGCAGCTTGCACCCCTACTTTTTTTTCCATAATCCTTACTTTATGAGTTTTTGTGCTTTGTGTGTTAGTTGTAGCCTTCCCTTTTTTCATCTATTTTCTTTTTGTATGTTCTAGTTTTACCCGAGATATTCTCCGTTTTAGAATACCTTTATACTGCTTTGCATTTACCCACACCCATTTGCCAGTTTTATCCGAAAGAGCAATTTTCATATTCCAAAAAAAAAATTGTTTTCCCACCACCAAAGGTTTCATTTTCAATGTGTGTTGCTTGTGTGCTATCCATTGGAAAGACAAGTGCAAAAGGGAGAAAACCCTATTTTAAAAATAAAAAATGAGACAGAAAAGCACCTTGTAGCAACTGACCTCACCCACTGGACCTTTGTTTAAAGTAACTGGACCCACTTCCTGCACAAGAAAAGCTTGAAACCCGTGCCTATCAGCATTTATGGTTGTCTTGCCTGAAGCCGAAATGAAGTCTGAAACCTGTGCCTTTCAAAACACCAACGTTAAGCTTTCAAATCACCAACGTTGACCCTGCCTGCCGCTGCCTGCCTACCGCTTGCCTACCTGTCGCTTGTAGTTTCTTCGGACCTGCTTATTATTTTAAATGGAAACCAATCATATGCCTTGTATTACGTGTGTAACTCATTTGTTAAGATTTCATTCTTCACTGCATAAGCTGTTATCTATAGTCAAGTCTGTATTGACAGTCCTCAAGTTTATCATTGTTCCATTTCGACATTGATTGAATAGAATCGATATTCAATTTTTGAATATGTGAATTCGATGTAAATGAAGTTATTTCCTTTCATTTTGTATTGTGGTGTATATGTGTGTCTGTATTTTAATACAGTGGCATTCGATATTGATATCTACCTTCCATTGTGTATTGTGATGTATATGCATGTTTGTATTTTACATGCATTGATATTCAATATTGATATATATATATATATATATATATATATATATATATATATATATATATATATATATATATATATATATATATATGTATATATATATATATATATGTATATGAATATATGCATATACTCATGTATGCCTTTATGTCACGTTTAAATTTGTTATTGGCATTGTAACATAATCTGCATTTTGTCTCCCTTATAAATATATATATGTATGGGTCTTTATATTTATATATATATATATATATATGTATGGATCTTTATATTTATATATATATTTGTACATAGACTTTTGTATATAGTTAAAATTTAATCTTTGCATTTGAAAACATAATTTTACTTGAATAAAATAAGATATATGTTAATTGCAATATAAATATGTATACATATATATATATATACATACTTATATATGTCTATATGTATATAATGGATGAGATCCATATGCAAATAGTGTTTCCTTAATTAGTAAACGATCATGTTAGAGAAGTAAAATAAATAGAATAAAATTTGGTTATGGAAGAAATAATGTGTTATGTAAATCAAAGATTAGTTTATGTGGAATAAAAGATTATTAAATTGGGATAAGATGAATACTCTGTAGCATGACATGTAAGATTTGTAAACCCACTTTAAGATCTACTTCTCTATTATTGTTTTGAATTGTTTATGTGAAGCAAGTGAATGATTATTGATTTGGGAGTGAATTGTGGGTTTTGTACCTATGCATAAGTCCTCTTGTAAAGTGAATATTAGGAGTCTTCTAGAGGCTAGGGGGGAATTTTTCTTGATGAAATTCTTTGGTAATCCTTCGAGATGACTGTTTTGTATTAAATGAGTATATGTTGACCATTAGCCTTGCACGATATACTCTTTACTATGGTTTGAACTTGTGTGCGGGATGGGTGTTGTGCCTCGTCTAGTCATGTAGGTTAATGAGGTTTTTTGTGATTGTGCAAGTTGGCTTTGCCCTTTGATTTTATTGGGTTCCTCGTTGTTAATAGGGGAGTGGCTCTCAATGGGGGTCGGCACACCAAGTGGCACCAGGGTAACCCATGTGGGAATTTCGTAATTAAGTGATAACCTAAAATGAATTAGGGGGTTGGGTAGTAATCACACTAATCAAGATAAGTGAATGCCTCACTCATGGCTCAAGTGCTTGTTTAGGCTTGAGATGAGTTGAGAAGGCTTGGAATGGAAAAATCAACTGCCTCATCCTCATGAGAGGTATGTTGATTCCACATAGGGTTCTATGGGGCAGGAGATTGGTAGAGGTTACCAGGGTAACCCAGGATGGGGGTCAAGGCCTAGGAAGATCTGCTAGGGTAACCCATAGCAAACTATGTGATGAAAATCCTCCTACGGAAACCTAGTACTCCCTTGCCTCTTGTCTCCCTTTGACTTTTGTGTGCCTCTGGAACTGGTGTTATTGTCATGTGATGTTACAATGTACTTGTACATTGGATTCATGTTAGCCTTGAGTCATCATTTGTATTTTGACTGTTGTGGTGGGACCTTAATGCTATCTCCTAACACGAGGGGTGGACCTTAGGGTTCCACATGGTCAGATGGAATGTGCCTTGTACTTCATTGGGTCCCCTCACTTTGTTCATCTTCATGGTGACTAATCCTGATTATGAAGACTTCTGCACTTGTTCCAGTTCATGTGGATTATATTTCATTTACTTATATTGTATCATGTATTACACTTTTGGTGTACTCTCCTCACCTGTGTTTGAGGAGACATTATTTTTCTTGATGTAATGTTGCAATTCATTGTGGAAGTCTTTCTTATAATTAGTAAAGTTAATTCAATGTAACTTATTTATATTAGTTTATGAAATTGATTTGAATGGTATCTATTGATGACATGTTAAGGTTAATGATTTTACTTCTGACATTATGATTTAGAGATGTATGTCTTGATTCCAATGAGTACCACAACTATTGAGCATTAGAGGGCATCGATTTGGACCGAGAGGTACCCAAGATTTGATATCTTGAGGAGTGACTTCCCAGGGTTTAGGTATCTTAAGGAGTCACTTCTAGGATATCATACCTTAAGGAACTTCTTAGTGCGTTAAGATACCTGAATGTGGTTTGAGATGGAAGATGGCATAATTTAACTTTATGTATATTTAGATACGTTTATCATTCTTGTTATATCATCTTACAATTCAATGTTATACCCTCTTTTTAATGGATAATGTAATGATGATTATTGCATATGTTATTTAATTAATGATCTTTGATATTGCTATATTGATGTCATGATACGAATGATTCATAATGGTTGATCTTTCAAATGAGGTAGATTAAGTGATAGTTATATTTTTAGATAAAAATTTTAATGTGATGAATTATAATTCTCGTTAGTTGGTTTATGGGATTCTAGTAGCGTAGTCATGGACCTTAGAGGACTTAGATTAGAATATGAGTTATTTTTTCATTTGTAATCTTTAATATGTTTACTCTAAAAGAAATAAAAATTGTTTTTAGGTGTTATAGTGTGTTGTCCTCTAGGGTTTTGTGGTGGGGTGTTACATTCTACCTATCCACACTTCATAAGGATTTTTATCATCAAGATCTAAAAAAGGAGATCTATGAATCAAATAACAAATAGTACCAATTGCTTTTTCCCAAAAAAATCTATCAAGATTAGCACCACTCAAAATACTCCTAAATTTTTCCATTAAGGTTTGGTTCATTATTTTTGTTAACTCATTTTTTGGGGGAGTATAAGGAGTAGTATTTTTCCAAACAATACATGCATGCTTACAAATTCCATCAAATTTCTTGGAACAGTATTCACCTCCATTGTCAAATCTTAACACTTTTATCTTATAATCTGATATTTTTTCAACTAAGGTCTTTTATTCCATAAAGTTAGTGAAAAATACAAATTTAGAATGTATAAAATAAATCCAAGTGTATCTTCAGATATCATCAATAAAAGATACATAATACTGAGATTTAGCCAAAGATTCAACATCCACTAGTCCACATACATCTGAATGAATGATCTCTAATAATCTCTTTTCCTTATTAGTTTCACTAGAAAATCATCTATTTTGTTTACCAAACACACAATGTTCAAATTTTATAGAAGATAACAAAAAATTGTTAAAATAGCATAATTTGGGGAAAATATTTTTCTATAGTGTATTAGATGTCCAATTGTCTTTTCTTTGATTAGATTCCAATTTAAAAAGTACCTCGTGGGTTGCAATTCATACCAAAAAGAAAAAATCCTTTGCAATCACTTAGAAAGGAGATGGTTGTGGTGGTCAGTAGGTGGTCACAAGATAGTGCCACTAGTGGCTAATGGTGTAATGATGGTGAAGTTTAGTGACATCACTCAAAGTGTGTGGTCATTTTTTACTGTTTTCAATGAATATAATAGATTTATTTAATAATTTCTCCCTTTTTTTTTTATTCCCTTCCTTTGATTCCTTGAAAGTTGACTCAAATACCAAAGTCATCAAAACCCAAGCAACAGGTGAAAAGATAAATTTTGATTATCCATATATCACTCCTCCATACCCTCAAGTGATATCAACTAAGGAACATTGAATCATCTCACTTGGTTCCAAGAATCAAAGAAAATAGTATTATATACAAAAAATTGATTGAGGCATTGAGGATTTCAAGAAACCCCTTGATCCTTCAAATAGCATCACTTCTTATCGTAATATGGAGATTATTTTGGGGAATTGTAAAAAATAAGATTTTGTACATCCAAGGTTACTCATTAATCCAATATACATTTCACTAAAGAATAGATTGAACATGTGTTGGAAAAACAAGCAATGCTAGAGAAAAATTCACACAAGGAGAATTCAAGGAAATGGCTTTGAAGATTCACTCTTTTCCTCCCATAGATTCACCACTGATACAATGTGTTGCACAAACAACCTAAAATTCATAAGCACAAACACCAACAAGTAGAGTATTTTCAATATCATAGGAATGTCCCCATCAAAACTAAAACAAATTTTCCCAAGAAACAACAAATCAGTGTTTGAAACTAAAGATTTTATTTTAAAAAGTTACTTTCCATACATGTATGACTGTATAGATATACACAATATAGGTACAATCCTCCCCCGCCCCCCCCCCCCAACAAAAAGAAAAATATTGTCAATCTTGAAATCTCCAAAGTGACAAGAAATTCTAACTTTCTCAGACCTTCCAAACTCAATTGTGATGTCTATTTGGCCCTATGTTACACCAATAATAGAGCTAAGTACAAAATACAACACAAATTGGGAAGGGATTTTCTATTCATGGCTTTGATACCATGTTGGATCATAAATATGATGAGCACAAAATCCAATAAATTCCACAAATGAACTTGCTTAATGAAAAGTCAAAAGATATCATTTAAGTGTATAATATAATAAAATGGGACCCTTGTACATATGTAGGACAAGGATGAAGATGAAAGATAGAAGTAGAAAAAATTAACCCTCCAATAGGTGTGACACATGTGGAAACGCTTAGGATAAGTGTTAGGACATGTATAAGGTTCATATAGTCTAAGGAAAATTTCTTAAAAACATCTAAGTATGAGCTTGAATCTAGTGTGAGTTGGTCTACTAAGTAAAAATAAAAATAGATAGATAAAATCTCTTTTCACACTAATAGACATAGGATGAGGATTTTTAAAATCTAATTCAAAATTATTGTGCTAGTGTGATCATTATCATAACCTAAATTAAAAATGATTAAATTACAAGAATTAAACCAAGATCTAACTAATTAAGCCATGCTCCCAATGAAATTCTTCAAAAAATTAAACTAAGAAGCCATTAAAACTGAAATGCTTTAAAGAAGCCTAATTTAAAGCATCAAACCTCATCCTATTGGGGGATTGGTGTTGAATTGATGTGGAATTTCAGCCCTTTCTTGATCCCTTGGTTAAAACAAGCTTGAAGATGGATGCCATTGATGAAAAATGGATGAAAATGGATGAAATGCTCATATGAATGCTCTAAAATTCACTATAGTGTAGATCCTCTAAATGAATGTGGATCCTTTTTCTCAAGAAATGGAGGCTATTTATAGGAAAAATTAGTGAATCAATGGCCAAGATCAATTTTCTTAATCAATGGATAAAAATCAAGGAGAGGAATTAGCATGGATCAAGAATCCAATCCATGGATGAGATTGAAAGTTGACATAGATTGATGAATTTACTCAATGGATCAAATTTATTTGAAGAAATAAAAATCCTAAAATTTAGGAGGAATATGCAAGATATTTCCATTTATGAGGGAATTGAGAGAGAGGAATATTCCATGGGAATATTCCTTTGCTAGTGGGAGAAATTGGAGGGATGAAAGAAATTAGATAATTAAAGAATTAAAGAATTATTTAATTGTGCATGATGGATGAATTTACTGATTTAATTAAACAATTGTCTCATTTAATTAAAAATGGGAAATAATGACATTTAATTAAATAATTCAAATTATTTAATCAAATGAGAAGACTTGGGGAATTTAATTAAATAATTCACATTATTTAATCAAACGAGATGAAAATTAGCATGAAAGGGGATGAATTAACCTAATAAAATTGATTATCTAATTTATAGATGAAAATGATGAATTTAATTTAAGATTATTTAATTAAATGGTCGAAAAGGGGTGAATTATGACAAAAATGGTGTTAGTAATCAAATTCAGATGTGCAATATCGATCACAATGATTTTAAGTATCTACAGCTAGTATTGAGAGGGGTTAGAATCAAATAAAGATAAATATAGTGGCCTATGAAAACCATGTGGAAATGGATGAAGAAGAAATACCAAAGATTTGGATACAAAAATTACTAGGGAATTATAATTGAAGAGAAAAAAATGTCCTCAACGTGTTCTTAAAATCTACAAGATAAGACTCACAAAATAGATACTCAAAATATACAAAGTACCCATTCTAGTCTCTAGAAAAGAATGAATTTTCTTTTGTAAATAATGACTAGAAGCCCTCAAAGAAGTGAATTTAAGCTTTATATTACAACAAGTGAAGATAGTGAAATCCTAGTGTATTTCATTGGACTACATAGTTGTTCATCCCATAATGTAGTGCCCACACTAGATGCCTAGGTATGAATAAAAATAGCTTTATAATGCTATATGAGAAGAATCATCAACCTTAAAATGTTAACTTAGAGATGAATTCTATGAATTCATAATAGGAGTCAAAGAGTTGAAATAATCTACTAATGTCTCTAGAGGAGGAGGAGCACTCACAAAAGTCTATTTCATCTTAACATTGAATATATTCACATGGTTCAAGAACATTAGTTTTGTTAAAATTGTATGGCCAAAAAATATCAAGGGAACAAGACTATTCATAGTGGTATTATATGCAACTGGAGGTTCATTTGGATCTCATAAATTTTATTCCAAAGGTCATGATAACACTCAAAGTGTGTGGTGGTTATCATGGTGTTGATATTGACATTACATAGAACCAATCCCAAGACATGGTCAATATTTTCTCTATAATTGCTTATGAACAAAAATGAAATGGGTTCAAGAGTAAGTCCAAAAAAATGGGAAACAATTTAACCAATCTCAAATGCTTTAGGAGGCTATCTTGCTAGTATTTATAGTTATGTTTATTCAATTTGTTGATAGTGGTATATTTTAATACTTATGATTAAACATGAAAATTAGTCATGCAATAGATGAATCATGAAACTCCCTAACACAAAATGATGATGACAATATTGAGTGGGAATTTTTGGTAGAGTCCCCCCCATTAGTGAGTCTCTCATGTCTCATCTATCTCCTAAGATGAATGAGAACCTATGGTCCTCCTTGTCTATATGAAGTATATTTTTTTCCTATTTTATGTGTTCTTATCCCTTATAGTGAAGACCTTGTTGCAAATATAGTTGTTATACCAAAAGATCAACCTGATAATGTCTGATACAACTACCAGAGTTAATGAATCCATAGGAGGTGGTTAAGCCATGTCAAAAACTCAATTGTTGCACTACACAACACAAGGAGATTGAGGGCGCACACCTTGCAACAATCCCACTAGCGTGAGCGAGGGGTTCAAACTCGTGATCCAAGCTCTGATACCAATTGTTGCAAAGACGGTTGTCGTTGCACCAATAGATCGACCTATCAATGTCTAATACAACTACCAGAGTTAACGAATCCATGGGAGGTGGTTAAGCCATGTCATGAACCCAAGCACTACGTTGCACAACACGAGGAGACCAAGGATTCACACCTTGCAACAAACCTCTCCTCTCTATAGTAGAGATGAGTGTCATCTTCATAATAGTCTTAGGTGTATTTTTGGTGGGGATTATTGACCACAGTATTTATCCTAGTACTAGGTAGTGGGTATACCCTACTACAATGTAAGGAGTAGGAAGTGATTATATTCCCTTAAATTGAGGTAGTTTTTTTCAAAAATGTGGTTGAGTCTTCAATAGTGTCTTTTGGAACATTGTCTCATGTGTTTGGACCCCTATTGTAAAGGGGCTAGTGCAGTTTATATGGTTTAATAGTCTCATAAGTCTTCCTTGTTAGTATATCTAGGTATGTGGGTGTGGATGGTAGAAGTGTGTTTGAATTGAGGGGTAAAGCTCTAAGTTGAATCTTACTGTAAGTTTTGTGTTATGGTCATTATGTGTTTGAGTTTGAGTACTTTTAGTTTAGGGGTGAGGCTTTGAGTTGAGCCCAATTACAAATATTCTTCTGAAAGTTAGTTATATGTAAGTTAGTGTAAGTAATAAAATAAAATAAATGGAATTCTAAAGAACTTGAAAGCACAAACAAATAAATCAAATGCTAATTCCTATTTTCTAATCCCATTATAAACCTCGATAAAGTGTTGATTTCACATTGTTTAAATATGGATGCAACTCAACACCGTAACATTGATTTGATTGATGATTGATAATTGATTTTGACTGATATTAGATTTCAAGATAGAGTTGATTTTTATAAGAAGTGAGATCTGAAATGATGATGGAATGATCTAATTTATAGACTTTATAAGGAAAAATAAATTGGGAGATGAGGATGAGGATGATGACCTAAGTTAACTAGAGAATCTATGGAATCAACTCAAGTATGAATTGTAAAGTAATCATTTCAAGACCAAGAGAGGATAATAATATATTTTTTAATTCAATAATTGGATAATTGTGAAGAAAAAGTTTATATTTGAAGATTGAGTTGAGTGATGGATGAAGAATTTTCTAACATTAGATGGATTTAACTAATAGTGGAAGAAATAGTTGATTGAAGAGACGAAAAATGTAAATCATTTTAAAGTGGATAATTAGTTTGTATTAAATTAAATAAATAAAATATTATTTAATGGATAAATGGAAATTAGTATTAAATGAAGATTAATAATGGTGCAATAAATGGATAAATGAGTAATGATTAATAAACAGTAAATTAATGATGATTAAGGGTTGATTATTAGGAAAAATAATGACTATCAATTAGGTGAGATAATTTTTTGTCTACAATTAGGTAGGTAGCTTTGTAAGTATTGTAAGCTAGATTGTTTTTTCCAAAACTATAGCCAAGTTACCAATGGTGGTGGTTGGAATATTGTCTCTTGTGTTTGATTCTCCTTTATAGAGGGGTTTGTGCAGTCTGCATGGTTTGATAGTCTCTTATGTCTTATTTGTTATTATAACTAGGTGTATAAGTGTGAGTGTTAGACATTTGTTTGAGTTGACCTTGTTGTAAGTGTTGGTGTTGTGGTCATTAGGTGTCTAATTGTGAGTAGTTTTAGTTTAGGCATGAAGCTTTGAGTTGAACCCCATTGTAAACATTGTTCTTAAAGTTAGTTAGATGTTTATTTTTTGTGTTGATGTTAACAATAGTATCTTAGGAGTTGGTTTCTTCCTTAGTACCTTCAAATTGATCAATAATTATGTGCTTACCAATTGACCTCTTTGCTTTCTATATGGACCAAGGAATGGTCTTTGTAATATCTTAGCTAAGAGGCTATTTTATTCTCATCTTCATGGTCTTACACTTTTTTTGAAAGGCTATGGTTTAGCTAGGATGTAGTGGGAATTCAATATAGGATGTACAAAAAATGCAACTTAGGGTAGAATTAAACCTCAATTATTTTGGAGCATAATTTTTTATTTGGGGATTGCATTTAATATAAGAACTCCTAAATAACATTAATAATAATCTAATTTATAAGGTTTATCCTTATAATATAAAATAAGGAATAATTTATAAAGATTATCTTTATAAATAAATTATATATTTATGAATTAAATGTAAAATCAAAAACATTACATGGTGAAAGGTTGTGACCTATCACCAACACCTTAAATTTTTTAAAATATTAAAAACTTATGTATGAACATATTGTCAAATATAGGTTCTTGATATGTTTGTTGCACAAACATTATTGTATGTTTTTCTCAAAAATGAATGACATTTTCGTGGGGTTTTTTCATCTAAAAAGATTTTTTTATCTTTGTATATTCAGTAATCTTCATTTCATTTATTCTCTATTTCATATTTAATAATTAGTTGCTTATAGATCTTGTTTTTGTTATAGTATTAGAATAAGTTTAAATTGTACTAATCATTTTTCCCTAGAATTTTTTGTAGATTAAAGCACTAATCAACTTTGCTCTATGTTGATTAAAGAGCTATGATTAGAAACATTTACATACAGATTATCTAGATATTTTCTATAAGTGATTTGAATCTATCATGATTATGGGTAATACATGCAAGTGAAATAAGACAAATTTATCCTCTATCATTATAATAATCAATCATTTCACTTTATCACATGAGAAATGAGCCAAACATGTTAGACTAGAACAAATCCCATGGTCTTACTTTAAAATTCTAATAAAACTTGATAATCTTAAGTATGTTTGTATTCACTTGTGTGCATAATTAGTTAGGATTGGAAATATGAAAAAACTAATAAGCAATGGTTTTATACTATTTTTATCTTGTTAAGCTAAGTTTATGTGATCTCACAATAACGATTAGACCATTTGAACACTTAAACTCAAAATTACTTAGTTCATTCTAGTAATACACATAGATGCCTACACAGGCACAATATAGTCTAGAGTAAAGCATCCATATATTGGCCTAGTTAGTTGATAGGTTTTTTTATAAGTGGACTTGCCAGTCCACAATCTGTCGCCAAACCTATCTCACGGCACAAAACAATTTTAGCTCCTTGCCAAACCATATTGAAGTCACTGGTAAGTTGTATTACACCATTAGTAGAAGTAGAAGATATTTATACCTATTGACACATTCATTACATCCTTAAAAGATGCACATGCTAGTTGGTAATATTATTAAAACTGTGAATCAAGAAATTTAGTGGTGCTTAGTATTATCTTTTTGTGTAATAATTATCCACCTTACAATGAAAAGGGCCCTAACATCATGTGTGTAAATAAAAAAACGTGTACAAGCACAATAAAATTGAAAAGTTATCCAAGGCTTACATAGCTATGATATTATATTAAAACCAAGCATTTTAGAAAAAAGACAAATGAAGGCTTACAAAAACAACTCCCGATGATAGAAGACTTTCTATTAAAAAACCACATTTAGAAAAGCACTATTTGATTTAAGGTCTTCATAAAACTTTCTCATTGTTCATAGTTTATATTTGTGTCACTTTTTCCTCAATGGTTGGAGTTCATATAAATCCAATCGAATTCAAATCCCCTCATAAACACATCCCAATTAAATTATTATTCAAGATAATTGTGACAATTGGTCAATAATAAAACACACCAATCTCTTTGTTTTCAAAAAAATAAATTGTTCACTGATCATTCTATAAATCATCTTATTCACTTCACTATCTACATCACTGAAACAACTCTAATTGATAGATTTAATTAATATAAGTTAGTTGATTAACTTGGCTTTGTGAAGTGAAATCAAAAAAATAAAAATAGTTTTTAGTTTTTTTTGCCACAAGGGAATGCATATATAATATTGATTGTGTAGAAAAAACAATGATTCCCCTACTTGTATCTAAGGGCTAGTATTATAGAATGCCACAATACAATTGTAGAGGAGGGGGACCAATTGCTTAGAACCCCAGGTCATGTCAAGGTCTAGAACAATAGGCTGCCCTAATCTACTCAAGCTAACAAAATGTTTTGGGAGAGTTTAAAGTTTAAAGGCTGAAAGGAAGAGAAACCAAGTTGTTTCTATCCTTTTACAAGCCTGAATGTTTCAGGGAGTCAAGTGAGCAAGTTTCCAGAGTCTGAACTGCAACTTAGGTAGCTCACTACCAGGGGACTATAGTGCAGTACACAAATGTTAGCACGATGCACTGGCATCTCAGTGGGGTGCTAGCGTTTGTACAAACAGAAAGTGTAAGATATAGTCAAAACCTAAGGAAAATCTACTAACAACCTAATAGATACAATTTGATGGAATAATAGAAATAGAGAGCAACTAAATGATAGAATAATCAAGAAGAACACTATAACCAATATAATTAAGAAATGTAATAGAGGTGTGAGGAAAGTGCACCTTCCTACCCATAAGTTGATATGTTCAAGATCTTCACCTCAAGGAGAACCTGAACACAAAAGATGGAGAAATGTTGGGATTGTGCTTAGAGGACTACCATATTTAGTCCCCTTCTTTGGTGTTTCCACCTCCACAAATAACCATATGACAATGATTGAAGAAATATGATAAAGAAAGATATTGAAACAGAATACCAAGCAATACATTGAACAACAATATGCTATGATATTAAAATGATAATGCAAACTAATAGGGAGATGGAGTGATATCACCTTCAACCATGTGCAATCAAGGTAAACGGGAGAAGGAGCAAGCGTGCAGACCTTCAAAGACCAATTTTGATGCAACAACGAAAGACTAACTTGCATCAAAATGAAGGAAAAATACTAACAAACCAACAAAAGACTAACTTGCAACTTCAATGGAGGTGGTGGAGCTTGAAAATGTTGAGAAGAGTGAAGAGAGCTGCCCAAAGTGTGTATCTGATCAAGAAGCATGAAAGAATGAATGAGAATTCTTTTGAAAGGTGAAAATGAAGGAAAAAGGAGTCATTTGAAATCAATCCAAAGGGAAAGAGACATTACACTTCGCATCCAATGGAGGAGTGTAATGTCTTTGCAGATTCCAAAGGCAACAATCTTGTCAGGATGGAAGCACACCACATAGTCATATGCATATCGCACTAGCGTCCCTAATAGAATGTCCCCCACCAACACATAAAACAACTACCAAGTGGATAGGGAAAGGTGGTGAAAATAAGGATTGCATTATCGAAATTAATTTTCTAAGGTAGGAGGTAGTGTAAACAAGGAATTTTCTAGGGGGAAAATTCATGCCATTACATTTTTCCCCCACTTTAGAGAGCATAAGTATCAGTGAATGCATGATAAAGTAGAGAGAAAGCTAAGGAATGTATAACTGAACCGTTGAGGAAGCAGACCACAATCTTGCAAATTCGGGTGCAGGAGAGAGAGAGAGATGGCTCCACAAGTACTTGGTCCTATGGAGATTTAAACAAAGGCATCGTAGTTGCTCAGTCCTACGGAAGGTGAAAAAAAGGCTCTATAGGTGCTCAATCCTATAGAGTTGGTTCCATCAGTGCTTGGTCTCGCAAAAAAAGATCAAAGGGTTCTACAAGTGCTCGGTCTTGCAGAATGAAAATGCTTCACAAGTGCTAGGTCCTGAGGGAGGCTAAGTGTGAGAGGATCCACAGAGTCTAATTAACCCTCACAGGTGCTCGATCCTATAAAGAAACATGCTAATCCATAGAAAAAACATGTTAGGCAAGAAAAAAGTCACACAAACAAGCAGATAGTCATATCTCAGAAAAAGCAATTGAAGGAGAAGCTTTCAAAGAGGTCCCTCAAGAACCCATTAAAATAAAGAGGGGTCCACTCAAGGGACACTTTGTTTGAAAAGCAATTACATTCTTCACAAAAAATATTTTCATCAAGGAATCCTTTTGAAAGGTTCTCTTTTGTCAAGGAATTTGAAAAAAGAAGAATGGCCTCCTCGAAGGCGAATTCTTAATTCTTTTTGCTAAAAATTTGATTTCAAAAGAAAATCTTGCTAAGGGGATGCTTATGTGATTTTTGAAAAATGTCAATATTTTCAACAAGGGATGTTCTGGCCATCAAATACACCTTATCAAAAATCAGAGAGGTAGGGGCCCCCCTTAGGATGGTGTGTGCAAATTGAAGGAGCACATGACATCCTAAGGTAACGACGAACATGCAGAGACGTTGTGGCCCACGATACATGACGAGATATAGATTTGGAAATGTTATCACACACACGAGGGACAACACATAAGAACCACAACATCAAGAAGCAAGTAAAGAAGAGAGAAAGATAAAAAGGAAAGGAAAAGAAAAGATGAAGAAATCAAGAGATAGGGGGATCTAATAATTAAGGGTCAAAACTTCTCATAGATATAAATAGATAGATATAATATAATGTTTATGAACTTTCATCAATCCCCTACTATATTAGATCATGAATAAGGGTACATGAAAACAAAATAAAAAATAAAAAAATTGGGTCAACATGTAAGGGAGGCCTAAATGCCACCAACGCTTTACATCATCCCCAAATGTCGAAAATCAAGACACAAAAATAGAAGAATGCATAAAAAATAGAGGAATTTTACAACACAAAACACTCTTGTATCCAAGAACCTACAAGGGTGACAAGGGTCCTCCAGGAACACATAAAACAAGCATAGGGGAAACACAACAAACACAAATCTAATCTCTAGATAAAGAAGAGGTGCTCTCCTAGTCCTCATGAACCAAGAGGTCTTTTTTCTCCCAATCTAGATCATTATAGGGAGAGGGAAGATGATCTTGTAAGGGCGAGATATCAAGAGGAGCACCCTCTAACTATCCTACAACAAGAGCTAAGGAAGAGGGCCCCTCGAGGTCTTCTTCGCTCAACTCCTATGACGTAAACGTCATTGATTTTGCAAAAATCACTAATAGAGCCAAGACATCATCCACTAAGTTGAACATGCACTTTATGGGAGTTCCATGTGTCAAATGGGTAGGCAAAGAATGAGGATCCCAAGATCCACTACTGACCTCACCGAAAGACTCAGAGGTAGTGAAAAACTCGGGGGATATTGGGGCTACCTCTATCACTAGGACAATGCAAGCCAAAGTAGAACCCTCTCCTAAAGAGGGTGATCCTTTCTTCTAAGACCCATTAGAAGTAGGGTCATCCTCCAACTTACACTTCATCAGGGGATGTGAGATCCCCACAAAAGAAGCAAAAGGTGAGGAAGGAAAACACAACATGTTCAAAATGGACATTAGGAGAGGAGGCTCAATTGAGGGAGCGATGAACACTTGCACCCTTTTAGTGTGAGGGTCACCCACACTCATGGGGGGAGTTGAAAGCAAGATCAAGACAATGAGAACCAAAGCAGAAGGGGAAAAAGAGGAGGGCATAGCAAGAGATGTTGAAATAAGAGTTGTTGGCTCCCCTTCCACCTTCTGCAAGGTAGCTTGCTCAGCAACCAAAGCCTTTCTTTGATGCTTATGCTTATGCACAAGGAGATTTCTTCGGCTCTAAGAGCTAGAAGTTGTGGCTTGAGGAGGAGTAGAAGGCTCCTATTTTTCCATGGGAGTGTCCATCACAGTTGTTGCTGACAGAGGGAGTAACTCCTGGACAAAAATAAGAGGAAGAGATGCAGGAATAAAAATGAGAACTAGTGGAGAACTACACTAAAGCGCCTTAGCGATGGGCCCCTTCCCATTCGTCACACTAGGGGCAAGAGTAGTAGGAGGCTGTGGAGGCTAAGACATAGAGGAAACTCCACAAGGACCCTTCCTGTTGTCATGGACAATGGGCTAAGGCACTATGGGAAAGACAGGAAGGTCAAATACTTGGCACTTGGTGTTGGGAAGGAAACGGGTCAACTTATAATGAAACATCTAAGAAGAACAGTGCCTTTGGTGATTTTCGTTTCTTCAAACCACCTCAAAGACACAAACCACTATGCCATAAAGCGGAAATAGGAATAGTTGTTTCCCCCATTAATCCTTCTGAGAAAATTACATACAGATTAAGCCAGATTCAACACCATTTCCATATTCAAAACTATAAAATCAATAAGCACAAAAAACTAACATATGAACGCATAGATTTACGTGGGGAAATCCCTTTCGGGTAAAAAACCCCACCCTCCAAAAGATCGAGCCATTGTATTATTTAGCAACAAACAGAGTTACAATACAATCTCAGGCTCATGGCCTTTACAAGAGTTACATCTTGTTCATCTGGAGAACATAGGCAACAACATAGATCTGAAACCTTGCACTGTTACAATGTCCTCACATGACATACATTAAAGATTCATTTCATCTCACCAATTGACTCTCTTAGCTAGCCTCTTGGCTAGCCCAGCCTAATAGCCACCACAGGGTCACATCTTCTCAGTTTTGTGTGTCTCAGTGTTCACAGTTACAATGCTCTTTGCATATCATTCGAACACACACACTCTGATCACTGACTGATCTCACCAATCATCTGATCACCAGTCATTCGATCTCTGAAACCCAGATCTACCGACCTCTCTCATCCTTTTCAACCAATGTCCATCAGCGTACTAATTACCCCACTAAAAAGCTTCACACACTCTGATCAAACCCTCGAGACAAGCATCCAAGCTTTCAATCACTAGCTATTGATTTACAATAGCGATGTAAATCAACGAATGAGATCGCACCACATGTCATGATGCCATTCATCCACTGCTTGCAGATTAGTCAAACAAACCCTAAGCTCCATCGCTAGCCATTTGTCAAACCTCCAATGTTAGGCGGTCAACAACCCTACTGCTATCCAAGAGAAAAGCCCTCATGGTATGGTGGTTAGCCAAACAACCATCAAATAGCCAACCAACCCCGCATAACTGCCAGCCAGCAAAACTACGGTCAGGAGGTAACCTCCTTCACAAACTCAACCGTCGCCATAGCCAGGCCCACTGAGACACGCATCCATCGCTCGTGGACTTTTGGGGCATTGAGGAGGGAATCTCCAATACTCCCTCGAGCCCGCCCAGAACTGGCTTTCGATGCTAACACACATCCACCACTCATGGACTTCGCTTAGATCACACTTGCATCCCACCAAGCTACACATATGCCGCTCAATAAATTTCAAGGAATCAATAAAGCATCCAGCACATTCCCACCAGATTTCCCCAAAACAGCAACACGTGTCCACAGTCGGAACACTCACGCACCGTTGATCAAACAGCCATGCGTGAAACGCATAGGTAATTTCACCTGACTCAAAGGCTTTCGTCGGTACTTGCCTCAAATGAGTGTAGAATGTGATGAGCACCATCGGATCAACTCCACCGAAGTCGTTGATCAGTTTCATCGCCTCTTGGTCCCACTTCAATCGCTCAACACATTATTGGCATATCGGTGGGACAAGAGTTGTCACCCGTCGATATGAGATCGCTCTGTTGATAAAGCATTCCGCCAAGCCAGACCCATTGGGTCATCGTCGGAACACCCCCTGGAGTCCCACTGACCAAACAGAGTCTCGACAACAAGGAACAAAGTTGAATACATGAAGGTCCTGGAGCAATGCACTACAAGCCAGCAAGATTGAGGCACATTTTCCAACAATCTCCCACTTGACGAAGACTTGTTGGATTGCTCCAGAACCTGAACACAAGAATCTTCCACAATGCTTTCATGCTCCAACCAAGACACCTGCAATGACATCCAAGATGTCCACCAACACAGGCAATAGTTCCAACCATCCACCACAAAAAAATGAACAAGCCAAGGCAAAAATGCACTAGTCTCTGGAATACAAGCATTAGATCCTTCAGACGGCAAAGGGATCAGACTGCCACCACTCCACTGTGCTCACCATTCATATAGAAGCAACACTGCAACAACTTCAAATCTCTTCGATCGTGAACACAAACTTCAAGTCATTCTCTAGAACAAGATTAAACATCAGCTAGAATAGCAACCAGGAAACTAACTGCTCCCATCCAACTAATCAAAACCCATGTGACTGAAAATAGCACCCATAGCACGTGCTAATCCATCCAATCACCAATATCTAAGGTATCCACATCAGTAAACTTATGCCATCACATATCCACCCATCAACTACAAAATACAAGCACCATGTGCCAACCAGTCAAGAAGACCAAACGCATCCAGGAGCTCCCACTGAATGGGCAATGTCCAGATGAATGCAAAACTAGAATGAGCGCATTCAATGCGTCTCTTCATTAATATCCTAGAAAAAAAGTCACCATCACAAGTGATCAAGGCATACCAAGTCTACTAACAACAACACATAGAAGAGAATAACCATGTAGTACCCAGGAACATACACAATGATATGCAAAACCTGCAAACCAAACATGCCCTCCTACACACTTCTAAATCCTAGTTGTGTCAAGTATGATCTTCTTCACATCCTAAAGGAAAGCTTCCCAAAGAAGATCAAACTAGCCCATATACATATCTCCTACAAGTTCTCAAAAGCACAAGGAGATAAACTATGTTGTCTACCTTCCACTATGAATCCTCCAAAATCTTAAAACAACAATTCAAGATCCATATCATGAAAGAAAGCATAAAACACCTCTAAAAGATATAATGGGAAAATACCTCTCAAAATAACTTCACTACCGAGAAGACCAAGGAGTGGAAAAATAAAATGCTCCTCCAAGATACACAAGCCACCACAACTCATCCAAGAGAAATCTCCTCATTGATCTCTGTTGAACTCGCGTCCAACCAAGGTGTAGGCTACTCAAACTTTCAACTGTAAATAGCACCTTTCTCAAAAGTAATTTCAGCCTCACCTTCTCTCCATGTATCCATGAACACCTACAACTGATCATCTCATGCTAAACTTCAAACTGCATTACTGCACTAAGAAGTTCTCAAGCATATGACCAATGCACTAAAAAACACAAAGAAACACCAGACCACTGTCAAAGTTCCAAACAGCTAAAACAGCAACTTATTATGTCATCATGATCTACTCATCCCCCTTAGGAGATTCCATGCTCCAAGTGAACATACCAAGATCTCAAGAGCAATGCATCATGCCAAAACTCTAATGCGCAAACAAGAGTATACCATGACATAAAGCAAACAAACTCTAAACCAGCATCACATGTCAAGCACTACCAACACCTCAGCCAAAGACTCCAAGCGTCCTCCATGGTTCCAAGATGTTGCACATCCTCAAATAGTGTCCATGCAAATGCAAAAGAACCCTTCTGCAGCAACAGGATCTAAGAGTCCCTCCTAGTAACATCTGCAACACTAAAGAAGATCATTCACCACCAAGTGATGAATCCACAATCACTGCTAAAGCTCCCACTGAACCATGACACCGAGCTTTCCAAGAATCATGACCAAACATCTGTTGATCTAAAAATCCTCTAGGTACAATTGACAACATGTCTATCTGACAACAATTCAAAATAGCACCAATATCTCCAAACCACATAGACCACACCATCACTATCAAAATCTTACACTAACCAGTGTACCCAAGCCTTCCATGACATCATGATACACACACTAAAGGTCCCCATAATCAACTATTCAGGTACTCAACGCTATCCATCCTCTCATCTCAAAACAGCCATGCCAATGCACTAGTGGCCACAGACAAGGCCAGCTAACAGATTTGCACCACCACTGAAGCAACCTCGTGAATATAGACAGTCCACTTCCAAGTTATCTCACTGCAACCAATGGGTAGCTAATCCACCAACCATATAACTCGAAGATTAATCACAACAACAGTGCAAACCCATCATCGCAAAGGAGACTGCAAAACTGAGATCTCAAAGAGAACAACAATGTAGACAAACCTGACTCAAACACCAGATCAAAACCAAATCTGATTTGCCAATCATATCCACAACTCATGCACCATAGTCTAGGAAACCAACAAGCAACACCGCAAGAATGTTGAGTGACAAATCACATACCAACACTCCCATGTAGAGAAGACATCACACCTCCTCAAACCATGTCGAACTGCAACTATCTCATCGAGTCACACCCCAAAAGCTAGGGTCTAGGAAATAGCTTAACAACAACTCCACAAAACCACAAGTTTTCCTTGACCGTGCAAAACCTGCAAAACCACCGTGTTTCCAAAACACCCATGCACATCCACATGCACTGCTCATCTGGACGACCCAAGAGTCTGCACATAGCCATCATGGTTAACCAGAATAATGAGACTAACATGAATATGTATCATAGACTTTTTAGGGAAATCTATAGAAACCCCTTCAAAACAAAAAATTTGAATCTAAAATATGCTAGTACAAGATACAGGTGATATAGGAACTCCAGGCCCATTTCAGACCAATTCCAAAACCACACTCATGCACAAGCATATGAGAGAGCCAGGCTATTCAAAAGTTTTCAAACCACCCAGAGATCAACTTCATAGCCTTCATACAATCAGGGTAATAGAGAAATCGCCTTTAGTGCCAAGTCAGAACATCCAACACAAGCTAAATACTCCATGGTTGAACAACAACCCAAGCAACTCCATACTGCTAGGAATCCTATCACACAGATACCCAGTATGAACCACGCTCTGCTGCAACACAACCATAAGCATAAACTCACACCCCTTGCATCAGGATCATTCATTGCCAACCAGGAGCCTCAAACCACATCATCACAATATGATCAACTCCACATTCTCCAACGTCGTTCATGTTGCCTGTTGTCTCAAAAGAGCAAGGACTTTCACTCATCAAAGGATCAATCATCAGCCGATTCCTCCAGATTTCCTCAAGCTTGTTAGGCTAAGAGATCTTCGCAGGAGAAATACCCAGACCCGACAACCAGGAGAAGGCTCTTATACCACTTTTTGGTATCATGAACAAGCCTTGACCTCCTTTAACCAGCTCTGATACCACTTGTTGGGGAAGGAAACGGGTCAACTTAGAATGAAACATCTAAGAAGAACAGTGCCTTTGGTGATTTTCATTTCTTTAAACCACCTTAAAGACACAAACCACTATTCCATAAAGCGGAAACAGGCACAGATGTTTCCCCCATTAATCCTTTTAAGAAAATCACATGCAGACTAAGCCAGATTCAACACCAAGTACAGATTCAAAACTATAGAATCAATAAGCATGAAAAGAAAACATATGAACACATAGATTTATGTGGGGAAAACCCTTTCGGGTAAAAAATCCCCACCCTCCAAAAGATCGAGTCATTGTATTATTCAGCAGCAAAAAGAGTTACAATACAATCTCAAGTTCATGGCCTTTACAGGAGTTACATCTTGTTCATATGGAGAATACAGGCAACAACATAGATCTAAAACCTTGCATTGTTACAATGTCCTCACACGACATATAGTGAAGATTCATTTCATCTCACCAGTTGACTCTCTCAGCCAGCCTCTTGGCCAGGCTAGCCTAATGGCCACCACAGGTTCACATCTTCTCAGTTCTATGTGTCTCAGTGTTCACGGTTACAATGCTCTTCACATACCATTTGAACACACAAACTCTTATCACTGACTGATCTCACCGATCATCCGATCACCAATTTTTCGATCTCTAAACCCCAGATCTACCGACCTCTATCGCCTTTTCAACCAATGGCCATCAGGGTACTAATTACCCCATCGACAAGCTTCACCGTCTCAAGTTGTGTGCATCGCCCCTTGCAGCAGACATCGAGCCACCCTATAGTAAATTTGCACTCTGATCAAACCCTCAAGACAAGTGCCCAAGCTTTCGGTCACTAGCTGTTGATTTACAATAGCAATGTAAATCAGCGAATGAGATTGCACCACGTGTTGTGATGCCATTCGTACATCACTTATAGATCGTTCAAACAAACCCTGAGCTCCATCGCTAGCCATTCATCAAACCTCTGAGGTTAGGCAGTCAACAACCCTACCACTATCCAAGAGCAAAGCCCTCACGATATGACGATTAGCTAAACAACCGTCAAATAGCCAACCAACCCCACGTAACCACCAGCCAACAAAACCGCGGTCAGGTGGTAACCACCTTTGCAAACTCAACCGTCACTGCAGCCAGGCCCACCAAGACACGCATCCACCGCTCGTGGACTTCTGAAGCATCAAAGAGGGAATCTCCAATATTCCCTTGAGCCCGCCTGAAACTGGCTTCCGATGCTGACACGCGTCCACCACTCATGGACTTCGCTTAGAACACACTTTGGTCCCACTGAGCCACATGTATTCCACTCAAGAAATTTTGGGGAATCAATAAAGCATCCACCACATTCCTAGCAGATTTCCCTGAAACAGCGACACGTGTCCATAGCCAGAACACTTGGGCACCATTGATCAAACAGCCACGTGTCAAACGCACAAGAAATTCCACGTAACTCAAAGGCTTTCATTGGTACTTGCCTCAAATGAGCACAAAATGCGATGAGAGTCGTCAGATCAACTCCACCGCAGTTGTTGATCAGGTTCATCGCCACTTGGTCCCACTTCAACCGCTCAACACATTATCGGCATATCAGTGGGACAAGATTTGTCACCCGCCGATATGAGATCGCTCTGCCAATAAAGCATGCCACCAAGCTAGATCCGTCGAGCCATCGCCGGAACACCCCTAGGAGTCCCACCGACTAGATAGAGTCTCGGCGACAAGGAACAAAGTTGAACACATGAAGGTTCCAGACCAATGTGCTACAAGCCAACAAGATTGAGGTACATTTTCCAACACTTGGCCTTCTGCCAAGCGGGCACCATCAAAATCCCCATGAGATGCATGGAGGTGGAAGCAAAAGGTGCCACAACAAGGAGAGAGGTTGAAGCAGATGGAGCAGCAGAAGAAGATGAAGTATCTTGGACATGAGTAGACTTCCCCTTCCCCTTTTGAGAGGAGGAAGAGGCAGCCTATTGTTGCGCTATCATAGAAGCCTTAACCGAAAGAACATAGGGGGAAGGAGGGTAGGTCACCTTTGGTGCTATGCCCCCACTTTTTATTTTACATAAGTACAATACAATATGTCCTTGGAGGAAGAAGACCAATAAGGGTACGCTAGAAGTGATCTAATGAATAGGCCCCACACGACACTAGGGGTTTATACCTGATTTCATGCACAATGTGCACAAATCCCTCATGAGAGAACTTCAAGAATTTTTGGATCACCAAAGGGACTATGTTCATGGAAACTAGCCATGGGATGCCTAGCTTCACTTTGAATAAGTCAGACTCCATGATGATATCAAAAAGGGCATTCACAATCATGTGCCCTACCAAGATTGAAAGGGTGATAGAACCGATGGGAGGGACGAAAAGTCCTTCATGCATATGTATTGTGCTCTTAGATTCATCGTACCCATCCTTATGTAGAAAGTTTATTTTCATAATCTCCTTTGTAATAACATTAACTTGACATGTAGGGTCAATGAGAATGCTAGTCATGATATTCCCGTTGATACAAGTGAGAATGTACAAAGGAGAGGGTTCTCTATTCGCAGTCATAGGGTCCTACGATATAAAGGTTATAGTAGGTGATCCATTTGTAGGTTGCATAAAAGGGATGGGAAGATGCATGAAAGAGGAAATATTTTACATACTTTGAAAGGGACTTACTCAAGACAGCCCAAAGGTTCGACAATCAAACAGTGACCTATTCTAGAATTTGCTTCACAATGTTTAGAGACTCTTCTAACTACTCCACTAAGGATCGTAGGCTGGGTTGTAAGGCTATGTGTCATGCAACACACACACCTAAAACAAGAGAGAATATTCCTTCAACACTACAAGATGGAACCAAAATAGTTCACGTCGAGTTCACCAAAATGTAGAGGAGGGGGACCAACTGCTCAAAACCCTAGGTCACAAGAGGGTCTAGAACAATAGGCTACCCTGATCTTCCTCAAGCTAATGGAATGTTTCGAGAGAGTTTAAGTTTTAAAGGCTAAAAGGAAGAGAAACCATGTTGTTGTTGTCCTTTTACAAGCCTTAGTGTTTTAGGGAGTCAAGTGAGCAAGTTTCCAAAGTCCAGACTACAACCTAGGCAGCTCACTACCAAGGGACTACAACGTGGGACATGAACGTCAACATGGCACACTAGTGTCTCGATGGGGCATTGGCGTTCGTATGGAAAGAAGGCATAAGATACATTCAAAACCTAAGTAAAACCTACTAATGACCTAAAGGATGCAATTTCATGGAATAATAGAAATAGAGAGCAACTAAATGATAGAATAACCAAGAAGAACACTATAACTAACCTAATTACAAAATGACAAAGAGGGGTGAGGAAAGCACACCTTCCTACCCACGAGTTGATATCTTCAAGATCTTCACCTCAAGGAGAACCTGCACATAATAGACAAAAAATGTTGGGGCTATGTTTAGAAGACTACTGCATTCAATATCTCACTTTAGTGTTTCCACCTCCATGAATAGCCAGATATAAACAATTAAAGAAATATGATAAAATTGAAAGAGAATACCAAGAAATATGTTGAACGACAATATTCTATGATATTAAAATGATAATGCAAAGTAAAAGGGATATGTTCAATGATATCACCTTTGTTCAATGATATCACCTTCAACCACGTGCACTCAAGGAAAATGGGAGGAGTGAGCGTGCAAGCCTTCAAAGACCAATGTTGCCACAACAACAAAGAGAGTAAACCAACAAAACACTAACTTGCAGCTTCAATGGAGGTGATGGAGCTTGAAAATGCTAAGAAGAGTGAAGAGAGTTTCCCAAAGTGCATAGATGATCAAGAAGCATGAAAGAATAAATGAGATGGTCTTTTGAAAGGTGAAAATGGAGGCAAAGGAGCTATTCAAAGTTGATTTGAAGGCAAGAGACATTACACTTCACATCCAAAGGAGGAGTGTAATGCCTCTACGGATTCAAGAAGTGGGAATCCTCTTAGGACAGCAGCGTGCCACACTAGCATCCCCGACATAATACCCCCCACCAACACATAAAACATTTTCCAAGTGTACAAGGAAAGGTAGTGGAAATAAGGATTGCATTATTGAACTTAATTTTCTAAGGTAGGAGGTAGTGTAAACGGTGAATTTTCCAAGAGAAAAATTCACACCATTACAACTGTAGTGTAGGAAAATGCATACCCTTTCATTTTCATACTTGTTTGGGCCTACCTTGCTTTGTTTATCCTTATTTATGCCTTAATTGGTCCTATGTTTCATTCACAAGCCTAATAAATTTTATCTTTTTATGTCTAATCCAGACAAACATCAAAGGGTAAATAATAATTTAATGATTTTAGTTTGTGTGTCCTTGATTTTTGGATTGGGACTAAAATTCCACCTAGGGCGTCTTTGTCCCCCAAAGATCTTGGGACCTTGATTTAAAAATCACCTTAAAAGACACCCTTTTTGGAGTTTATGCCCCGAGTTTCAAGCCTCGGGACTAAGATGCCACCTAGGGCGTCTTAGTCCCCCTTAAGTTATTTTCATGATTTAATTTCAAATATTGGCAAGATTTAGCCTCCTTTAATTAATGATTTCATATGTAAGCTTGTTGTGGAGTAATTTTAGGATATTAAGCATGGATAAGTATAAATACAAGGTTCTTTCACTCATGTTTTCCTAACAAGAAATCAAGTGACCTAAGACTTTTGTGAGAGCATTCATAATAGAAAATTGGAGTTCACAAGAGCATTCAAGAGCAATTCATCAAGCATTTGGAGTCATCATCAAGATTCAAGCATCATGTCAAAGATATTCTTGCATCATGTGTGTTTTTTAGCTAACATTTGTGATGTAGGGTTTTGATTCAAGCAAGCAATTCAAGTCAAGATCTATCAAGCATTCAAGATCTACATTCAAGCTAGCCACTTCACACAAGTTTTCAGATTTCATAACAAGGGTTTGGTGAGTTGCAATATAGCACTTTGTTCATTCATCATTTCCCTTCATTATTCCATTTCATTCCAAGGTTTAATTACCAACAAGGGGTTTGACCAAGGAAAACCCCCATTTACTAACAAATCAACAAGTTTTTCCTCTTTTTGTTTGTGAAGACTTGAAGATCATTTGAAGTGAAAAATTGTAAAGTTTCAAAGTTGCATTCCAAAGTTGTCATCTTCACGGAAAGTCACCTACAAGCTAGATCTAGAAGTTTCAAGACTAGAGATCTGAGAAGAAGGAAGTGCAGACCTTGGATCTTAGGATCACATCCCGAATTTGTAAAAATTTAGATTGGGACTAAGAAGACAGTAAGAGTGTCTTAGTCCTCTTGGAGGTATTTTGCAAAGATTATTTTATATTATGTTCTGACATCTGAGGAATTTGTGTTTTCCCCGAAAAATAATAGTGGGACTAAAATTAAAGTAAAGGTGTCTTAGTCCTCCCTAGCATATTTTTATAGCATTTTTGCATTTCCAAAATCCTTATCACATTTCCAGACTTCCCAAATAAATACATTCTAACTTTATGTTACTTAATTTTGTCATTTGTACACATTATTTGGCTTGCATTACTAGGTTTTTTCAGTTGAATACCAAGTTATCTTCTCCAATATTTTGCTTGGTGGTGAACCCTTCGAAGCCTAAGGAATCTTCCTAGTTCTCTCTTGTTGAGAATTGACTAAACTTTGTGTTGATAGTCAATCCAATTTGGGATCCTAGGTTTCCTTAAATGAACCATCCTCCAACAATAAAATAGAAAAATCAAGGATTATAGATTCCTTTCTTGCATTGTGAGTCCTCTTTTCCACATCATTTTCCCCAACGGTTCATTTTGGTGAACCTGACGTGAAGGGAAATCATTTTCTGATTTGGAGTTCACTAAGGTCCTAGATCTAGGTTGCATTGCATCTTTAATTAGTGAAAGTGCATATAGCTTGCATTTTTGCTTTCTTGCATCATCTTATCTCATTAAAAATTTGAAAAGTGCATTGTCAATTATTCTAATTGCATTTAGGGACATTGTTATTACATTTAAAAATTAAAAAAATTGCATTCAATTGCTTGTCATTAGTCACTTTTTCTTGCATTCATTTGCACATTTTTATGTTTCTAAACATCAGGTCCCTAGGTAGACAACCTTGAAACACTATAAACAATCCATATTTTGTTGTTTTTTTCTAAAAAAAACCTCTACTAGGATTAAAACGTCCTTACTGGCGTCTTAGTCCCTCTGTGGTTTTTTGGCTCATAATCCTGTCTAGGTTGATTTCTTTATGTTCCACTTTTTAGGACCTCAAAATTTCATCGACAAGACCAAGATTCCCTTGTTGGCGTCTTAGTCTTTGTTGACTTTGTAGTTGCAATTTTCAGGGTCTAAATCTCTTTTATGTGCTTCTATTTGCTTTCATTGGTTATATGTTTCAGTTGGTTGACCTTATGCTTCATGTATTTTACTAAATATAGCTTAAAGTGGTTCATTTCATGCATTGCTTCATTCCAAATTGGCATTCACAACATTTCATTGCACAGTGTAATCAGTAAATTACCTTGTTTGAAATCTGAAAATTATAGTTATACATTTCTTTTGGGCCTTTACATTGCATTTTGAGTTTGCATAGATTACTTTTCACAAATGTTGGTATCGGTCTTTTCCAAGTGCAAATAAAAAGTTAGTCAATAAGCATGTTAATCATTCATCCAATGCATTCCCTAGTTATGAGAGTTTCTTAGCACAAGAGGGTGAAGATAGTGATGCTTTTCTCTTATCTCTCCCATTTGTGGGAATGATGTCATATAAGTTGAAAGCACGAACAATCTTGATAACCATAGTTGTTCTTCTCCTGATACCTCTCCTTTTAGTGATGAGGGTATCTTGGTTAAAGAAGATGCAATTGTTGAAAATCATGAAGGTCTTTCTTGTCCTTTTCCTTGTCCCCTTTGGGAAGATATTATAGCACAAGAGAATAGATCATAGACACATTCCTAAACATTACCTTACCTGATTTCCATTCCGCTCTTGCTTGTTAGAATGATTTAGTGGAAGATGAGATTGCCAATGATGAGGAAATGTTGGTGTTAGATGAGCAAATCTTTAAGGTATATAACAACCCTTTTATGATCCTTCCCCTACCTATCCTATTTTGGAAGACGTTACGGAACAAAGGAATGAAATCATAAATGATCATAAAAATTATACTTGTCCTTCTACTAGTATCTCTCCTAGTTGTGAAGAAGATACTTTGATCAATGAAACTCGTGAGAGTCTTAGTTGTCCCTCTTCACCTAAGGAAACCTTTATTGAGCAAGACAATTCAACCATTGATCATTCCCCTACTTGTGATGAAGTAATTTTGGAAGAGCCAACCTTTGAATGTCAAGAAAATTTGGTTTTTAGTTCTCCTAATAACTCTCCTCCTAGGGAGAATATCATGGTGCAAGAAAATGACAACAATAATAATGTGGCCTCCTTAGGTGATGGTAAAAAGGTGATTCTAGATTTCCCTTTATTGGAAATACATCAAACCAAGACCGCTAAGGTTATGAATGTGCAAGTTTCCATTAGATACCCCTTGATTAATGGAATTCCTACATACCCCATGGGACATTATAAGAGTCCTCTAATTCTCTATCCACCTTCAAACAAACCTCAACCTACAAACAAACCTATCCTTATCCTTGAATCACCTAAGAATAATGTGTCACAACAATGGAGTTATAATATTGTTTCTCATACATATAACACTAGGAACAATCCGCAACCAAGACAAACACCTTCAACAACCCTCCCATTGCCTAACCCTATCTTATTGATTCCTCATTTTCCTCCACAAAGTGGAAAGGAGTATGATATTTTTGAACAACTTAAGAACACTCCTGCTAAGATATCATTGTGGGACCTCATTCAAGCCTCCCCTCACTATCATAACATAGTTCAAAATTTCTTAAAACAATTTCATATCCCTTCTAATGCACAACCAAATGACATAGCAGCCATGAGTCAAGGACTAAATGCTAACATTGTTTTCCACCAAAGTGAACTCCCCCTTTAGAAGTGAAAAAGCAAAATGAAGCATCCATTATAATAGCTATTCACAAGATGATAGGGATTAAGTGAACCCTTGTTGACAATGGCTCAGCCCTTAATGTGTGTAGTGTAACCCTTTTGGATAGTCTTGGCATGGATAAATCGAAATTCAACCTAATTCTTTATCTATTAAGGGATTTGACAATGTAGGAAAGCAACCGCTTGGAGTGATCACTTTACCTATTACAGTTGGAAAGGCTACCTTACAAACTCCTATTCATGTTATACCTCATGATATTTCATATAATCTTCTTTTGGGAAGGTTGTGGATCCATGAAATGAATGGGGTGCCCTCTACCCTTCATCATAAAATGAAGTATATTTACAATAAAAAAGTGTACACACTCGAAGTCAACCCTAAACCAAACAATTGCTTGAACATTGAGAAAAACAAAGATAATCCTTTGAAAACATTATCACCAACTACACAAGTAGAACACATACACCAAAAATAAAAACACATTGAGTAATTCATAAAATTGTTGGAAGATGTTTGGGGTTCATTAGATTTCACACCTTCGTTCATATGAGGATACAAAGTCAATAGCAACGGTGAAGAAAAAAAAGGGAAAAAAATTATGTCAACGCGACAAGATCTTACACAAGGTGAATCTTCAACATGAACAATTACACAATTGATTTTGACACAAACAATTATGAGCCACCATCAAATTGGAAAGAGATGAAGAAGCTCTACGGAAAAGGTTATGAGCGTATAAAACAACTGGGCTATAGTGGAAAAGGATGTGGTGCTCGAGAACAAGGTATATGTGTTCCTATAGAGCCTTGCATGCAAGAAACAACTCATGGTCCTGGTTATTGTCCCTCAAAATAAATAAACAAGCCTTCACTCAATATCAACACTATTACAAAAGATTCCTCTAAGCCAACATTAACAATAGTGCATCCCGAATTGATAGACACTATTGGTCTTGATTGTTATCCTTTGAAAGAAACAAAGAAATCCTCGCTTAACATCAATGTCATCACACAAAAAATTACGATTTGAATTCCATAGATTTTACATCTTCCTTTAAAGAAGAGAACAAAATCTCGCAATCTAAAGAGTCTTGTGTAGGTATGACACCTTGTACTCAGCAAGAGATATTTTTGTCGCAAAATAAAGCAATATCTACCATTGATCAAAAGGGTATCTTTTCGAGACTCCTCCAAGATCATTTGATATCTCTCCCTCCAAGAACACGAAATAAATTTTACTACAAGAATTCATTTTGTGCATATCATAGAGTTCATGGACATTCTACTAATGAATGTAAGGCTTTAAGTGATAAAATTCAACATCTTAAGGAGTGTGGTGCTCTTCCTTGTGTTGAAGAACCTAATTCCTCTAATTGATATTGATCTTCGCTTTAGCATGTTTCTTATTGGCTCATCCTTGTCTTGCACTAAATGGGGGCAAGGGGTTAGGTAGCCTTGTCCTCGTATATCACCTGTCATTTCCTCTTTTGGCTATTTGATCACCTTTCATGTATATGTACGAGAAAGCTTGGGATGTGGACGACATGCCTTAGTTGGCTCGCATGTGCCATACTTATTCATGATGTAGTTCGATTTAGAAACATATGACTTAGCATAGTGCTTTTCAAATAAGCCTATCATGTCTTCTTCTACTTTAAAGCATTTTCCCATAGCAATGATGTTAGAAACCACTTTAAAGTGGGGGCATACATTGACACTCATGTTTCATTGTGTGATTTTCTTTCTTCTTGGATGTGTCCTTTTCTTGTGGTTTCATTAGGTTTGATTTCCTCTGAGATCGTGATATCTCTTTGATTTTTCCTCTCTTGGGGACATTAAGCACAATGTTCTCTAAGATGAGACCTTACATTTTTCCTCTCTTGGAGACGTTAAGCAATATGTTCCCTAAGAAGAGACCTTGCATGAACTAAGAAAAATCCCTTCAAGCATCCCTCTTTCTTGTTGTGTTGCATTTTTGTACCTTATTAAATTCATGGAGGTATGGCTTTGATATGGTTTCTTGGGGCTCACCTAGTGGACAACTAACTTCACTAGCCCTTGTGAGTGTGCATTTTTTTTGTCCTTATCATAGTCATGGGGGTATGAATTTGATATGGATCTCTTGGGGCTCACCTAGTGGACAACTAGCTTCACTAGCCCTTGTGAGCATGCATTTGGTTTGCATAGTGGACTATGTGTTCCACTTGTAAACCCTTTTTGGACAAACAGCCTAGACCCGGTCCATAGCGCGTTGGACGGCCAATCGAAGCTTGATCTGTAGCATTTTTCTTTTTCCTTTTTTTTTCCCTTTTTCTATCTTTGATGGTGTATGCTAGTGATCTAGTTATGGCTTCATATATCATCTGCAAGTGTGTTCCTTCATGCCTATGTTGGTTTGTCATAGGATATTAATCCTAGCGGCTTGAACACCCTCTTGGTTACTATCATCCTATCTTACTATCATTTGAACATTTGAACCCCTCTTAATTTTGTGGTTGGCTACTTTAGTGTGAGTTTGAAGAAAATTCATCCTCTCACTAAAGTGGGGGCTAAATGTAGTGTAGGAAAATGCATAACCTTGCCTTTTCACACTTGTTTGGGCCCACCTTGATTTTTTTATCCTTATTTATGTCTTAATTGGTCCTCTGTTGCATCCACAAGCCTAATAAATTATATTTTTTTATGGCTAATCCTTACAAACATCAAAGGGTAAATAATAATTTAATGATTTTGGGTTGTGTGTCCTTGATTTTTGAATTGGGACTAAAATTCCACCTAGGGAGTCTTTGTCCCCCAAAGGTCTTGGGACTTTGATTTCAAAAGCACCTTAAAAAGCACCCTTTTTGGAGTCTATGCCCCAAGTTTCAAGCCTCGGGACTAAGATGCCACCTAGTCCCCCTTAAGTTATTTTTGGAATTTAATTTCAAACCTTGGCGGGGTTTAGCCTCCTTTAATTAATGATTTCATATTTCGATTTGTTGTGGTGTAATTTTGGGATATTAAGCATGGACAAGTATAAATACAAGGTTCTTTCACTCATTTTCTCCTAACAAGTAATCAAGTGACCTAAGACTTTTGTGAGAACATTCATAATAGAAAATTGGAGTTCACAAGAGCATTCAAGAGCAATTCATCAAGCATTTGGAGCCATCATCAAGATTCAAGCATCATGTCAAAGATATTATTACATCATGTATCTTTTTAAGCTAATATTTGTGATGTAGGGTTTTGATTCAAGCAAGCAATTCAAGTCAAGATCTATCAAGCATTCAAGATCTACATTCAAGCTAGCCACTTCACACAAATTTGCAGATTTCATAACAAGGATTTGGTGAGTTACAACATAGCACTTTGTTCATTCATCATTTCCCTTCATTATTCCATTTCATTCCAAGGTTTAATTACCAACAAGGGGTTTGACCAAGGCAAATCCCCATTTACTAACAAATCAACAAGTTTTTCCTCTCTTGTATGTTTGTGAAGACTTGAAGATTATTTGAAGTGCAAAGTTGTAAAGTTGCAAAGTTGCATTGCAAAGTTTTCATCTTCACGGAAAGTCACCTACAGGCCAAATCTGAAAGTTTCAGGACCAGAGATCTGAGAAGAAGAAGTGCATACCTTGGACCTCAGGATCACATCCCCAAATTGCAAAAATTCAGATCGGGACTAAGAAGACGATAAGGGCATCTTAGTCCTCCTAGAGGTATTTTGTAGAGATTCTTTCGAATTTTATTCTAACATCCAAAGATTCTATGTTTTCCCTGAAAACAGCATTGGGACTAAGAAGACAGTAAAGGCGTTTTAGTCCTCCCTAGCATATTTTGACAGGGTTTTTGCATTTCCAAAATCCTAATCACATTTTCAGACTTCCCAGGCACATACATCCAAACTTGTTACTTAATTTTGTCATTTGCACTCATTATTTGGCTTGCATTACTAGGTTTTGTGAGTTGAATATCAAGTTATCTTTTCCAAACTTTTGCTTGATGGTGAACCCTTCGAAACCTAAGGAATCTTCCTAGGTCTCTCTTGTTGAGAATTGACTCACCTTTGTGTTGCTAGTCAATCCAATTTGGGATCCTAGGTTTCCTTGAATGAACCATTCTCCAACAATAAAAGGGAAAAATCAAGGATTAGGGATTCCTTTCTTGCATTGCGAGTCTCCTTTTCCACATCATTTTTTCCCAATAGTTCAACAACAATGAAATATAGATGGATTAAAAATAATGAAATATAGATGGATTGAATACAATGAAATATAGATGGATTTATAGTAGATAGGAAGGATAGTGAGCAATAGCAATACCATTACCATTTTTTTATGAATGTCAAGATTAGTTCTAACAAACAAATTCCATTATTTGTCTTTTCTTTTTAATCATAATGCAACCTTTTCTACTTCATCTCCATTTCACTATATAGAGCAGTGTAATTAAATACAAAGTTTTGTTGAAAGTAGTTATAATGGCTCGTCCCATCTTTTAAATTTAAATGCAAACTACTTTTCCAACAACCTTGCAATTTCATATTTAAACTACTCTAATTTTTAGTTGAAAATATTTTAAGTTTTATGTCACTTATGTAGTTTTAGTAATATTGACACAACCAATGAAAAATATGTTTGCTTTCTTCGCTCAACTAATAATTACATTAATCATTCATGTTATATAATAATTTATGAAAAATTCAAGTCAAGAAAATCATCCTTAATGTGCAAAAACCTCTCATAACATAAAATGTACACGTGTGTAATTTTAATATACTAAAAATTAATATATACATTTTGAAACTCTTTAATGAGAGCATTCTCTCTTATATCCAATCCAAAGGGGCCCAAATTATTTGATGTAACAAGGAAGAAGGAAGAAAGTGTGTATATATTGGAATGGTTTGTAGAATTCTTTTTCCTCCTAGTAAAGAGGTGCATTCTTTTATAGTTTTTATTGTTTTGTGGATATTAGGAAAATTTGTTTCTCTATCTCAAAACTTTTATTGTTCTAGAAGTTTTCGAACATTTGCATTTTTATGATTCTCATTATTATGATCTTCCAACTCTATGAGACAATTATTTAACCATTTTAAACTTTATGGCTTTCTCTAATTTTCTAACTAGTATTATTTATGTCAAGTAGAGATTTTCGTTTTTGACCAACTTTTTATTTATTTATGGGCTTGAGGATTTTTTAAGACAATATATTCAAGCTTTGTCAATTGTTTATTTTGATGAATTTGATGGTGTAATCCATTTGCAATTGTTTATATGTCAATGAAACTTCCTAGATCTATATAGATATATATATATATATATATATATATATATATATATATATATATATTTCTAAAGGTAGTTTTAATGACACTTAGAAAGTCATTCATATTCAAAGTGAAGCCTAAAGAAAACATAATTGTCTACTAAAACAAAATCATATTACCACTAAAAAATTCCTTGACTCTAATTAAGGTAGGCTCAAAAACATGAGGGAAAGTCTACCTTAATTTAGAGATTAAGTTGATAAATTGCTACTGTGGGGAACTTTATCATTTCATTCACTCTTCATTCAAGGCAATTCAAGTTGGATTACTTGTCATGGAAAAAGTCTTCATCATGGACAACATCTAGGGAACTAACATTAAATTTCACAAGTTTCAAATGAAGACTTAAATTCAAATCAGAAGGATTGTCTAATGAGTCATCAATGGTCATTAGGGTGTCATGGCCTCTTTAGTGGATCGACTATGGTCAAAATGAGGATGCATTGCAAATAACCAATTTCATTTGACTATTTTTAGTCATGGTTGTTTTTAGCCATAATTATTTTTACTTGCTATTTTTGAAAGGCGACTATTTTGAGATGATTTGCCAATGAATCTATTCAAAAACACCCTAATTGTAACTAATCTTTTAGAAGTTCCATTTATAGAGAGATGTTCTTATCAAAATAAATTTCTAAAGATTTCTAATTTAGCGAGGACAAATTTATACTTTAAGCTTGTTTTGTATGTAAGCAAACTATTAATAGCTTGTGAATTATAGGTGGCTTTTTTTAATGCAAAATTTTGTAAACATTTATAAATAAGGAGGATGGAAATTTTTATGCCTACTTGATATTGAAATTGTTGTTCAAGCTTGCCTATGTGTTTTTATAATATTGTGATTTTGTGAGTTTAAAATTGTTTGATATTTATTCTTGATTTTGGTTGCAATAGTTGTTGATTTGGGTTTTTGGCCTTGTATAGAAATCTTTGCATTCAATTCATAATATTTTTTGTGTTTAATTCAATTTAATCTTTATGTTTTTGAAAAGTTAAGCAGCATTTTCAGGGTGTTGTACCCTTCACAAAGGGCCCAAAGGGCCAAAGAAAAAAAAGCATAGTTCAAAACAGAATTTGAACTATAGAAACAACCAGAAACAGCTGACAGACAACTGTGGAAAACCAAAGAAGTTAAGCAACCCCAGACACAGAGGGGTCCACGAAGGCTCCACAAGCCTGAGTCCGAGAAGCAGAAACAGATTTCTTCTTTCGGAGCACAACCAACCAGGGAGGCTCGGAAGTAGGAAGCGAAGAGAATGGGGAGAGGAGCGACTCCATCACAGCCACCACGGGACAACCAACCAGCGAGGGAGTCGACAGAGAGGCATCCAAGGACAAATCAGCCAATGGAACAGAAGAGGCTTCCAATAGAGGGCAGACAGGGTCTGGCAGAGCATCAACAGCGGAGGCAGAACCAGGCACAACAGTGTCAGCAGACCGGACCAAAGGTGGATCCGCAACAGAGAGGTCGGGGGGAGGAGCAGCGTCGACTCCCATAAAAGACACCTCTGAGGAAGAACCCACCATAAGGTGATCCAGAAGCACATCCTTCCACCAAGTCGCAGCACCCTTGCGACAGGCAAGAGGGCAAGAAGTGGTCAAATGACCCACCGAAAAGCATCGCCTACAACGAAAGGGGAGACCTTCATCATCTAAGAGTTGCTTCCAAGGCCTGTCCTCCACCAACAAAACAACATCCCCATGGAGAGGTTTGGAGATGTCCATATCAACTAACACCCAAGCAACCATGGTGTGCCCAAACTCCCGTGTAGTAGAATCCACCATTAAGAAACGACCAATCGAATTGACAATGGCCTCGAAGTAGGATTCCTCCCAAAATTGGATAGGAAGGTTAGGCATACGGACCCATACAGGTCTGGTGTTCAATGGCTCCGTAAGCGGGTTGAAAGAGCATGACCAGGGCCTGATGGACAGAGAATGAATACCCCACATCCATCCTTTGTCCCAAACACAGCTACGTTCACGAGGGGAGCCAAAAGTTGCGATAAAGATAAAAGGAATTGAAAATATACCATCTTTTGTGGAATTGGTAATAAGACTTGTACCCTAACCCAAGAACAAAAAATACAAGCATTTATTTTATGTTTGTTTGTATTGCATACTAAAAAATAATTTCTTAGATTACTAGAACTATATTTTTTATTACGTGAGAATTTTCCCTTATAATAAAGAGAAAAAAATTCACTTTACATATTTATTTTTTTTGATGAAGGGTTCAGACCTGCGAGGTAGCCCAGCGAGGCACGAAGCCTGCGAGCTACCAATCAGCGAAGGCCACCATGTAGACATTTTAGGAACCCGAGACGGGCCCACACATGCCAGAAACCTCTTCGGCTTAGAGCCAAGGACTGAGGGGCATCCACGCTGCCAAATTCGCCTAGGGCACGATCCTAGCCTCATCCCTTATGATGTCAGAGCCTTGCACTCAGCAAAACTTGATCCCTGGTGGGCTCATTTCGAACCTTTCAACTTCACCAGTAGACCAAGGGCCCATTGACTAATTTACATATTTCATTTAGTATCCTTATAAAATACAAATTAAAATGCTAATGAAATTCAACACAAGTCCCAACCAGACATCCTTGGAGCTACAGCTCAAAATTGGACTACAAAGAGTCAATGCATGGTCCTTTGTGCTTGTAGGTTTGATATTAAATGGTATCACGATGTTCACCTCAGGCAACATCCAACATACCACTCTCCACTAAGTTGTAAAATTATGTAGGTAACATAAAACAAACCACTCTAGACTAAGTTATAAAATTATGTATTCCACTAATGTACAAATTTTTTGTTTATACATACTTTGCGTTTGTTAGGAATATTACATCATTCGTAGTTGTTAATAATTGGGTTTGTTTGTTTGAGTTGTTGAAACAACTCAATATATTAGGGAGTTGTTATAGGTGGTTTCCTATAAAATAGGATACGAGAATCTTATAAATTTGTAATAGCTTATTGAACAAAAAGAAGTAGAATAGAAGCATATTATCATGTGTTGAAAATTTTATGTATAGCTTCTATAAACTCTCCTCAAATCTTAGCCCATATTTCTAATGTGGTATCAGAGCACCATTGAAAATGGGTTGTACATTATTTTTGTTGGTTGAAGAGGGACACCATCATATTGTTTCTAGTTCTACTTGACCGCCATTCTATTTGTTGGTATGTTGTGTTGATGAGTTTTTTTAATCAATCTAACACAGTCTCAGTAAAATTGCAATATCTTCCTTAATTCTTAATGAAATTCAAAAACTTAAAATATTTTGAAAAGATGATAATGAGTACAAAACCCAAAAATTGTTTGAGGGTATGTTTTGTATTGAGCTAGCTGTTTGAAGCGGAAAACAATGGCGTAATACACCTTTGAACGCCATTACAAATATTGTCATTCATTTTAGAGTTTTTAATTGCTGTGAATATGTGCAGTGGAGGCCGATTTGTGGTGTATGATGCTATTTTGCCCCAATTCAAGCTAAATCCTTACATTTTTTATTAGATTTTACTTTCATTTGGAATCTTCAACTTTTGGCAATTTTGCTATAAAAAAAAAAAATTGCATGTCATTAATGAATTTGAAGGAGAGTACTCTTGTTGATCTGTAACGAAACATATATTTTAGTCGGCTCCTACTGCTTTGTATTGATCTTTGGATCAAGCTTTGTTGGTGTGGTAAGCGTGGAATCCACAGAGGATGTCTAAATGTGGTGACCATAACCAAGAGATACTTGACAGTTCTTTATTCTTGAACTCTAGTATTCGACATTAGCTATATAAGAGCACTATCAATTAATACTTCAAAGTGTGAAGAAGCAACCACACTGTCAAGTCAGCTTCTATTCAAGGGAATTGCTATTGCATGCAACATTTCGTTGGACTCACTTATGGAGCTGCAAAAGGATGAGGTAATGGAGGAGTTCAAACTGTCTTTCCATGAAGATCAACAATTGGAGCAACTTATCTTTGGACAAGTATGCATGAAAGTTTAAAATTGAACACTATATTGTGTATAAATCCATCGTATCACTAGGATAGTGTTGCTAGTATCCATGTGGGTAGTATTTAAGAGTGGGTGAAAATATACCAAGAGGCAAAGTCTAAGGTTAAGAATATTGAGTGTCTAATAGTTTTTTTTAATTATTTTATTTAGTTTTATAATGATAGATTGGTATTATAATTTAGTGTCATCAAATGTATGTATATCTATCAAAAAGTGTCAAAAAAAGTATTAAAAAACATATATATTTCTATTGTAACTAGACGCATTATCACTTGTACATGATGTCCATATTGGGGGGGTGGTGTGGCATTATAAAACCGAACCTCAAAGAAAAATTTGCTAATTAAGTAGCAAACCTACTAGAGGATGGAGGTACAAGAGACTGGAGGACATTCAACGACCTCTCGTCAGTCACTAGCAACGGGGCCATGAAATTGCATTAGTGACCAAACAAATTGTGCCAAAATGACTAAAGCCAAGATTGGTTTCCATGGGGCAGCAGCAACCGTCTCATGTCATTTGTGATCAGAGTGGGAACGATCTATAATGGAGGCTGCATACGCAATGAGGACTTAGTTCTCAAGCCTTTTATGTGGTTGGATGAGTATGTGCCCTATCACAATTCCTAGTTGTTAGTGAATGGATGTGTTTGTCCCCATTCACAAGATGGCATATGTGATTGGAAGTGTGTGTCCCTAGTCATAAAAATTGGTGATTATGATTGGATGTGATTGTCCCCAATCATAATTGTTGTGAGCAAATGTGTGTGTCCCTATTCATAACTGATGTTGGATAGATGTGTTTGTCCCTATCCAAACTTGTTGTAAGACCTTGAGTACAAGCGTTAGTCCGTATCTTTGGTTCCATGGGTAGATGGGTTTGTCCCTATCCTTGAATAAATTCCAGAAGCATAGTAAGGCGAATTCTGCTACCACTTGTCATGAGTAGAAGTGTACGTCCCTACTCTTCCTTATCATGTATTATTGGTCCACTTATCCCCATTTGGAGAATGATGCAATATAGGGGGGTGTTAGGAATATTACATTATTCGTAGTTGTTAATAATTGTGTTTATTTGTTTGCTCAAGTTGTCGAAACAACTCAATATATTAGAGAGTTGTTATAGGTGGTTTCCTATAAAATAGGATATGAGAATCCTATAAATTTGTAATAGCTTATGGAACAAAAAAAAGTAGAATACAAGTGTATTATCATGTGTTGAAAATTTTATGTATAGCTTCTATAAACTCTCCTGAAATCTCTGCTGATATTTCTAATATTATTTGCTCTCTGTGTTAATTGATACCTATTAAGATGAACTACCTTTTATCATAGCATGAATGAATACCCAAAGAAAAATGTTACAGCTAATTGCATGAGTTGCTATGTACCTCAAAGTGGGTCTGATTTATGTAGCAATGTTGAGAACTATGAATTAAGTTGTAGAGCTGAGATGCCCATTTACAATAGCATTGAAGACAAAGACAGATACCAATGGTTCATATAGTGCTCCACATTGCTCCATAAATCAGACCCACTTTGAGCTAAATGGCAACTCATGCAATTAGCTGCAAGCAATTTACAAACAGCATAGCTGATAACCATGCCTCCACAGATATCAGGAAACGCCAACTCTCTGTAGACTATACTAGATAGCCCATGGGCATGCACCAACTCTATGGTCTTGACTCTTAGTCGTGTTAGAGGACAAGTCTTCTGGGTCAGAGAAACGAATTTGGCTTCAGCCCATTGTGAGTTCACAACTCAACCAACTATTAGACATCTGTGTTACTCTATAATAGAGAGAAAAGTAGGTCAAAAAGTCAGAAAACCATGTCAATGTAGATTTCAATTATATGAATCATTCTCTGCAGTCATTGAGGTGATTGTAGGGCATTTTAGCTGCTGTTTTCTATGACTAAAAATTAAATGGACTTATTTTGGATAGAGTGTGCAGAGTGAACGTCACAACAAAATTTCAGTTATTTTTAAGATAAAATCATATTCTAAAATGATCCTACATGTCCGCTCTTTTGAGTCCTGCAAACTCGATGCTTGAATTTATTTTCAGTCGTTGACAGCAATTTATGCTTTGAGCAAATACAGCACAGCATCTCCATACCTCCAACTCCTAGCGAGGAAAAGAATCCAATGCTCATGAACCACAAAATATGAGCTGCAAAAAGTTATTCATGGGAAGGGGAGCTTCTATCTTCAAAGAAGCTCACTGGCCAACATGATCCACAGAAGATTTGCTGATGCTTCGGAAAAAATTAAACTGGAAGTAAAGGAGGGTTTTTTGATAAATCAGAGGCACTCCTGAGGATTGGCATAAAAGTAATCCTCTTCTTTGGGTTTACTTGCTATTACTTTCCTCCGTGCTGGTGTTCCTGTTTGATTCTTGTGAATCTGTCTCACTATCCGTGCAAATTCGTCCCATTGCAGCCAACCCTTTCCATACATATCAATCAACTCAACTAGCTTCCTCCTATCAAGAGATATAGTTTTACGAAAACCGAGATATCTGAAATGCAACATAGCACACAAATGAAGTTTAAGCTCTAATGGCAATGTTCATATTCTTTCCTTGGTAAGAAGCATCTGACAAAATGAAAGCTCTAAAATGCTAAATCCTTGAGTGTACCACAAACCTTCTATGCCCTTCCACAAGCTTTGCCATATTCCCATAATAAGTGGGAATGAAAACATCACTTGCAATTGAAACCAAATAGTCTAATGCTGCCATTTGCGATGAATGGTTCTGAAATGGTTTTAGATCAGCTGGACTCAGCAGGGTCTCCTTACTTACCTGAAATGACATGGAAAAATTACATAGGTGGAGAACATATGCAAGTTAATGATCTTCCTTATGATAACAAGTTACTTTCAATATTAAGAAAATATAGAAAGGACTAGGGTAATTACAATTTTGGTGTGTATGGCATGCAGAGGTGCCATTCTTCTTTCACCTTTGTATATCTTTCCAGCAGCAATATAAATTTGTGTGTTATTTTGGAAATTTAAAGCCTTTAACACCAATGCAGTCTCCTCTGGTGTGAGTGGACACAGACCTTCCAACCGCTTCTGTTCAGATATGATTTCCTTCTCTTTCCACCAAGGATATTCATACCTGGGGGAGAAAATGCAGCATCAGTTACTGTAGACCAAAGGAACGGTCTATATTAATTGTCATTGCAGCTTTACAAACCTCATTCTAGCTAACTCATCCGCTTCTGCATCAGTACAGCCCTGAGTACAACCAGAAAATGCAAGCATATCCATCTCATATCGTAAATGAAGCACTATGAAGAATCCATTCCCTCGAAGAATGTTGACAAGTTTTTTCCCTATCTTCTCAATTTGAGGAGTAAATTTCAAAGCATTATAATTTACTTGACACCGGAACTTTTGCAGCTCCAGGGGAAGGCCATTATTTGCCAATCGTGCATCTGTCTTGTTAAAATGAACCACCTTGTGTTTCCGAATCAAAGGCAGTATCTACAAAATTGCATCTTTAAATGTGAGAACATTTCTTAGAACTGATGTGGCGACTGCATTTTCCAAGCAGCTATTGATTTCTAGTCTTAGGCATCCCTCCAAGAAACTTCTAAAATGAAAACGCACCTGTTTCAAATAGTACTTTTCACTTGACCAGCTTATAGGTGACATTGAAAAGATCTTGCCATGTGCCCTCTTACTCAATTTCTTTGGCAGCTCCTTTACAATGCGAACTTCATCTCGTAGGGAAGTGATAAAGTGTTTGACATCAAATATATCCCCAAACTCACTAAAATAGTCAAAATGTGTATCAATTAATTACTATCAAATTCATCCTGTTGCAGATATACAAAACAAATCTTTAACATTGTTGACTGATAACTTTGCATGTTAGTTCTGCCCATCAAGGATGCATACCTTGAATCAGCCCAAAATGAGGTCTTATCAAGCTCTGGAACAACCAGTGTCAAGTTCAAGAACTTTGCTATGGTAACCATGTCACAGATCTGCCAGGAAGGCTCCAGTCATTTAATCAGACTTAAAAAAACATGTGTTTTATGGGAAAAAAATTGTTGAAAGAGAATATGTTGCTTCAAGAATAATATTTCTAAGCAAGTAGTACCTTTCTAGTATTTTAGCAATGAAGAAAAGTTTGTGTTTGAAGTGAAAAGCATTGAATCAAGATTAATAGACAAAATTGAGAGTCAGTTCCATTAAGGGATGAGACGGCAAAATGATCACTGTATGGAAAAACATTTTTAGCATACCGCAGCTCGCATTTGATTCAAGCCTCCATTGCAAGACAACTTTAAGTAACCATTGCTCTTGTACATTCCTGCAAAATTGATGCAGCATCTTATTAGAAAGCAAAATATGCTTGAAATTCAACAGATTTACATAGTTTTCTCTATTCAAACTACTACTATTATTTGAATTCTTCAAGTCTCCACTCAAATGTTTTGTCCAAGTCCACAATTTATAGAATTAGGGACCCTTAGAGGTTGTAAGTAATATATGTAAAATCATGCAATAGATGCAAATACAACCTTTTGGAACTCTATATACAGGGCACGGAATGGAAAAACTACTGCAGTTGAAACAAAGAGAGCGATCGATCTAGAAACTGACCTTCTCTGTAACCAAATAATACTCTTATATTTTCTCTACCTAATGAAGTACAGGAATTTGTTGTTTACTGTTTTTCCTGATACAATGTGGGCATATGTGGATGTTCCAACCAAACAAAGCATATAGTCCCTGCATTTGTGAAGGACATAGAGAGCAACATAAAAATGATTAACAGCCTAAGTTGAATTGAAATATTCATTAAGAGGTCGCAAATGCCAAAAGGTGCCAAATAAACCAATTCCCTAGCTAATTTGACATTAGTCCATATCTTTCCTCTGGCTCAACATGTAGAAGATATATGCAAGAAGCTGGAGAAGGGTTATTATTCAAGTACATTTATACCTTCATCATTTACTCACTAATTAGTTCATATCACTACTTGCACAAATACATATCATAATTTTTTTTCTAACTGGAAAACATTTTTTTCCAACATGTATGAACAAAGATTTTGCAAGTGTCCTGCTAATTGTAAGGGATACAAATCTCATTAAAGAACAACGTATATATTTTAATAATATAGCTGAATGCCCTTGGGCCTTGGCAGCCCAAGCACATATGCCTTTAGTCATGAGGCACTCAAGTTTTGCACTACTGAATGGTTGATTAGAAAGCAACTAATGGGATTCAATTCTCATAAAGCTAAACAAGAATATACATGGTTATACAGTGCTGACTGTAAAAAGATTTTAGGTTTCATAACTTGAAGCATCACAAAGACACGCAATTATCACAGTGCTGAAATTATCACACTGCTGAAATGTAGAATATGATAAAATCCATTAATTAGTGTCTGCCACATTATTGTCACCATTTTTAGAAGGAAACTGTGTCCTATGAGTTCATATGAAGCATGAACATGAGAGCAATACATACTCTTATACCGGGGTTACATGAAGAAGAGTACTTCATTTCATGACAAACAGCAGAAGTGCTGCATACAAACATCAAAACTGCGGAACACTTAAAAGATATCTTATACAACACCATTCCTTTTGCTAGAGGATCACCTACATCCCAGTACTTATCCAAAATTTGTGTGCTTAACTGCACACACTCTGTAATTAATTTCCAAATTAACTAGACTTGTGTTGTCAAATTCCAGCCTCAGTCAGCCAAACTATTATTCATCTTATTTTATCATCCAGTGAGACTCAGGTATCAAACATTAACCCACACTTATTAGGATGTGAGAGTTCAAAGCAAGCTTGCTAAGAAATCTCTAGCATACTCATCGATCACCAGGGGCCAGGTTCCTAGTCACTCTGGGAACTACACTTAACTGTAACAGGAATTACCAGAGCCCTGCTAACAGTAATAGCCTTATAGTCTCACCTTTGCATACCCTGTAAGAAGCTTTCCTCTACCCAATTGTGTGTTGGCTCAAATGAAATTACAAGATTCGGTGCTATTCAAAGACAACTTTGGCAGAAGTGACATAACCCCTCAGACTTGGCCTCTAGAGGAAGAGATGTCTGCAATATGCATTACAGCATATTCGTTGTGTTTCTTCAAGCATCCAAGAGAAATTATCATATTCAATTGATGAGTTTCTTCCCATTATACATACAGGGGATATGACAAAATTAAATTCATCATCCCCCGGGGCAAAATTTCCTAAGGTTAGGCTCAGTGTTTAGGATTAATAACAAGTCCCAATGTCAACTAGGACTAGTTCTTGGCATCCATGCACTCTACTCATTTCTTAATGGCTCTGCAGAGGATGGCAATTTACTGCGTAAGGCTTTCTACTAATGGCAGCCTCCCTCACACCACAATGCCCCAAACAGCAGATTTGCAGGAGATTTACAGTAATGGAAATGCAGGCTCACCTGCATAGAATTTGTTATGGGCTATTCTGGCTAATTTTTCACAAAATTAACAGAAAATAGATACGATAGTTGGCAAGTTTTCTCAAATATTGACAACTTTTCCTGTAGACTGTACATAAAACAATTACATTCTCCAAAATAAGCATCCATTTTTGGTAAATCCTATGTTTCTCAAATTTATTCTTCACTTTGTGAGATTTGGGAACCATTTCATACTTGTTAACATATTTTCATCCCTAAAATTTCCCCTCCTCACTTGAATGTATACTGTGGAAAATTATATATAAAAAACATGCCCTAAATTTTTACCGCTCTACCTGTATACATGGCAAGTTGAAAGGGAATTGGATCACGTTATGCCACCAAAACTATTGCATGAAAAACAATTAGCCAGAACAGCTTTTCAGATCAAAGGCATAAAACCCTCATCTTGAACTAAAAACGAACGCCTAACACAGGAACTGTAAAAACGGAAATCTATCAGACCCAAAAGCTCAAATAAAAAATAAAAATCAGATAAGACAAAACCCAGAAACATACAACTGGCTGCTTCTTGTCCTAGACAAAATTCAGTAATACATCTCAAAACATTCCTTAAACGAATGAATAACTGATGTTATAAGAAAAATATAGTTCTCACTTTTCGCAGGAAGGCTCATATCTGATGATTCGTTGAAGCCTATTAAATGATTGGGAGGAGCGAAGCAGGGCGGGCATTTGTGCAGAAACTGTGGGTTGAACTGCATAAGACATGTCCACAGCAGAACGCTTGTGCAGAGTCGTACTACCCACGATTTCAGACGACCCCTGGCAAAATTCGCAGCCATTGTCACCATTCCACCACTTCATGTTTATTCATAATAGGTAACATCTTTTGTGAAAAGGATTCGGGCCCAAATTTATAAACCACTTTACAGAACTTCCAAATTCTTTTTAAATGGAAATGGGGTCTGATAAAGAGAACTGTTCAAAGCAATTAGGTAAATATGGCCTGCCCTGGTCTGTTTGTGTATGGATGAAGCGAAAAAATCGATGATGGTCTTCTAATCATTAGAGAAATTTAATGAAACTGTCATGGCGGCTTCGGATATGTACATACAACTGACTAAATTTGAAATTCTACAGGCCCCACCTAATTTTGTAACGTACCTGTGGATTTCACGTTTATACTACTTTATTTGTTCATTTATTGGATGATTTGGTCTTAAGACATTGTTTAAGGAGGAGTGTCTCTGTCTGTTTTGTATTGGGTAGGAGGAAATGTTTGACCTTTCCAAAGATGAATCAGTCTCCACCTGAGTTTCTCTCAAGGACTCATCTTGGGCAGATCACATGTTAGAGGTTCGAATCTCAAGAGTCCAACACTAATTAAGAAGTAAAATTAAAATTAAAAAAAATTCCACGAACTTGTAGAATAATTCTACCATTTTTTTATGAAATAGATTAATACATTATTTATAAAAATAAGGCCGGTTATTGAAACATATTTAAAAACCAGTTTATATTACCTATATAATAGGTATTATGTAATGATCAGTTTTTGTTATCCTAACATGTTTAGGAATTAGTTTATTTGATTAAATTATGTGTTAGTAGGGGAGAAGATCCAGTATCCGTCAGGGCTAATTTCGTGAAACCATAGAATTCAAACCGTATGTCGAATCGAAAAAAAAAATTATGGGTTTTTTTCGCTCACGAATTAAGTGCTTATAACTAAGGTTTTGGCTTTTGGGCAATTCAGTAGAGTGTGGGAGCGTTGGATATGCGTGCGGAGGTCAAAAAGACACCTTTTAGAGGTGTCGTAGGTGTCGTCCGGTCGTCGCCACCTAATATCTCAATATCCGCCTGCTATAATTTCCACCAATTATAACTGTTTTATGCCTCAAATCCACTCAAAAACATTCACTTTAGCACTTAATGAGCAGCAATTGGTGTTTTTGTAATTATTTATTCAATCAAATAAAGTTTTTTAATGAATCAAAGTGAATTTTTTTGGGGGGGGTTAAGTTAGCATGGAGGTGGAGGTAATTCAATGGGTAGCAATAACTAGGACTTCTCCCCTAGTTTCATAGAATCAAATGTTGATTAAATAATATTTGTTTACAATGTTATTTTTATTATTTTTTATTGTGTACAATTTTTAAATAAGATGTTGCATTAGTCAATATATAAGATGGCATTATTGTGATCTAGAGTTAGATTAGCTTTCACTTAAAAATAGTGTAGGATGTAAACAACAATAAATTTATTTTTTAAATATGTTTTTTATTTTGTTTGTGCAAATGTTGATATAGTTTTGAACAACAACAATAACACTAGTATGACCTAAAATTGAGTGGTTTTCTTTATAATTTTTATGGTTATTGCATTTAAACAAAAGACATTTCAAATTGTTTAATAATGACAATTGACAATATAAATCAATTAATAATATGCCCCATGTTATGATAATCTCTATCACTATAAAAATAGAAGAAATATATTGAAACACTATAATGGATGAAATTGTAAATTTGTTAACAAAAGATAGGCTAAATCATCAACAAAATAGAATTATTTAAAGTGGCTTAAATTTCTAATGAAAATTGAGGTCCATCCCATAGTGTAATGGTAAAGTTGTGGCATTGTTGTTGTTGTCACTAGGGTTCAAACTTCCATTGGGTTATTGTGATCGCAAGCATTATGTCTTCGTTGATCCAATGTACTTGTAGGCTTGTATCGCAGCGTTGAGACTGTTGATGGCATTCATGCCATGAGACAAGTGTTCAGTTTTGTGTTGTTCCAATCCCTCAGTGGGATGGTGTGCTTGTGGGCTATGTGTCCCTAGTGGGCAACCATGCTCGCGGGCTTGAACTATTCACTTGCATTCATGTTAGAGAGGAGGTTCTCAGTTTGTGACCTCCATACTGGCTTGGGCCAGGTATCTGTTGGAAGTGGATTCACTCTGGGAGGGGGGGTGAATCATAGTGGAGTAATTTTCACTTTTAACTTTGAAAGCATAATGAAACTTTTACTCATTTAACCCAAAGAGAGAGATTTGATTAAGCAAGTGAACATTAACACTTTAGATCATATTGACATGAGACTTGACTAACATTTGCAACCCATATTAAAAGCATCATATGATATTGTTCACATAAAGCTTTATGAACAATCTTGTTGTGTTTTATCAACAGTACTATAAAACTTCATAATATGCAACTTTGACTTGCTTATGACAGACTTTTGAGCATTCATATAATGAGCACAGAATGCAGAAGTTAATTCACCTTATGAAAGACATTTTGCATCAGTTTTGCACAATCTAAATTTGCATGACAGACTTGAGAAAATTGACTTTAAACTTTTAAACAGTCTTAAAGTATCAGAGCATTGACCAACTAAATGAGCACAATAACATAAATCATTGAAGGAAAGATTATGCAAGATAAACATAAATCACACAAATGAGGGACACAGAAATTGGCGAGTGGAAAACCCTCCTGGGCTAGAAAAACCACTCCTAAACTGCCTTACTGGCTTAATTTCAAAACCGCTGCTTACAATTCCTTATAGGCTAATTTCTGAGCACCGACCCCTCATTTAGAGACACCAATCTCAAGGAGCACCAACCCCTTTTCTATTTTCAGTAAATCACACAATGATACAGAGGATCTCTCTGTTTCTCTCTTATCTATCAAGTGCCTCTTGACGGACAATATCTAAAATCCTCAAAGTTCCAAAATGAACTTTCAGAATTTCAGCCATTGTCAAGCCTTAAGTTAGCTTGATTATCAACTCATATTTCAGATTTTCAATCTCAGAGCTCAACATTTTTCAATACAGTCAATGTGATGTTCTCACACTAGTTTTTCCCTTTTTTTGTCATACTTTTCTCATTGTTCTTCTCTTTATTTTTTTTCAATTAACTCTCTCTTATTTTTATACTAGTTTCGTAGATGTTCACAGAAAACCAGTTAACCCCTGTTTTACTCTTTTTTATTTTCCTTCATATTAAAGCCCTAATCTCTCTATTTTTTACTGATTATAGATTTCATCATTATATTCAAAGAAGGTTACAACAGTTGCTCATTTTTCTATTTCAAAGAATAAAAACAAAGATGATTATCAGGTTACCAAAATTCAATCGACCAACAATGCCAGGTGTTGTAGTGTCCATGTGTGAAAGATCAATATGAAGAAGTTCTTTTGATAGGAATACCCAAGCATTATGCAAATATAGAAGGCAGACTGAAACCTGTCCTCTCAAGCAGCCTGCACAATCAGTGCTAAAACCAAAACAACATAAGATCTAAATAAACCATAAACCATAGCCACTGAAACTTTTGCTATATTAAAGTAACCGACATCTCAATGTAGTGAAATCGAAATCATAAAATGATGCATTCAAGAACAGTTACCAACAACTCCAAGTGTGAAACTAAGAAGATTCCTCAGGCTATATGATTACCCACAACCCAAAAATACCATTCTTTAAATCTGATATGGTAACACTATTGACATGTAATTCTAAGCATGCGAAATCATTAGTTCTAACTGAGGGAAAAAGAATAAACCAAATCTTCAACTTCCATGCAGAAGAAAACACTTATCCCTTATTAACCTTTCCAGTAAAGGTAACGGTTCTGCAAAGATAAATAGATGAATACCTGTGAAGACCATAAATGAATTTTCCATGAGCAATTTACTAGATTTGCGAAGTAACTGAGCAACTCGAGATCCTTCCTCATTCGAGCCCTTACCCGATGGCAGGAGATTGACAGGTGAATTGACCATTGTCATGGTCTTCCAATCTTTCCTATGCGCTGTCAGTAAACTAGCAACATGCACAGTTAAACGACCGAGAGTGTGATTCCATGTTGGCGGCCAGAATAGGGTTCCAAACCCTTCATGCAAGAGAAGAGAAATAATGACCTAAGCTTCCCAAAAGAACCAACACACGATTTTCTTCCTCAACCGTGCTACCACACCCATCATTTTGTTCACCCACGGTATAGCGGTGACTAGCACTGACTGTTACCGCTTCCTTACCGCTCAACCTCGATCTCCCTTTGGACTACCCGCGGTATAGCGGTAGCTCCTTTCATACCGCTAATCGTTTCCATCGCACTACCGGGTTACCTTTCTGACTACCTGCGGTATAGCAGTAGCCCCTTTCATACTACTAACCATTTCCACCGCACTACCGCGGTTACCTTTCTAACTATTGTGGTATAGTGGTAGTCGTCTTGTATGTCGCTAGCTACTTCCACCACACTATCGCGGTCTCCCTTTTGACTACGCGTGTTATAGCGGTAGTTATCTTGTATGCCGCTAGCTACTTCGACTGCACTACCTCGGTCACTGGCTTAACCGCCAGCGATACCGCGGTAAGACCTTTGAAGCTCGCAGCCTTACCAAAGTCAATCATGCTGACTAATATGATGCCATGCATTATTGCTACCAAATGTTGATTTTATTTACCCACGATCGATTTGCCACCATTATAAAATATGTATACCCAAAGACTTGTGTTGACCAAGGAACCGAAACACATGCAAAGGAATGATCGGTGTGTTTCTCAAAGCCCGAATGTAATATAATAACTAATGTCATATCATGTGCCAAATAATATCCAATGACTTATGAGGTATAATGAAGGCAAATGTTCAAGTTAAATTCAATATGCTTTTCACCCAAGCCGATATCAGTTGTTTAAGGAAACTCGATAGGGTTTTCTTAAAACATGAAAACCACCTGCATTTTATAACTCAAACACCAAGAACTAGAGAGCATTAATTTGTAACCAAGATTGCTGCACATTAAACCAAATACCAAATGTGCCAATCAAGTGCCATAATATGACCAGACTGAGAAATTCTTCCAAGGCACCAACCCAGGGCAGTTTTGACATCAAGGACAAATGCCACAGTAGAAGTCAACAGTATCAATCAAAAAAATTCTAATCAAAATTATTGTTCAAGATAATGTACATGCACTCCAAAACTTTATGGAATGCATTCCAAGCTCTTTGGAATAAACTTACACCTTACACATTTGGAAATCTATGTTACCCTCTAGTGAACAATCCCAACTCCAACTAATTTCAAAATGTTGTTAGGAAATCTTGGATTCAAAATAAAATTAAAATTGTGAATTACTCTCTTTAGCTAAATATGCTTGTTTACAAATCAAGAACAAGGAATATAGGTCTACTTTATTAATGTTGGTATGTCTACAGTGGTTTTATTTACATGGAGATGAAGGAACATACGAGTTGTAGCATGAATACTCATGCATAACAGTTATAATCAATTATCATAGTCATGGTAAATGATCCAAATCAATCAAAATAAGAAGTTGCAGATTTATTAACAAACTATTTGTATAAACATAATGTTTAGTAAAAGCATTAGAAAGTTATAAAGTATTTGAATGCAATTTTTGAGAAAGATATTTACTAAATTATTTATTGATCACTATAGCATACATGCTGGCACAAGGACAAATGAATTAGCATATTCAAAAATAATATAGATATAACATAATCACATCTAGAAGGCAAGAAAATCCTAGGAGCCAAAGTATTAAGTTGACAAGTGGTATCAAAAAGGAAGCAACTACTAATACAACAACTAATCAAAAATTAAATTGTCATGAGAACTAAGCAACTAAATTTATGAAATCAGTAGTCAATTTAGGTCCCAATTATCACTTTTCCACAACCATTGGTTGTTAGTATTGTCAAGATCTCTGCTTGAATGTTGGCATCATTGAGTCATGAAAGCACACACTCAATCTATGAGATTGAAACAACAATACAATACAAGAGTTGAATGATTATAATTGGATGATATCCTCAATGAAAAAGATGTACATATAGCATATTGAGTTTGATTCACTATAGGATTTCTCAACTCAAGATGGAAAGAATGTTACATCAAGTGGAAAATGAGAAGTGTCGCATATCTTTGAAGAGTTCAACTAGCTCTCCAAATGGCACATCACCACCTAAGGTGTCCTAAAATACATAAAGTGGAATAAAAGAATTAAATAATAATTCTACTCTAAAATTGGCTAGTAAGTCTTTGTCATCACCAAATGACTTCCAAACATTGTTATTATGTGGTTGAGTATCAAAAACATCCTATTGTGTTAACTATCTAGAATGTCTAATGTAGGAAAGATAGTAAGAGTCGTATATAAGGAAAATTATCTTAGCTAATAGTAGGGCCCAAATCCATTACTAAGAAGATGTAGAGGATGTGTGTTGACCTACCTAAGGTGAAAGTGAATGACCAATGTATTTCTCTAGTAGTGTAAGAGTGTCACTAATGACAACTCTAATAGTGGTGCTAAGAGGAATTAAAATGGCCACACCTTTGACCTCAACAGGGGACCAATTATGTGTTGGAATATAAAGTCAATTTTATTATTATTTTAGCAATGATGAATAGTCAAAATTGGGTACCTAGATAGTGTTTTAGGTATGCGCCTAGCATGATCGAAGGCCTTCTATTCAACCAAAGGTTGAAATGACGGGGGTGTTAGGAAAAGGTGTGTTGTCCACCTTGCATAATGTTATAATGTAATATTTTATTATTATGAAGTGCACCTAGGGGATCTAGGGATGTGTGCATCACATGGGTTAGCATTCTTGGGGCCACTTTATGTGTTATATGTAACATTGTGTTAAATATTTAATGTGGGGTTGCACATTGGGAAAATATTTAATGTTGGGAAAACTTAGTACCAAAAGGTAAATGTGGGGGTTAATGGTTTTGTAACCTCATGGTATTAGTCATAATGTTTTATGTAATACCACTTGATGCTTTTATGTGAGCTTGTTTCTATAAAAGCAAATGCATAGGCAGTTGTCTAAGGCTAGAAAGCTTAGCTATTTGGCTAAGGGGTTGAGAGCATCTCTTGTTAGCATTTGTGAGGGTTGAAGCATGGCATGGGATGTGTGGTTGTATGCTTGTTCACATGGAGTGCTTGTAGAGGGCTTGATGTTTTAGAGGTATTCATGGAGAACTCTAAAGATGTATTGTAACCTTTATTGTTGAATAATACACGAGTGATGGATGCTTTTGGAGGCTAGATTTTTCCCTCTTTAGGCTTTTCCCAAGGTATATCTTGTGTCATCTTTGACGGTATGTTGTTTATTCTTTTTCATATGGATTTTGAATACTTGCTTGCATAGATTTCTCTATTTGGGTTATGTGGAAATTATCTTGGGTGGATGCATATTTTATTTCATGGAGGTCCTAGGGGAGTTTTCATAGTCCCCCTAGATGCCAAATGACGTTACATCAAAGGCGTTTTCGATGAAGTCAGAATTTTTTTTTAGACTCACTATTTATGGTAATTTGACAAATGTTTGACATGTTTGGCACTTTCTATTTTTGGAAAGTTGTTCAACAAGGACTCTACAAATCCATTTTCTTATACTCTTTCAAAGTCATGTTTTTGGTTTTTTTTAAGATTGTTGTAATTGCGAATTTCCAGAAAAATAAAAATACGAGAGATCTTTTTCCATGGTTTTTTCTTGGTATAATTTTACTAGGTTTTCCACGTACATACTATGTTAAATTTGTGCTTATTATTTTTATTTATCTAGTATGCATTGTAAATATTCTTATAGTATGGGATGATGAGGGAGGAGGACCCTGTCACTACATAGGGAGCATTTCTTTAATGATAAAGAAGCATTTACAAGTCCCCTACCTTTTTTCCTTACACCCAAATATGAATAAACATGTTTGATGTCATCATATATCTAGTGTAAGAAGAGAAATGTGTATCAACAAAAATGAGAAAAAATAATAACATTTCTATAGATTTTAATGTGATAAATAGAATCTCCATTATAAAAGCGTGTCTTAGATGATAAAAATTAACTAAAAATCTATCCCAATCCCCCAAAAGAACATTATGCCAAGTGAAGGGCTCATACTTAAATGACTTGAAAAATCATTTATTTAAGACAAAACTTCCTAGGCTTGAGCACAAAACCAAAAGCGATGCTTAATTTTATCAAAGTACCCATATAAGGGATATCTAGGCTTTGAAACACCTAAAATAACCTTTACTAGGAGTATATCTATTAAAGAGGTATCCACATACCAATTCCAATCTTTCCACCATAGTTGATTTATTCTTAAAGCAATCTTGTGTGTGTTGAAAATATTATTCATCCCAATTACTCAATTTGAATTTATCCTTTGATTGAGGCCATGAAAGCTATATTTATGTGAGCTTGGAATATAATCATAAATAGTTTTGATGGCTCCTGTTGGCACCCCAATTTGATGTGTCTCATTTTTTCTTTAATCTACTCTAAAGACTGTGCATTTAGCCTTATCTATTAAAGAGGTATCCACATACCAATTCCAATCTTTCCACCATAGTTGATTTATTCTTAAAGCAATCTTGTGTGTGTTGAAAATATTATTCATCCCAATTACTCAATTTGAATTTATCCTTTGATTGAGGCCATGAAATCTATGTTTATGTGAGCTTGGAATATAATCATAAATAGTTTTGATGGCTCCTGTTGGCACCCCAATTTGATGTGTCTCATTTTTTCTTTCATCTACTCTAAAGACTGTGCATTTAGCCTTATCAAACCTTTTTTTCATAATTGATTTAAGAAATTATAAATAAGTTCCCTAAGTCTCAAATAGTGCAAAGTCTCATAAAAATCCTAAGTCTAGATTTTCTTTGTTGTTTACATTGATATTTCATGTGTTGTCAATGTTTCAAGGTTTTGGGGGTTTCCATACTTATATTCATTTACTGTTGATCTTGAAACGATGCCTTTAAACCTTATAAAAAATTCCTAATTCCTTTTGTTGGGTTTTCAAGTTCTTCCTTTGATACGTGTTTCCTTATCTCCTCACTTCCTTGACTATGAGCTTTCATTTAAAAAAATTGGTTGTGTTTCATTTTTTGAATTTTCAAAATATTCATTACTCTTGTCCCAAGTTTGATGCTTGTATGGATGTCCAATGGAGGATCTACAATGAAATTTTTTTGGCAATGAAGGGTTTTCAAGTGATTTTATTGGGGCATCAGGATGAGAAGTGATTATCAAAGCAGCAATTAATGAATGCAATATTCAAACTACCATAAAATGAATCAAGCACAATGAAAAATCCAAATAACTATCATAGAATGTGTGTAGATACAATTTTCACTCCTTATTTATATAGGAAAAGGAGGAGATAGGAAGATGAAATAGAAATACTAACTAACCCTCCAAGTGATGTGACACATGTATAACACTTGGGAAAAGTGTGAAGGCATGTGTCAAGTGTCTATGAGGTGAGACAACTAAACCACTGAGTGAACTTAAGCTAGTGTGAATAGGACTACTAGGTGTAGAAACTAGATACATAAAGATATTTTTCACACTAACACCCCCCTTAAGTGATACTTAGGGAGTAAGTCACTAAAAATGACTCTCAACAAGGCATGATGAGGTACTCATATACAAAATAAAAGTCTCTCACAAATTGAGTAAAAGAGAAACCCCAATGGGAAGAAAATTCTCTCCAAAAAAGAGAACTATATACAAAGGAAGGAGGACTCAAGACCCCCAAGGACAACTTCCTTCACCCCAAGCAACTGGTGCAACACAATATAGTGAAACGATGCTAAAATTTTAGTGAAGATGTTTGTAACCTGATGCTTAGTACAAAAATACTCTAGGGATAGAACACCATCCTGGATAAGTTGTCAAGTGAAGTGCATCTGAATCTCGATGTACTTTATTTATTGATGCTCAACTGGGTTGTGTGATATGTGAATGGTACTTTTTTTATCACACCAAAGTATAGTAAAGGATGATCAAGGGGAAGACTAAAATCTATCATAAGCTATCGAATCCATAGTACCTTCTGGCTAGCAAGAACTACTCATAGATACTCAGCCTTAGTAGATGATAATTCAATAGTGGTTTTCTTCATGCAATACCATGCAATTGGACCATAACCAAAACCAAAACTAGGCTTCCAAGAATCAAAATCTCTTTCCCAATTTGAGTTGGTGTAGCCTACTATCTATGAAGCTCCTAGTGTGTATTCAATGCCAAAATGAGTGGTGCCACTATAGTGATGGAAAATGTATCTCTTTACATTTTCTCACTTCTTTGGGCCCTCCTAGTTAAAATGGACTTAATATTGCATTAATTTAGTGTTGTAAGGTGTATCCCTTTACACTTTCACACTTATTTAGGGATCCATTAATTAATTGAGCTTAATTATGCCTTAATTGGCCCTTTAATTCATTTTCCAAGCCTATTTAATTACATTTTCTGAAGAGGAAACCCGACATTTATTAATGCCTAAACATAACCCTTCTCAATGAGCAATGTGTGTCCTAGGTTTAGGGACCGGGGACCCATTCTCCCATGGGTGAATCAGTCCTCCCTTGGCCTTAAGACCTAAATTTAAATTATGTTTTTGATGGTATTTTAATGCTTTTTAATCTGTGATTCAATGTCAACTTATGATATTTGAATTTCAAGAAATTAAGGATACATACCTATAAATATAAGGTTATTTCACTATGTTTCACCTAAGGGATTGTCAATAAAGCAACCTATCAATTTTATGAGACTTCAAGAGCACTTTCAAGAGCAATTAAAGGCATTCGAAGGCAGATTTATTAAATTTTTATTACATAATTCAAGATCCAATTGTCATATCAAATTCTTCTTGCATCATGCATGTTTTTGGAGCTAACATTGTGATGTAGGTTTCATGATCAAATCAAGCATTCAAAGCACTATTTCAAGCAAGATTCAAGTGTCAAGAGTCGCATCCATTGAATTCATTTCATGCAAGTTGCCGATCTATATTCCAAGGACTTATCTAAGGGTTTATTGAGTGGTAATATAGCTTTGTTCATTCTTCATTCCCTCCTTCATGTTTTTATTCATTTCAAGGTTTGATTACCAAAACATTTTTTGACCAAGGCAAACCTCCATTCACCAAAAACAAACAATTTTTCCCCTTTCATGTTGTGTTTGCAGGTCTAGGTGGAAGAAAGCTTGAAGATCTCTTGAAGAGAAGATTTGAAGAAGTTGTAAAATTTGTCATCTCATAGAAACTCATCTACAAAATTTATTTCCGAAATTTTGACACTGCCACTGGGATGAATTGGAAGAATCAGATCTATATCAAATGCTCCTGAAAGTTGTATAAAAGCCCTAATAGATTACCCTGATGGCAAATGAATCCCAGTCAACCTTCAGAAACTCACTTTTGGTGACTGGTAAACACAGTTTTTCCCTTCTCAAATCTCCAATTTAACTTTTGGTTCTACTTATTTTGAGTTTAATATTGTTCTTTTAAGTTTAATTTGGCATAATTGGGTTAGTTTACTATTTTTAGTTTTTTTTCCCAAAAGTGCCTAGTGAACCTAACCCCCCGTCCTTCAGTCATAAGAAAATTTCTAGATTCACACCTTGAATTGACTCACTTAAAGGTTGTAAGTCAATTCTTTGTGTGGATCTCATTTCCTAATGAAATAAGGAAAATAGGTCTATCAAACCCCATTTTGACAATCCAACCTATTTTTCTTTGTTTCATTTTTGTGAACCAGACTTTTGAGCATTGCATCTTTCTGATTTTGGATTCTATTTCAGCCCTAGATCTAGGATTTGCATTGCAATTCATTGAATTGAATCTCATTTAGGGTTGCTTATCTTGCATTAGTTTGCATCTCATTTAGGGTTTTAAGATTACATTTTTGCATTCTTTATAATCTATAAAATACAAAAAAATCAATCATTTTGCAAAGCATTTATATAACATTGCATCATCAAAAACTTAAAACACAAAATTGCATCCAAGTTTGTCATTTAGCATTATTTTACATTTGCATTTAGACTTAAGTTTAGAGAAATTTAAAACTGTAACCAACTGTCTCAGTCCAAAATCTACAAACGATAAGAATCAACTCAAAAATCTATAAATTCATTTTTCAAAACCCTCGGCTACGACCCATTCACCCATGGGCGAATGAGTCCCTGGTTAGGGCTTTTTCCTGCATTTTTGGGCATCAAAATATCTATTTCTGTATTTTATTTTGTTGTTTTTAGTTTGCTATTATAGTTTGCAAAAAAAATGATATCTCAAATTGATCATATTAAGCTTCATCTAATAAATTTAGTGCATTTTGTGAATTCAAAATTGCATTTACAAGACATCATTTTCAAGTTTTTGCATAGCATAATCAAAAAATTATCTTGTTTTAAATCTAAAAATTGTTTTACATATTTGCATTACACTTTACATTCTAGGTTATTTCATTACATTTCACCTTTTATCCATTTTGGGTACACCTTGGGTTTGTGAAACTTGTATGAGCTTCACAACTTGGTGTCCTATTTCCAATACTATCATGAGATGTAGTTCGAGACTCATGTCATCCCGCAATACACCATTCACCGTGGATCTTGGGTTTTCTAACTCTTTCACTCATAGTGTTGACACTATTCAACCCACTATGGATCATAGCTTTCATACCTCATTGACTTCCCTACCCACAACTAATGTGTATGATGTCAAAACAATGGTTGCTAATGTCCCACAAGAGAACATAAGAAGGATAGATGAAAAAATAGAAAAATTGTAAAACTTTGTGACTTCTGAAAACATTGCTAGTAGTGTCATTCATGCTTTAGATAATGTTGATAAACATGCTCCTACAAATTTTTCAGAGATTGTGTGAATTCTAGCTCATATTGTTGATAAACATGCTCCTACAATGACTAGTTGTGCTCAAGCTTTGGGGTATACTCAAAACCAAGGTGGAAATTCAATTCCTCCTTCCACAACCCTTACCTCTATTCCTACATACACAAATCCTCATGTTACTACAACCATCCAACCTACTAGCAATGTCAACACTTCCTTAGGTATTTCCATTGGGAATCCTCTTAGATTTGTGCATTCAAATCTCATATCTCCTCATCCATCTCTCCTCACAAACCTACATTCCACGTGTCCTCCACATACATACACAACTCCACCTTATTCACCTCCATCTCACAACACCAACAATGATCCAATCCTTAACACACTTTTGCAAAATATTTCATCCCTCCAACAACAAATCACCACATTAAACCAAAACAACAATGGCCAAACTTCGTAGTACATAAAAACCAACCCATTATCCTTGGAGATATTGAGAACACAAATGCCACAAGGTATAGAGGTTCCTAGGTTTGAGAAATATGGTGGGAAAGGAGATCCTGTTAGCCATGTTTCCGCATACATAGCCTTATGTAGTGACTTCATTTTTGAAGATAAACTCTTGGCTAAATTCTTCCCTAGATCCTTGAAAGAAACTACTTTAGAGTGGTTTTTCTCTTTACCGAATAACTCAATATGTCCATTTAATGAAGTTAATGATCCTTTCCACAACCACTTCCAAATTCACATGGGTCCCAAGATGACCCCGGTTGATTTAATGACATGTAAACAAAAGGATGATGAAAAAGTCACTAATTTTATAGCATGATACCAAATTCTTTACTCACAAATAAACATTAAGATTCCTAATGACGATCTTCAAAGAATGTTTATTGCCAATTTGCAAAACAAAATCCAAGCCAAACTTGAGATGTTGAAATTTTTATCCTTTACAAATTTGTGTACAACCAATCATGATTACCAAAATTTGGTTAGTAGTCATGAAGTGAAAAATCCCCCTAACCATCCTGAAAAGTTTGAATCCACACCTCAAACCAACTATCAACCTTTCAAGAAACAAAACAAGGTATTTTTATAACTTAATCCCCTTCAACCAAATCAACATGTTGACACCCAAGTGGCTACTATAAAGATGACAAATCCATATGCCTTTGGGGATAGAAATAGAAAATTCACTCATCTACCTGATACCCTTCATATTACCATGTTGTAGCTCTTAAACAATAATTTGATTTCCTTACCTCCTGTTAGAGCTCCCACCTACTAAACATTTACCTTCAAACTATAGACCAAATGCCTATTTCCATTTCCACTAATAAAATGGACATGATACAGAATAATACAATCATCTTAAACATCTTGTGCAAGACCTCATCGATTCTAATCATATCCTAATTGGAGGTGTTAATGATCAAGGTAATAAGTCTATAGCCCGTCCTAATCAAAATCTGCAAATCTTTATAAATCCTATGCCAAATCATAACACTTCCTTTATCAAAGCTAGTTAAACAAAGAATGATGTGATGAATGTTGACACGGATGATGATACCACAAAAGATAATGAGGAACACTCCATAAAATAATTTTTTGTATTTATTGAAGCTAAATCGTGTAAGGGCCAAACTAATATGCCCATTAACATTGCTTTCTCACAAAATGACATAATTAAACATGCACTCGATGGTCCTCTTTACATAGTTGGAAGAATCAATGACAAGCCTACTAATGGGATATTAATTGATCCCATCTATGTAGAGAACGCGATCAATGAAGAATTCTTATTTGTGCATGAGATTTATCGAGATACTTATGAAAAACTGAAAGCATGGATCAAAATGCATAATGGTTTTGCTTGCCCTATAATTGGCTCGATATATCTTCCTTTAAAAGTTGGACCAAAACAATTAAATGTCGCATTCACCATCATCTCGACTTCGGAAAAAAATTGTGTGAAGTTAGGCTACCCATGGCTTCGCTCCATGAATGTCATCCCATAGATTGTGCATAAATGTTTAAACTTTCCATTTAGAAATGAGATCTTTACTATGCACCATAGTGGCTTTAATCCTATTTCTTCCCGTGGGAACTTCTCATTGGAGTTCTTTTGGCTCAAGCCTATAAAACCTATTAGACCCTATGAAGACTTCTTTTTCAAATCCTACCAAAGGTTTAAGGCAAATCGCATATCAAAGTTATCCCTTACCAATATGCGTCAACCCATGATTGAGCCTCCTATCCTTGATGAAACCATGATTGAACCAAACTCCCTTCCAAGTAACCAACACTAATCTATGAAAAATCATTTAAAATCAAAAAATATGGAAAAACATAAAAGAAAAGAGAGAAAAATAATCAATCATATAGTGAAAACCATTTTGGTGGCACTTTTGATAAGTATTATGGTGAAAACCTATCAAATGGGCACCATGTGTAGTCAACTACTACTCGACCATCTATCACTACTCTATCATATTTCATCCATAATAACCTGAGTATATGCTCTTTCATAATAAAATATTTCTCACCCCTTCTCATGGCCTAAGACTGATTAAACATTTAGCATCAAACCACTTATCATATTCACACTTTCATAATAACTAGTCATGTTCTGGACTAAGGGAAATCCTCGACCTATGGGTTTCAAAAGGATCTTATACATGGTATTTGAGGATATTATCACAAAAATACAAAAACTTTAAAAGATTCAACAAAACATCAAAACATTCAAATATCCTTTGAAAAAACAAAAACAATAAAATATCATAAAATATCAAAAAAATTAAAAACAATGTCAAATCATGGTATAGAAATATGTTTCCTCTAAAAATGTATGTAGGCAAGGTGAATCACTGATGATCCCTCAAGGCATAGTTTTGTCCTTTAGGATTCGTTGTATTCAAATCTTCATCATAGTCCACATTGCTAGAATAAAACGTCACTTATCATGGTCAGTCGAACTACGTTGTCTCTATGTTTGTCACGTAGGAAATGCCATCAATGATGAGCCCTTGAGGCATAGATTAGTCCCCTTAGGGTCCATTATAATAAAATTTTCATCACAATACATATTTTCATGGTAAAACTATCCATTGTAGAGAATGAATATGTTGAATACAAATAGGATATCCTACACAAAGACCGATTTTAACAAATCATGAAACAACAAACACCATTACCCAAACTAGTTCTCAAATAGGCTAATCAATAGTTTACAAATGTTAGCTATCTTATCAAAAATAATTTATCTTCTAGGATGTTGCATTATCGAAACCAAATCAGGCATCTTCCACGAAATTTCTCACTCCTTAAAATAGACACAATCTTTTGAAAACATATCAAAAAATTATTAGTGGACAAAAAGATCAACATAGTTGTTGACTCATTCGGTCTAGTTTAGTCTTATCTTATATGATTTATCATATGCCATATTCCTAAGCTACTTGATGATATCCACAAGTGATTAGAGCAGAGATGATGGACTATGGTGTTTCTTTCTATTGATTTATGCTTGTGGTTTGTCTTGGTAGCATGACTAGGGCAACTAAGGTCCTTGTGTGTGATTTGGATTCTATCTAGCATAATCAAAAAATCTTATGCAAGTAAAAGGTCAACTGACACTTTCTTGTATCAGTATTAACATGCTCTATGGTTATTTCCTCACATATTCCAATAAGGTTCTATTGTCATTAATTTGAATTAGGACACTCCTTGTCTAATGTGTCTTAATCTTTGACAAATGGATACTAAATGTCACCAAGATTTCTCTCAACTTGGTGTTCACTATCCATTTATCCATATATCAAAATCTATTAAGCAAATAGAAATAAACACTGCCTTCTCAATTCATGCTTAAGTGTGCATACATCCACTTGTTCCATAACAAAAAAATACTCTATGACGATAAAACATGCACACTATTGAAAGCTCAAGTAATATTAATCAATACATAAATGGTGATTTGGATGAATGATCTATCTAAATGGTTCTTCGCTCCTTATTAGCAATTTATTTGTGCTAACATTTCTTCTGATAGTCCCACGATCATCTCGGTGGTATGCTATGACATACAAAAACAAATATATGAGTTGCATCATCCTACATTCATGATCATGTTAGAACATCATATCTCATATAGGGCATACATACTACATAAGAAAATATGAAAAGATAGATAAATTTGCATCACATGTTAGAATCATTATCCATATAGCATCATATCAAATATGGCATAAACATGTCCTAAACATATAATTTCAGCATGCATATAGATCATAAAAGCATCATAAGTTACATCACAGATCATGACATTAAATATCCATATATATAAAGCATAAATCATATGTCATGTGCATCCATCCATAAATAAGCATAAACATATCATCATAAATCCATAAGCATCCATCATATATAAACATGCATACACAAAACACATCATATAATCACCTCCAAAAAAATGTCTCATATATATATATATATATATATATCCAAAAAATAATGTGTCATAGTACAAAATCATGATAACTATAAAAAATGTGGAGCTTGCAAGCTCGATAAAAAATATACATGTCCATATACAAAAAATAGGCCTAGCCTATGCTACCCATGTCCCTTGAAGGCAAATGAGTGGAGGGAGGCATGTCCTCTCTCTGCCCGAATCCCGATGGCCTTTGATGCTCTATGTGGAAATGGTGTGGTGACACACTATCATATAAGTATCTATAATACTATACCTCCTTGTTGTCCTGATACAACATGCGTGTAAAATTGGTGGTACACCCATTGATTGCAGCAATAAAATCCACTGACTATTGTTCGGCCCACTATGCTCTTATCACTGCCATGTCATGCTCAGCAATCAATTGAGCTACCTGACCCTATAAGGCTGACACCTGAGCAACCTATGCTTTTAATGTCTATACCTATGCTTGTAGCACTTGGATTTGTGCCTGGGGTCCTTGTCCCTTATCCTTGACATCATCTTCCATGATATCATGGATGGCCTCTTTGATAGGCACATCCTACCACCCCTCGACATCAATTTCTACCTTGAGGGAAACCTCCTCCACGTCCACCTCCATCGCATCCTCTCCCCTCACCTCCTTTGTATCTACATTGACACCTATATCGATGTTAACCTCCTCCACCCTATACTTTGGCACCTCAGCCTCCTCCCTCCCAGCCTCCTACTTGGCCCTGGCCCCCTCCTCCCCCTCCTCTCAGATAGGAGGTAATCATCTCAGAATACGAGGTGGAATCCCACCTATATCTCCTCAGCCTCTATCTCCTCTACCTCTATCACCCCTACCCTATATCCTCTCCCACCATCCCCTCACCTCCACCTCCCTCATCATCATCACCATCCCCCCATCCACCAGGGTTGATCATCTCCTCTCCCTTGGTCTCTCCCCCACAATCCACCACAAGTACCTTTTCCAAGCATCTCCATAGGAGCATGTGCATTTGGATCTATCAATGGTGTTGGCCTATGTTGCAACCACTAGGCATCATACTTTAATGTGGTCTCCACATCTATCAAATCCATAGGGGAACCCCATTGAACAAGCTATAACTAATCTATCTCCTGAATTGCAACTTGCACACTGATCATAGGCCCCCACTAAGAAACCTCTTGAGAAGATCGAGCAATCTCAGTGATACCAACGGGAACTCCCTATTGCTCCTTGAACTATCTAAGCACCCTATTGGATAAATAGCACTCTATAATGTGTTGTGTTTGCACTATCTAAGCAATCAAATATTGTGTTTGTTGACAATAAGGAAGATGCTCACCATCCTCCTCCTAGGGAGCACATTGACGATATGGCCTCCAAGTACAAGAATCCATGATGTCGATAGCATGTCTCCAGTATCCTACATCACCAACCTGTGTTTATGTAATTGTGCCTCTATATAGATATACATAAGGAAGCCCTAGTATCATATCTCTCTCAACCTATGGTCTCACTATATAAATATGCTCCCAAGCCCACACCATGAGCAAATTGGTACCATACCTAATGTATTGAGCCTCTCTATACACTACATCATGCAACTGGAAGTATAATATGGCAAGCATGTAGGGTCCCCAAGCATATACGATGGCTTGCTCCATCATAACTACTAGCATATGTCCCCATCCAATAGGGAATTTGTGTCCTCGATAGTTAGGAATAACAATGCCTCTGATGACACTACAAATCACAACTATAAGTTTTTCATATCTATTTGCAAGTGTATCCTAACATATCTCGTAATCCTCTACACCAAGGAGAGCTAGATCATTGGTATTGAAACATCTTTGAATAGCCACTAGCCTTCAATCCAAATCATAAACAGCCCGCTCATCATGAATAGGAAGCCTCAGTATCTTCCAAACATCCTCAAGTGTGACTGTGGCCTCTCTAGTAAGCAAGTGAAAGAACTAGTCTCGGATTGCCAACTCTCCACCAAAGTAGTCAGTAGTCCTCAATTAGCCTGAATGATGGGCATGAAAGCAACATGGTGTAACCCTAAGGCATGTAGGACATCTCTCTCTTCATAAATTAGATGATCTCATAATCTGAATGAAGAGAGTCAACTCTCTCATGTATAAATCAGAGGAAATCTCACCTGCACTCACAAAAATCACATTACGTTAATAAGGATTCCTAAATGAACCTATTGGACCTTTTCACATTGAAAATTTAATCAAAACAGGGTAAAATTGGTAAACAGCTAGATGTGTCGCACCTTTGAATAGATGTGTCGCACCAATACAACTTACATGCAATTGCAAGCACGCTAAGCACATGCGGCGCACTGTCGGACATATGCAAGTAGCCTAACAAATTTGTTGTTCTACCCTACATATGTGGTGCAACATAGCAATTGTGAGGCATGAGACACTTGCAAGCAACCTAAAAAATGTGGCTTTGTTTATCAGTTACAGTACCCACACTTGCGGTGCATGCATCGATAGATGCGGTGAGCACGACTACAATTACGATGAAAAAATTGTATCGAATATGTTTGGTCATTTTTAACCCCTAAAATATATGAAAAAAATGAAAAAAAAAATGAAGCGAGAAAGGGTTACATACCACACTACCTGATCCTTGGGCCACCGAAAGGTCCCTACTCGGTATGTGAGGCAACTAGAACAAGTGTCATCTCTCCAAGGTTCCACGACATAATCTCCACTCAGAGCTCTAAAAATTCTAAAAACAAAATGCACAAATGACTATTTTTTGACCCTCTAGGGCCTATTTATAGACCTTGGGTGGCATTTTGAACCCCCCTTTACAACTGGGTACATCAACTTTGACCTTCAAATGCAAAAATGGACACCCCAAATGTCCTAAAATCAAAATCTTTTGCTACCAGCACCATTTCCCAAAAATTAGCTTGTTGGAACAATTTCCCCAAAAAAATGAACTTTTTTGAAAATTTGCAAAAAATTTCAAGGGGGCACTATCCTATCCTGTTGTTATCGAGGCAACTCCTAAGCATGAATTTTTTAATTTTCTTTGACACAATGCTATAAAAGTGTATTGTGTCAAAGATTGGAAAAATATCAATACCTGAAATTGTCCTAGTCCATTAACTAGCATTTTAACAATAATTATCATATTTCCCCTAATGGTTAAATAATACTTTATTATTTAATTATTATCAAATATCATATTCTACTATTAATTAAGTGACTTTGTGTTATTTAATTAATTCATTCTAATTCACCCTTTCTAACTAATTTAATATATCTTAAATTTATTTAATTATGTCCTAATTACCACTAATCTTCCTGATTGGTTAAATAAAACATTTATTTAATTGCGTCGTTAATCACACTTATTCTTTTGTTTTAATTAAATAATTATCATTAATTGTTTAATAACATTCAACACCCTTCTTAAATTAAATAATTGTTATTAATTATTTAATTGACCACTTTCTCACTTCTAGATTAAATAATTAAATAAATTATTTAATTGCCCTATTTCATCTCAATATTATCCATTCATTATTAATAAATAAACATTTTATTTGTTAATTAATCTTCACTTGCAAGTTCCTCCATTAATTAATTATCCTCCCATACATTGATTAATCAATCAAATCCATTGACTAATCAATCAATCCCATTGATTAATCAATCAAATTCCATTGATTGACCAATCAAATCCCTTGACTGAATTAATCAAGCCAGTTAACTGTCTAATCAAATTCCATTGATTGACCAATCAATTCCCTTGACTGAATTAATCAAGTCAGTTAACTGTCCAATCTATTTCCTCTCAACAAACCTCAACCATTGATCTTGATATTTCATCTTTGAATCTAGATCATTCAGCCAAATCAACCATTTTTATAAAAGCAAGCCTTCATAGCCACGTTGATGGATAACCACGAAACTTCAACGTTTGCATCATTGTGATCATCTCACACACACTTGAAGCTTAAGGCAAAATAATAGAATACCAATTTTTGAGAGCGAAAGCATACAAAGAAGAGCAATGGAAATAAATATTGACAACACGGTAAAGGTGAAAGGTATCATTTATTTGTATATGGTTTTGTCCATGTTACATGTTTTCTATTAATCAAATTGGATTATTTTGAGTATAGGGTTGCAGATTGTGGTGTTTGCTTTGATTCCTATTATCTCTATGACATAATGATTTTTTAATTTACAATATAACCCCAGGTATTATATTACTCATTATAAACAATACTCCTATGTCCCTAAAGAATAATAAAATAATTACATATGTCCCCACCCTCCCATGGGAATTATATTTTCCCACTCCATGATTATTTGAGACACATAAATTATTTACATATCTATGATTAACTAAGTTACAATAGCACACATGATCCTAACAAAAAGGAAATACTTACAAAATTGATCTAAAGACCCAAATTTCTCATATTAAATACTATTAATAGTGAGACAAGAAAAAGTGTTTGTAAACGATATTCTCGCCAACTAAAGGAAATACAATGCCAAAATAAAGAGTATGAAGCATGTCGAAAATGAAATGTTATTCCCTATCATAGAATTTTTTTAAATTATGAGAAAACTACATGATGGTTGGATTTTCTAGCCTATTCCATGCATTCCCATATAATTATAATATTTTTTATTATAAGCTCACTTTTGATGAATCTAGTTTGTTCTAGGTAGACCACCAATAGAATAATATGGAAGAAACATAACAGATTTCTTATAGGATGTATTGAGGAAGATGATTTTTCTTGAATTATAAATTAATTTAGGATCACTTGCCTTAGTTATGAATTTAATATTTCGTTTGTTGATGAGTTTCTTTAAGGAATTAGAAAGGAACACTTCAGGAAATATTTTATGCAAGTCAAGGACTATAGTTTCCCAAATAGTTTTATAAAATTTACAAGGAAAACTACCACAACCATGATCCTCAACATTAGCCACAATAGTGTTCAATATGTTTATACCTTCTGGAGAGATAATCTTATCATAAGCTATTGTTTGAGTGGTAATGAAGCAACATATACTAGCCTTTGAGCATTAAATAATACTAGTGCCTTAGACTTGACTCTTGAGAGACTTCTTGAACTTTGAAATTATTCTTTCAATATTGAACAAAACCATTCAACATTTCAAAGAGCTTTAAAAAGTGTATATTTGCTTCTTGAATGGCCTATATTATTTAAATTAATATTCAAGCATGTAAATATTGACAAAATTATTTAGAATTTGTATTGCTAACTTTCAACTAATGAACTTAAGCTTTCCTTGGGCTCCTTTGCATTATTTGCATTATCTATTTACACTTTGTGGTAGAGATTGGCCACCTATAATTGCAATATATTGTGAAAGGGCATGGATTTGAGTTGATAATATACACATCTAAGCCCCAAGGTCATGACCTCATATGTATTTTGGTGGATGCAAGCCAATTAGAATCCCTATTTCTAAATTTCAACCAATGAAGTCTAAATTTCATTTGGGCTCTGTTGGAATTATATGTGTCATCTATTTATACTTGTTTTGTAGAGCTTAGTCATATATACTTGCAATATATTATGAAAGGGCATGGATTTGAGTTGAGTAGATACACAACTAAGCTCCAAGCTCATGACCTCAAATTATTTGTAGTGTATGCAAGTCAATTAGTGGTCATAGATTGATAAAAAGCAATATGTGAGTAGTGGAATTATTCCACTAAGAGATCCATCTAGTATTACTTCTTATAAATGACTCCATATTCAACACATTTGATATGAGAGAGCATTGGTACATGTTATAGGAGTAATGTGTTCAAGTGAAGTTATTTATTCTCTATCTTGGGATTTGAAGATCCTAGTAAATGGTGAAATCAATCAAAGAGTTTTTGAAAATTATAGTATTTAGAAATGGATCAACTAGAAGCACATAACATATATCTATTAAAAAATAGGACTAGACATAACTTATTTCATAATAAATCTTCTTTAATAATCTTTCAAAACTACCATCTTGATCTTTTAAAGGTAAATAATCCTTGGGATATGAAATATCTATAAAAAAATATCACACAAAATACTTGTAGTGTGCGTACATTAGAACCCTAACATTCCATGAGTAAAAATTCATGAAAAATATGGATCAAAGGACATATCTTTAGAGTCCAAGTCTTGAAGTGTAGAGTAACTATTCTATAGAAACTTAGTCTATCTATTGCAAGAAAAATTATCCAAACCACATCTATCATTTATTTTTAAATCCCCTTCATCAACTAAGTGAGGAGGGATATGAGAGAAACTAAAATATTCTAGTGAAGATGAGGTGTGATGTGATATACAGAAATGAATTCAAAAGATTAAAAAAAAAAAATTTATTAGAAATGCCCTAGATTATTTATACTGGGATAAGGAGTCTCAAGCTTGCAATCCTAATGTTCATGCTAAATATTTTGTATGTATTATTATTTCACCTTTAGTGCCTTTTGTCTCTACATAGGAAATTTGGAATCTCATTTAGAGGGGCATTGATTGAGTCTTTTAGTGTATTTTTCCTCACATGATGATGTAGGAATCCTACTTTTGTCTTATCTTATTCGGCTATGTTTTGGCATCTTAAAATTTGTGTAAGAATATATTGACTATTATTTTCAAGGAGTGTAAGAGCATGTAAGAGGGAGGTTACGTTGGACTCTTAACTAGTTTTATAATAGGGTTGGAAAATTATCATGAAGCATATAATGTATAGAAGACTAAGGACAAATTTGATGCCCAAGTTTGGATATATTGTGCCTTGCACACACTCCTCATTGAAAACATGGAAGCCCCTTTTCTATTTTTTTGGATTTTGTTTAGTGTTTATTTTGTTCCTTAGACAGTTTTCTTGTTAGGGTGAATAAAGGGGCTTGGTCCTTAAATTTGAGATCATTTAGATGAAATTTGAAATCTTTTATGGAGTTGCAGAGATTTTGGGGTCATCTGAATGAGTTCAAATTATTTGTAGCGCCTTATGAAGTGCAAAGTATACAACAATATTCAATTCATTGACTTTATCACATTGCAAAAATATGATCCTGACTCAAATATGGACTAATGGTCAAATTTCCACAAGGTCACGTGGATGTCATTTTCTGTAGTGGTTGTGTAGTCTTCAAAATTTTGTAGAATTCCCAAAGTTCTCACCACTTTATCAACAAAGGCACATTAATGGAGGATGTGATCTGAGAGTATAAGTAATACCATTTTAATTTTTGTGTCATTTTTCAATCAGTTTGAAGTCATTTTTTGGTGGATCTCTTTACGATCTAGGTGCTTTACTACCCTGGGTGTTTCACTTCTAACTTGGTATTCTCAATTTTTTATGTACAACTAAGTATTGATCTTGTTCTCACAAAAAAAATCTTTTAAGATTGAATGAAATGATTAGAGTTGACTTAAGGCATGATGTATTTTGAATTTTAAAGAAATTTTAAGTGTTAGTTATTTTAAATTCAAACACTAGATTCATAGTAGATAATATAAAATGAAGGTTGGGGTGTTTTGTTCGATTATTCTATTTGTTCTAGGTGATACTTTAAGTGGTAGTCGCCATGGTCACTATGATTGACTTATTTTTTAGTAGGTTTAAAAAGAAGAAATTTGGTTTGGTCTAGATTGAGAGGCATAATTTTATTAGGAAATGTATATACTTGACCTCAAATGTTAGAGAAATTACAAGTTATTTTATCCTCTTTGGGATGGTTGCAGAGATCCATGGTAGATTTTATATTGCATAGATCTTTGTTTTATCCACCTCATTTCCAAATCTTATCTTAAGTTTCCCAGTTACATATTTTCTGCTAAGATATTTAGTGGTGGTACAACCATGTTGCAATTTCCCACAATTGTGATTAAGTGTGCAGTTTCCTCAAAATTTGTTGTTGCATGATTTCGGTCTTATATGGATTTAGTCCTTTGTTTGTTTTCTTACAGGGTCAAGTACCCCTTTTTTTCCGTAGTTGATTTAAATATGAAACATTGTGTTGCAAAAAATGTCTTAAAGGATGTTTGGGTTTATTTTTCCACTAGGATGATTGCATATGATTTTCTCATAGGTTTTTTCCCTCTCAAATCTCCACAATAGAATGGTGAGTAGGGGAGAGGATCTAGTAGTTGAGCATGTTTCAATAGTTGTGATAGTAGTTGTTGATATAATTCCCAATATTTTTATCAATATTGGACCAATAGTTGTGACATGACTACCCATAATTAAACAAAATGTATTCCTTTGATCTAAAAAGCAACCAATCATGTGATGCCACATCAACACTCAGCTACCCATGATGTGAATGCACAAGTATTGGTCAGGTACATCTTGACAAAAAGCATGTTGATGTGGCATCATATTTGATGATGTGGCCCTGAAATGAAATCTATAAGCAAGGGACTTGCCAACTAAGTTGTAAAAAATTGGGAGTGATTTGAAATTTCCACATAGGATAATTAGAAGTGTGAAGTTAGGGTGCACAACTATTGGGTCCTCTCCCCTAGGGAATGTTTTTTATTTTAAGGGAATTTTATATCAATTTCAAGGATTTTAAATATGTAGAGGTAAATTATGGATGTTTTAATGAGTCAAATGTTCTATGAAAATTGTGATATATTTAAAGATTAATAAAATCTTCATATTATAAATAGGTCTTGATGTGAAATTATCATAGGACATTTATTAAGTTTTTTTTTTGCAAGGTTAAATGAGAAGAGTGGCTAAGATGAAGTATGAATTCAAAGGGGCTTACCATGAAACTAAAATCACTTCTTTTTGGAGGCTCATTGGGGATACTAACCTCATAAACATTGATATAGAGGATTTTAGAGAAAGAATGTTTGAAAATAACCCTACTCCCAATGCCAAAAACTAGCACATAATAGAATTGCTCATTCGGTTGGGTTCCCCACCTTAATTAAGCACCTTGATCTAATCATGGAATGTAGAGATAATTATTATGAAGATTCTAGAAAGATAGTAGCTCCAAATGGAAGGATGCTAGCTGAATTTTCAAGTACAACCATTACAAAGGCTTTTGGATTCCTAGCCCACTCAACAATAGCTTTGGTTACTAAGGAGCAAGCCAAGAAGGTGTTTGAAAAAGGACCTCCTCAATGTATGAAGACTATTAGTGGCCTTTGGGTAAATAAACTGAGATCCGAGAATAAATTTACCAAATACTTATATAGAAGTGATTTTATTCCTGAAATCAATGGTTTGGTGACTTTTTTGACTAGAGTCATGGGCTTGAGTTCAACCTCAAATTAAAAAAAATAGATGTTTTATTATGTAGAGGAGATTCTTAAGGGAACTAAGAAGATTCATTGAGACCAATTAATCAATGACAATATTCATTTCCAATTTTCCATGGTGAGGAAAACTTTGATTTTCAACATGACATCTTATATAGTTTACATGTTGGCAAAAAAATCAGATATAGAGGGTTGACATCTCTTGGCCCTATTGGCAATGGCCCTCACTAAGATAAATTTTATTATTGCTATCCTCAGTTGCAAATACATAATAAAATGAGTCATTATAAGCGGGTGAATGATTCCTTCACTATGCACATTATAAGGATGTTGCAAGGAGATTTGAAAAGAAAGTTGTCTTCCTCAGCTATGGATCGTATTAAATAATTCGGTTACTAGTTCATCCATTTTATCAAGTTCACTTACTTTAGAATAGAAGTATTTTCTAGTGCTCCATATAGATTTCCTAAGTTCCCTACTAATAAGATGGTACTTCTTGAGGTTACAATACAACTATTTTCTTCTAAGAAATTTCTCAAGGACATGCATAGAGTTGGAGTTCCTTATCCCATTGTAGTTGCCACTGGATTGTATGCTTGTCTTGCTCATCAATCAGTAGAGGGGTTAGATGTGGAGTTGAATTTTTTTCATTTAACCTTCCACACTACGAGAATATGTTTTGATTCATATGATAAAATGAAGAAGAATGTGGGTAGGTAGTATAGGCACAAGCTTGATATTGAGGACTTATGGGCCAATTGTGCAAATGAATCAGAAGTCAGCAAAGGGATTTTATCTAGAATATCTATTTAGTATATTAAAAAGATACATCTAATGGTAATTCTAGATAAAATTAAAGATAATAGTCAATTGCTACAAGAGAATGAATATAATGAAGTTTCTTACAATTCTATACCATTGCTAGATTGGGTTGAAGAAGAGGTCATTGAACTAGAGTTAATAATGAAACCAATCATGAGGATCACTAAGAGATGGGTGGAAGCACAATCCTCTAGCTTGATGAATCAAGGAATTGAATTAATATTTGATAAAATTGAAGATGAGGGACAAGCGAAAGGGAGATGGCTACTTCTTCTTCTAAATCAGAAGATAAAGGAAAGAAAAAAGAGGAATAGAGGAAACTAACAGCTAAACCTTGAGTGTATAAGAGAAAGGGTGAATATGTGGAATATAATGTCGACGCCCGTGTTTTCAAAAGGGGAGCAAGGTTACAGCTTTTCTTTGGGTGTAAACATAAGCGGGGAATACCAATTGTGTTTGTTGTCCAAAATGGAATACTGACCCAAAAATTATAGAGTACCAGTTGTAGTTCATGATTGGGAGATACCCTTTTCAGGTTGCATTGAGAGGGATCGGTTGCAGCAAGCATTCAAGGTGAACTATCCAACTATACTCAATTGCATCAAATCAGTAATTGGAGATGAAATTTTGCACACGAAATCCCAACACATAATATTTCTAGAAAATATTTTGTCCATTTTTCTCTCTAATTTGTTGGATTTAGTTCAAAATTTCCATACAATCTAGCAAATTGCAAATAAGGTTGTGAATGGAATTTACCTTGAAAACAATGCTTTGTTGAAGTTCATTCAAGCATACGATTTTACCCAGGGTGAGGGTTTTTTTGGTGGGTTATTTCCAAGACACTATCTTCCGAACAAGCAAAGATACATTGATGCATATGAGAGTATGAAGTTATTGCTCCTCAAAGATTCTTCAAGCTACCTGAATATTGCACTCAACAAGAATCACTTTTTGTTTGGTAGGGTTGAAGTTGAGAAATTTAAAAATAAATTTCATGTCATCTCATTTATGAAGACCCATGACTACCCGCAAGGCCTTCAAGTTAGTGTTGTGCTAATGATTCGAAGGGAAAACAGAGAAATTCGTCAAGTTCCTAACATTAATATCACAGTACACTCTCAATAATTTGCAGTGAACCAGGTGCTCATGGTGGCTTAGGAGGAGCAAGATGAAAACTCAATCCAGTGTCCTTGTAGGAGAAATTAGTGAACTCATGCATGCAAGTTTTTATTTACTACCAATGTTTCATGAAATGCTTAGGGTGGCAGGGTTGAACGAACACATGTATAAAGATGTAGGTTGTAATTATCTTATATAGGGGTGGAAAATCAAAATCAGGATGTATTTTTTGGGTTGTTGGGTAGATAGAAATGATTCTATGATGTTTAATCCAACTTGCAATTCTGACTCTTTTGCCTTCTATGGAATTTTTGTATACATCTATTATCTTTATTATAATATAATATATAGGCTTATATGCCTTTTGCCTAAAAAAGATGAGGCTACAAAAGCTTTTTTAAAGGAACAAGTAGTTGAATTGACCATATTTATTAAAAATTTGGTTGTGCTCATATTCAGAGTGAACATGGTACAATTGTTTCTCTTGTAGTTTTGTCTAAGGATGGTGTAAATAAAATCGAGAAAAATAAATCTTGAACTCAAATTACATAGACATTGATAAATAATAATTTTGACAGAGGAAATAAGGTAATAGATACTGCTTGCCAAATACAAAAGAACTTTCTTGTTCTTAAGGAAGAGTTAGATAAGTTATCAAAATATTGTAAAGATAATGAAAGATTTCATGTTGTGCCATTCCCAAAGTTGGAGGAAATGAAGAAATTGTCAAATGAATTTTTCTAAGAGAGAATATTCTAAGTCATGACAATTTGAATGAGTCTCACTACTGGACACATGCTATGAATTTGAAAAGAGAGATAGTTTGCTAGGTATAAAAGGAGGTAAATGAGATAAATGCTCATATAAATAAAGTTTTGGATTCATGTGTCAATTTTTTAAAGGTTTTAAAAAAATTAGCCATTGATTAGAATGTAGAAGTGGTTATTCAAGAAGTGAAGTGATTGTGAAAGTTGCAGATTTTTAAGGAGCAACATAGTATTGTTTTTTCCCAGAGTGATTTAGATAAGGCTACCGTAATTTTTGATAGAGATACAAAAATTTCAAGGAAAAAGATTGGTTTGGATGGTATTACATGGTAGTTTATTCCACCTGTATTCAATGTTTAGTGTTACAAGATCCATGCTACAATAGGTCCACAACTTGATGAGGTTACTCTGACCCTTACAAATTTTGTGAAGTTTGTAGTGAAATAAAAGGAAAATGGAAGATATGTTATTGAAGATAAATATCTATAGAATATTCGGGCATCAATTTTGGAGATCGTTTTTGGGAAATTATTTTTCATGTTTGAAAGTTAGGACTAAGGACCAAGTTTGCTAGGTTGTATCTACATTGGAAATTGTACTAGATCAATGCCAATTGTATGACAGTTGTGATTTTTTGCAAACATGATTTATGAGTTGTAATTGGTCTTTCCTAAGAAATATTGTAACTAAATTTAGTTGGAGGTTGATGATAATTATTTAATAAGCTCCAATTATTTAATGATCATGTAATCTTGACCCTTGGTGTTGAGATGATCTCCACCATTCGTTGTGCCCTAGGTTTTGTTGTTCTTGCCTATAAAAGATAATATTTTCTCAATGTAAAGGTTTTAGAACTGGAATTATTGATATAATTTTATTTGAAATTAATACAAGTAGGAAATATTGATTCATTTTCACTTATATTTTTCAAATATTTCTTAGTTCCTTTATTCAATATTAAGTTAAAGTTCAATTGCAGTAATGATGAAGTGTTAAGATATTTGATAGATCCTTGGTTTATACCATTCGTAGCTTGTTGATTTGAGTTCCTTTGTATGGTTAGTCTAAACCATGTTTACATTTAGTTCAATTATGAATATTTATTTGGATTGGGTCATATTGGGTATTCAAATGAATTTTTATGATCTAAAAATAATTAAATTCCTTTGGAGATAGCCCTATTTCTATAGAATTATGAGAATTTCTTTGATTAAACATGAATTTGTTTAAAGAGGGATCCATCTATCTTATACATTGAATAATTATTGTAGTAGTCCTTAGGTTTTCACAACTTAGTTTCTTCTCACCCTATATTTTTAGATTTATTTAGAAATATTTGAGTTAGGTTTAGCAAGAAAAGAATCAATTAAATTATAATATTAGGTGAAGGTTATTATTTTCATATCTAGGATTTGGAATGCTATCAGGGTTTTTTATATTAAAAAAAGATCATTTGACTCTTATCTAGTTTGAGAAATTGTAAGGCCCATTTATTAAACAACACACTCATTACTAGTTTATTTGGCAAAATCAAGATTTGACAAATGAAACCTTGGGGTAGTCTTTTTCTTATTTCCAAGGATAATATTTCCTTTCTAGAGAGAGAGAGTACTCTGTATTTTTTCTAAGTTGTGATGTGTAGAAATACATCAATATAATTGGCACTAGATGGAGGGCCTTAAGAATTATATCAAATTGGAGCGTATAGGATCCTTCTCTCCAAAATATTTTGAGAGGGTTCTTATATCTACACCAAATAATAGATAATTCTTTGAGTTAGGTTTTCCTACAAAGCCTGGAAGCATTAAGGGAAGAGGGGTAGGCCAACTCCCTGCATCATCACAAGTTCCTCCTATTACCCCACCTCCTCCACTAATGGATTGGCTTCCCAATAACCCTTCTCCCTTTCACTTGAATTTGTATCATGAAATGATAATGAACCTTGGCGAGTTATGTTAAAATTTTCATGTTAATCACCCAAACAAAACCATAGAGTAACATATTTTTTTTTGAGGAAAATCTTCATAACTAGCAGATTCAAAATAAATATGTGTATTACTGATTGTTTTCATATTATTTAAGAGAGAAGGATTTTTATTGGTTTTTTAATTTTCTAACATGATCTTTCACTACATGGGGCTCTTATGAAGGGTGTATTTCTAGGGATATTTAGGATTTCAATCGAGCCAATAGATCTTTACTAACAATTTATTAAAGAAAAAATGAAAGATAACGAGTTAATTAGTAATTTCAATAATAGGTTCCACAAGGCATGTACATGTCTCCAAGATCCATATCTTCTTGAGGATTTTGTTGCAAGGTAGGTATACTATTCTCACTTATATAACTTGATATCAATTTTTGTTAGAAGGAACAATCTGATACCACCTACTCTTACAAATGTATATACTGAGGTCACCAAGGTCAATGCTAAGTTGGGAAATTTGGGTGTAAGTCCTATAAATAACATTAGAACTCATGGGATGCCCAATTAGTCTTACAAAATTAATGAGGATCTTTCTCATCACACCTTAGAACTTAACCCTATACCCATGTCTATAGAGGTTATGATTCTTCATCCAAGGATCCCTATATCTAAAGCTCCTCCATCACATTTTCCTTGTCTGCAGTCTATTGACAATGTGAAAGTTAAAGAAGAAAAAGAAAAGGATGATATCAAAGAGCTAGCTAAACAAATGAAGAAGTTGACAACCAAGGTGACTCACCTTCGCAATCAAAAAATTATTTATAGAATTTTCAGAGAAACTATAATCCAAATTTTAATCAAAACTAGAATCAAAATTATAAGCAATAAAAAAAAGTCTAGAATACTAGACCAAATAATGGAGTACCATCACCATTGGAACCCCAACTGTACTAGAAAATCATCCTCCTGGAAGGGTATATCTTGTTGAGGCTGCCATGTCAAATTGGTGTAGGCTGCATAATACCAACTAGCATTAGAGATAAATTGCCATGAATTCCAAATAGCTACAAGTATATTTTAGAAAAAGGTCCAAAATGTAGAGTATCAAGAAATTCCCAGTTCCATGGACAAGAAATTGTGCCTTCTTTTTTATGATTCTTTTATGGTTGTGAATATCTATCCTTTCCCTAGGTAGGAGGAAAATGAACTAGACAAAGAAGGATACCTATGTCTTATATTCCAAGTAGAGCCAATCATACATGAGAGAGACAAAGTTCATTTATATCAACAATATAAGGGGCCATGTAACCTTAGGAGCAATAATCCCAAGGGTCCATTCACAACCTCAACTCCTCCAAAAAACTTGCAAGTGCCTCTTGATCCTGATACAACTAATAACCCAATGCCTCCTAAGGTTCCAAAGAAATTATTTGAGAAGAATCCATCCACAAGGACTAAAATTATTAGGATATGTCAATATGTGGCAGAAAAACTAAAAAAGATGAAGGTAAGTCTTTCTATCTAAGAATTAATGAAAATTCCTAAAGTTAGAAATGCTTTTTTTTAGAACAATACAAGAACCAATTAGGAAGGATGGACCATCTATTGAAGCACTACTCAAAGATGCCTTGGGGAAAGGGAAAGACTAAATTCAAGTGTCTCATACAGATACTCCAATAATGTAGTTGAAACATAGAAAAATGGGGTAAATAACCTTATTCTTCACTATTTCATTCAAGAAATGGGATCCAAACCATGAAGTAACTATCAACCCAAAAGGTGAGTCAAATCAAGGTTTGAATCATCGATTCCTCTTTTTTCTAGGATGGGGGTCTAGGTCAAGTAGTTCTTTGGGGAGAAAAATTTGAAATGGTAAAACAACTCTAAACCTAGTTCTACAAAGTGCAATGAAGAAACTTATCACTAAACAGAAGGAAATGGTTAACTTTCTGGAAAAAATAAGAGTAATGAATGTCGTGTGCCTATCAAAACTTGTTGCTTCTATAACCTTAATAGGGACTCATTCACCCTATGGCGAATGGTTCTTGGTAGACTTCCCCGGATGACTCTGAATCAAAAACTGTAGCTTATGAAATGTGAAAATTTGTTGCCTTTGAAACCCTAATAGAGACTCATTCACAGGTGAAATCACAATACTATGTCTCACTTTTTTCCCAAGATGGAAATTTACATCAATATTTTTAACTGAATCTTCATCTTCTAAGACCTATAGTAGCTAAACCATTAATAATTTGAAGATGATGTGAACTAGTGTTTTGTGGCAATTTGTGTGTAGATTCTAAATTATTTTTTTTCAATTTTTTTGAAATAAATCATGAATCTTTCAACATCTCCTTTAATAACTAGCTTTAAATAGAAAACAACATTTTCATAAAGTAACGTTTGTGTCATACAACATAACTTTTTTCTATAAACGATTAAATTATAATTTTTGAAATATAGATTCTCAACATCAATATCTAGGGAAAGGATATTTTTTCAAATTGTTTTGTTGCATATATTTTTTTAAAATTGTAGAGTAAAAAATTGTATCCCATTACATTTTCACACTTTTTTGGCCCCCCCTGCTAAAATTGGGCTTCTTTATGCCTTATTTGGTCCTATTTTGCATCCACAAGCCTTAATTAATGCATCTTTCCGAGGATAATCCCAACACATATCTAAAGACCAATCATAATTGAATGATTTTGGATTGTATGGCCCAAATTTATTGATGTGAGACTCATACGCCACCTTGGGCATATGGGTTCCACCTAAGTTTCAGGGCCTAGATCTAGGTTTTGCATAAAACTAAATATTTACTGAAATTTGTGTCCTGAGCTTAGCCTATTGGGACTCATACACCCCAACTCGCGTATGAGTCTCACTTAGCTTGTACATAGTTTTGAATTCAATTATTGGTGGGATTTTACTCTCCTAGATCTAATGTCGGCTTGTAGTATTGTAATTTCAAGAAATTTGGCATAAACAAGTATAAATACAAGGTTATTTCACATATTTTCTCCTAGAAAGTTTACAAGTCATCTAGCACTTTTTGAGATCAAGCATAATACAAAGTTCATGATTACAAGAGAATTCAAGAGCATTCAAGAGTGATTATCAAGCATTTTGGAGCATCATGTCAAGGTCATCATGCATCATGTTTGTTTTTTAGATAACATGTGTGATATAGGTTCTTATGATTCAAGCAAGCATTCAAGTCAAGATCTACAACATATAATCAAGATTCAAGATCTAAATTCATGCTAGCCATTACATACAAGATTGCAGCCTTTTAATTAAGGGTTTGGTGAGTTGCAACATTGCATACTTGTTCATTCATCATTTCTTCATTCTATCTCTATTCATTTCAAGGTTTGATTACCAAAATGGGGTTTGACCAAGGCAAACCCCTATCCACTAACAAAACAACATTTTTCCATCTCTTTGATATGTGATTGCATATATAGGTGATTTAGGTTGAAGATCCATTGAAGAGAAATATTGGAGAACATTTATCAAGTTATCAAGTTGTCAAAGTTGTCATCTACATAGCTGCAAGATCACGAAAAGACCTATATGTTGCAATTCAATGTTTCAAACTCAGAAATTTGATAAGAGAGAAGCTACAAGAGAACCTAAGAGTATATCAAATTTTTAGATCAACCCTAATACTAGGACTAAATTTCTACTTGTAGCATATGAGTCCCAGTATACCTGATTTCAAACATTTCCAATAGATCCTGAGTTGCCAGTTCTAGATTCCAATTTTTGTTAGAAACCCTAATCTGGGACTAAATCACCCCTACTGGAATATGAGTCCCATAATTATTTAAAGATCAGTATTTCTAGGATTTCAAACCCTCATTCAAGCCTCTTCAGTTTATAGGTGCACGTGTGTACTTTCTATGTTTACTGCTTCAATTTGAGTTCATTTCTAGCTCATTTACTTAAGCTTTTCATATCATTTACATTTTGTGTCTTTCCAAGCCCTTGTTTTCTGATGAACCCCATTTTTAGTCTTTAATCACACCCCTAGGATACCTTATTACAAATCTATTTCCCTCATTTCCATCCCTAGTTTGAGATCTCTAAGGTTTCCTTGAATGAAACTTGTAGGAAATTGGTTGTTCTATCTACCAAAACATAGAGTGGTGATTTTCTTCATTTCATTTTGATGATCCTAGCCTTTATAACACCTTATTTTTTTAATTTGGAGTGCATCATAATCCTAGATCTAGTTTACATTAACTTTGCATTGGGTCTTGCATTAGTTAATTTGCATCTAGGGTTTCTAAATCTTGCATTAGTGAAAGTGCATATAGGTTGCATTTTTGTGTCTTGCATAAATGAAATTCATTTAAAATTTGTAATTGCATTTAGTCTAGACATCATTCAAACCAAAAAACCTAACATTCACTCTAAATTTTCTGAAATTAGTGCAAAAACCCTATTTTGGGACTCATAAGCCCCTCTAGGCGATTTAGTCCAAGTACAGGTGATTTTTCTTGATTTTTGGGTATTTTGTGTTGACTATTTATCACTATTTGAACCCCTAAAAAACCTTGATTGGGACTCATACACCCATCTAGGCGATTTAGTCCCGAGTCAGACCTAAAACTGCATTAAATACAACATTAAAAACCTCATTTCTATGTTTCAGCTTGTTGTTAGATTTTTGTTTCAATTTATTGAGTTTTGTTTCATTCATTTCATTGCATCTAGCCTAATTCAATTCATTTCGTGCATTGCTTAATTTCAAATTTACATTTACACATTTCATTCTATGTTATTACATTACATTTCATCATGGATATGTGCTTTGGTAAGCTTTGGATGTCCTTGAAATCATTACTGGATGTATCAATCTATGCCTTTGGAAATGATCCTAATAAAATTGAACTCACTCATGGTCGCTCAACTCCTAATGCATGTCCTCCTCGTGATGTTGACATCATTGGAGAAGATGATGACAGGATGAGCAACTTCATAAACAATTGCCTTAACAACCTTGAGACTAATGCATCATTTTATCCCTCTATGAAACAACCAACACTGTATACACCTAAAATTAGTCTGGAGAATCTAATTAATTAAATACAACTTATTTGATTAATTACCCTAAATTACTCTACTATTGAATAAATATAAATATTTATTTATATAGTTCATGTTTAAATTCTTATTTAAATTCTTCTAATTCTACTATTATTTCATCTTAATTAAATAGACAAAATTAAATACTTTGCTTTATTTAATTATTCATTTCCCCTAATTATTATATCTTAATCACATTTAATCAAATAAATTAAACTAAGGTTAAATACCTATTGTTTAATTATCATATTTCTTCTATTTTAATTTAATAAACAAACTTCTATAGTTTATTTTATTAAATTATTTATTCCCCTTTTGCTAATTTAAATAAATCAAAAATATTTAAATAAAGGCATATTCCTCTATTTTTACTCACCTACCAAATTAGACATCAAATGTCAAAATTAATGCAAATGGCATTCATGAGAAAGCTCGCAAGCAAACCTCTCAATCTTCTCCCTTTGATCCTTCCTATCCTCTTGCCTGGTGTTTTCATGGGGAGGAACCATTCCCATAATCAGCTCCAGCCTTTCAATCTCTCACCCTTCAATCCTCCAAATGAATCCAGGCCTCTGTTTGTTGCCCCTGTGCAAATGTGTTGCCAAGAAATCTATAAATACAGCCCCGTACAACAAAGAATGGATCCCAACTTTATGGAAACTTACTCTGTAGGAAAGCATCAAGCATCAATCAATCAACCATCAACCATCAAGCATTTTAGCAATAGCATCATAGCAATAGACTTCATATCACGGCTGCATACTATAATTTTCATCATAGTTTTCATGTCAAAAATAGATTAAATTAGCTCCCTTTTATCATCTAGATATTATCATATAGGATTAGATCACTGTATCTAGCATCATTTCGTTCTTTAGATTGGCATTTTAACAATCATAGTGTCTTACTAAATCTGAGAGCTTCTTGACTTAATAAATCTTTAGAGATAGGAAACAATGAGACGCTTTTAGTAGATTCTTGCTTTAGAATAGTTTATTTCTTGAATCTTTGATATAATGTTTCATTAAGAAGTGTATTTACACTGTTACTTATTCACACTTACAATTTGGTGCCCATCATGGGGCATAACCCCATATTTTCACAATTTTTCTTCGAAAAGTGTCGTACAGGATTCTGGCGTGTTTATTTTAGCACGAGTGAGATTTTTTTTGGCCCTTCTGACAAAAACTATAGCGCCTATGAGGCAAACTATAGCGTTTTCGAACTCTATTTCAGCGCTTCAACATAAACTATAGCGCTTCTGAAGAACTATTTAGCACTTCAAAAGGGGAAACTATAGAGCTTCCACGGCCTATTTCAGCGCATTGGCCAAACATTCACGACACAGTTGGTCTTTGTTCTCAAAATTTCTATAGCGCTTCGGCAAAATTCTATGGTGCTTATGCAAAATTTTAAAGCGCTTCTAATAACTTTTATAGTGCTTCTAATCTAAATTATAGTGCTTCTTATTTATGTTTTAGCGCTTCCGAACTTTGTTTCAACGCTTCTGTATTTTCTTTCTTTTTTTTGGATCTGACGCGAATGCAGCCAGAATGTTATGCTTTTTGGACTAAAAATAATCAATCCTAGGATAGTCATCATATTTTTGTTGCTTTAGTTAAATAAAATAGCCTGATTTTGTGAAGCAACATCTTCACTTAGATTAGTACATTGTCTTTTGGGCTTAAAATAAATCATTATTTGATGTGCTTGTGTGGTGAATAGGCTTATGCTCTCCCCTTAACTGGGTGATCAAAGTGTCAGACTCACCCTTTCCTTTTCATGCAATTTTACGCTTTTGTTAAAACCTTTAGAAGGCCTGCCATAGTGGGAAAAAGTACTCACCCTACGGGAATGACCTAAGTGGGAATGCCTAAAGCCAAGGATTCCAACCCACTCTAAAAAAATGGGAGTTGTTGATGAAAGTCCAACTCGATGGTAGTGTGCAAGATAACCATCCCTAAAATATTTTTTCTAAAGGTTGGGAAGTCTCCTCAGGGAGTTTATCATTTGCCGCACCGCACGAAAACCCTATCTAAGAACCATAGTGTAGTATCCAGTTGGGTCAATAACTAGACATTATAATACTCACAGTGTAAGGGGAGGAAAGAATCTTCCCCCAAGACACTCACCATATAATTGCCAAGGACCGTTTTCTCAAGGGACGAGAAATTCAACTTTGATTACGCGCCTAGAAACGACAAAAACACAGACGCCCTCTAGGGGGTGACACAGCTGTGTGAGTCAATACAATTCTAAGATGTGGGTTGTTGAGTATAACGATGACCTTTTTGACCTTAAGAGTGAGTCTGTCTGAGGTGATTTTTTGTTAAAGAAACCAGTGAAAATAGAACCACGTGTGGTTCTTAGAACATACACTATTTTTTTAGATTCTAGAATTAAAAAAAATTGTTCTACAATTGCTTGTTGTGTTCTCAAATCAAAAACTCAGATAAAGATCATCCAGAAAAACACCAAAAAGAGTCAAACAAAACCACCTAGTAAAATTTATGATTAGAGATTGGAAATCCACAAAGTTTGTCAAGAAATCCCTCAAAACAAGAGTCAAGAAACCAAAGGAACAACTTAGTTACAAAAACCTTTTGAAAAGAAGAAGTTTCTTGTATCAAAATAGAAAAATCTTGCTTCACCATAGAACCTTCATCCATAGATTTCACGATTTTGCCCAAGGGTATTTTGACGATTATTCTTTAGAGCCTCTCTATTCACAAGCCATTTCTCAAAGAAGAGTCTTGTCACAATATCATAATCGTAGTCAACCCATTCGTCAGTCTTCCATCCCACAGCCAATGATAGAATATTCAGACAACCCAATCAATTTTTGCAATAGAGAAACTTAGAATCTTTAGGCCTGTCATTCAACATCCCAAAATTACTAGTGGAAATATCTTGTCAAAATCAAAATTCCCGAAAATCAATCTCTTTACGAGTAGAAAAATCAGACAAAACTATTGAAATCCAAAGTAGCGCTTCCACATTCTATTAAAACATATAGTCCAAGATCTGATTGACAATAAAAATGTATACGTAGAGGGACATCAAAACAATGACGATCATACAGCCTTTAAAGACCCTTTACCAAATTAAGACAAGGGAGATTCATCTTCTACAAACAGTAAAGGTAAAAATGTCAATCACGTTTACAATAGCACGATCTTTTGTTTTTTCGAAGTAGAAAGTGATATTGTCACTGGTAATCACATTGATAACAACAAAACCAATGACATTATACCACTAGATCTAATATTGAGCATACAAATATCCGAAAATCAGATAATTTTTCTAAAAATCAAAGAAAGAAAAGACTATCAACCGGTTAATGTAATGATAAGGGGTCAATCCAAGGTAATATTGAAGGGAGTTGCACCTAAAAACACCACTCCACCTCCAATTCAATACAACATTGTCGGCCAACTTTAGAAAATACTAGCGCAAATATCAATACTTGAACTCCTTAAAATATCACCATCCCATAAGGAGGTTTTAGAACAAGCACGTGTTGCCACCACAGTACCCAACAACCTAGATGTTTGTCAATTCTAGACTATGGTGGGACATTTGACCACTCCACACTGTTTATCATTCTCTGAACAAGATGATGTGTCACTTAATCATCCACATAACACCGCCCTCCATATTGAAGTTTTGATCCACAAACATCATTTTAAAAGAGTCCTAATAGATGGGGGAGATGGTTTAAATATTTGTACCTTAAAGTTAATCCATGCACTAGGGTATTAAGATAATGCTATTCATGCCTGAAGAAAAATGATAATAATGGCTTGTGATGAAGAAGATAGATCTTTTAATGGACTGAATGTGTTGCCCATTCAAGTGGGACCAATGGTGAAAAATATAGCATGTCAGGTAGTAGAAAAAGAGTTAACCTACAATATACTCTTAGGACGTCCATGGATTCACAAAATGCAGGCAGTACCTTCGACCTATCACCAGTGTTTGAAATTTCCAGTTAATGGACAAGAGGTGACTTTATCACTAGATTATAACAATCCTCAACATTGTAACATACTCAGAACTTCTCAAGACACCTTTGTGCCTCACAATAGGGAAGCATAAACTTCAAATTCATCAGATGGTGAAAAAAATCCAACCATTACATCCAAGTGGGTGGAGAAAAAGGATAAATCAAAAGATATAGGTGTTTTTGAATCTACATTAAAAGACAATAAGGATCCTCTAAATTCTCTATCACAAAAATTCCAAGAAAAGGTCCAGCTAATAGGACAAAGGCATGGGACAATATTCTATTGAGTAGTCTCTTAATCTTTCACAATTGATGTCATCTCCAAATTCATATGGACAACCATCAATGATAAAACGACAACCATCACAACCTACCATGGTTCTAAAGGAAATATTTGTGAAAGCCAATACTATAGAGGATGAATCATAAGACAAAGCTATCCTTGATTGGTTGTACAAAGATGAAGAAACATCGACATCAACAAACATCAGCATCAAGACAGATAAGTATGGCAAAGGAAAGGCTATTTTAGAGAAAATTGGTTATGAAGGATAGGGACCTGTTGGAAAAAGGAAAGAAGGCATCGTAGAACCCATTCAACCTCTCACTCTTTATTCAAAGGATAAGACAGGATTGGGTTACTCAGAAGAAGAAAAACAAGAAATGACTAAGAAGGCAATTGAAATAATCCTTCAAGTAAGATATAGCTCTGAAACATATTCCAATGAATCTGAACGGGATCTATATTCTAATATATCTTACACAGATGTCCAAATTGGTGTCATAAAACAATATGCACCTACATGTGAGGAGGGACAAAGCTTAGGGTCTAGACCACTTGTATTATAATCGCAACATATCGATGACTCAAGTGAGGATGAACAAACATCGAGTGAACTACATAATCTCAAAGAAAGTAACATCATAGACCTCAACATCCCTAATAACAACTCTGATGACATAACTATATGAACCCTTACTGTCATTGACCCAAGTCAACCTGATGACTTTCTTTCCTTAATCCATCCCAAACTCATCAACTGGGAACCAATTGAACCTCTAAATGTACCCATCTTTGCAAATGATGATGCTACCATAAATTTCCGTTGTTGTGATGAACCTGATACAAGTTCTATCCATAAATCTCATAACAATGTGGTTCAACGGGAGGGTGTCAAATCTTCCAGTTGCAAAAATAAAAATAGGGATAATGGATCTAATGGTGAAAACCATTATATGGCAGCATTAGATCTTGAAAAAGGAAAAATAAAGAATGCATCGGACAGTGAAAACCTCTTTGAGGCACTAAAATATGGGAGATTTGACACCCTTCTGGAGCATTATCATGAAAGGTCATCAGTTCTGGTGGAGCCTACATAGTTTATAAACATTTGTACAGAAGAAAAAGAAAATATTTTACATCTGGCAGCATCTATGACAGAACAAGAAAGACCTGAATTAATCAAGTTCTTTGAAGAAAGAAGCATTAAATTTGCTTGGTCATACTCTGATATGTCAGGTTTAGATCCAAATCTTTTAATGCATCATTTGTCTCTGCCTACTGGAATCAAACCTGTAAAACTAAAATTAAGAAAGATGCATCCACATATCGCATTGATGGTTAAAGATGAGTTGAAGAAGTTATTAGATGCAGGATTCATCAAGTCTATCGATTATGTTGAATGGATATCAAATATTGTGCTTGAATAAAAGCCGAATAATAGCATCAAAATATGTACAGATTTTAGAGATCTGAATAAGGCATGTCCCAAGGATGATTTCCCCTTGCCTTATATTGACATCATCGTGGACTTAATAGTAGGGCATGCCATGTTATCAATAATGGATGGTTTCTTCGGCTACAACCAAATCAAGATAGCACCAGATGATTAGGAGAAAACTACATTCACATGTCCATGGGGAACCTTTTGTTGGAATGTCATGCCCTTCGGGTTGAAGAATGCAGGGGCAACTTATCAAAGAGCGATGACCACTATCTTCCATGATATGATACATACCTTTATGGAAGATTATGTGGATGATATCCTGGCAAAATCATATTCCAGAGAAGAACATCTAGATATCCTGGGCAAAATTTTCACAAGGCTAGAAAAGTTCAATGTCTGACTAAATCCAAAAAAATGTGTCTTTGGGGTTACATCAGCAAAACTCTTAAGATACATAGTCTTAGAAAATGGTATTAAAGTAGATCCAGCAAAGGTAAAGGCAATAATGGAAATGCCACCACCCAGAAATATCAGTCAACTAAGGTCGCTACAAGGTAGGCTACAATCATTCAGGAGATTTATCTCCCAATTGGCAGACAAAAGTCACCCATTTAATCATCTATTGCATAAAAATATTGTGTTCAAATGGGATCAAGGGTGTGAAACAACTTTCAACCAAGTAAATCAATATCTGATGTTGCCACCTATTCTCATGCCACCAACAAAAGGAAAATCTTTAATACTATAAATTGCAACAACGAATATTTCTTTAGGAGCATTGTTGGCACAGTAAGATTATGAAGGAAGGGAACAAGCCATTTACTACATCAACAGAACTTTGAATGGCTATGAAATAAATTACACCTTCATTGAGAAATCTTGTTTGGCAGTGGTATTTTCTACCCAACAGTTGCGGCATTACATGTTGACTCACACAGTCAGGCTCATAGAAAATATTGACCCGTTAAAATATCTACTCAGTAAGGCTGCTTTAACAAGTAGACTGGTCAAATGGGTCATTCTTTTAAGTGAGTTTGATACTCAGTATGTGGAAAGGAGAGCCATCAAAGGTCAAGTGATCACTGAACAATTAGCCGAAGCTCCTTTAACTGATGATCGTCCTATGACAATGAAGTTTCCTAATGCAAACATTCTTACGGTAACAACACAACAATGGATACTTTACTTTGATGGATCATATACACAAAGAGGATCTGGTGCGGGAATATTTTTCATTACACCCCAAGGGCACACCATCCCAAAGTCTTATAGACTAATGTTTCATGTACCAATAATGTGGCAGAGTATGAGGCATTAATCATTAGCATAAAAGTGGCAATTGAATGGAAAATCACAGAGTTACAAGTATATGGGGATTCTCAACTAGTCATTTATCAAGTAAATGATGAATATCAGATGAAAGATGAGAATTTGATGCCCTATAAACAGCTGATTGATGATCTCAAACAATACTTTGTCAATATCAAATTTGAGCAAATTCCAAGGGCAGAAAACAAAGTGGCAGATGTTATGGTGACAATTGCTTCTCTTTTCCAATTACCAAAGAAACGTGGTTGTTATGAGTTAATGGTAGAACAAGTATCTAATCCTTCTTATAATAGTTTAGAATCCCAAACCATATACCATTTAGATTTCGTTGAATCCTCCATCTATGAAAATACCTATGCGTACCTAAAAGACAACATCCTTCCTCCTGATCTTTCCAGAAACCAAAAATGCAACTTCATCCACCAATCTGCCCGACATACTTTTATCACTAACATACTTTACCGTTGAGGCCTAGATGGTACTCTTCTTCGATGTTTAGAACATAATGAATCTAAGACAGCCTTACATGAGGTTCATGAAGGTATTTGTGGAACTCATTCAAGTGGTATAACTCTAGCAAATAAACCCCTTCCTTTAGGGTATTATTGGCCAAGTATGGAGATGGAGTCTTATCAGTTTGTCAAGAAGTGCCAAAAGTGTCAGATTCATAGTAATCTAATCCACACACTAGCTCAAGAATTACACCCATTCACATCAACATGGCCCTTTTTTCAATGGGGACTAGACTTGGTAGGAAAGATAAATTTTTCTTCATCCAATGGACACAAGTTTATAATCACAGTGACAAAATACTTTACAAAATGGATACAAGCAGTTCCTCTCACAACTATCACTAGAAAACATATCTCATATTTCATATTGAACTACATAATTTGTCGGTATGGCATACCTCAGTCCATTATCACTGATAATGGATGACCATTTAAAAATCAGGATGTTCAGGAATTGTGTGAAAAATTTCATATCCAACATCGTTTCTCAACACCGTATTATCCTCAAGGAAATGGCCAGGCAAAGGCCTCTAACAAGACAATTCTGAAAATACTCAAGAAAACGGTTAATGATGTTGGACATGATTGGCATGTTCAGCTTAATCCTGCACTATGGGCCTACAGAACCAGCATCAGAACACTGATAGGAGCTACACCATATGCCTTGGTATATGGATCAGAGGCCATACTACCCATTGAGGTAGAGATTTCATCACTTTGTGTGTCACTAAAGGGAATCATTTCAGATGAGGATTATAGAGTGTCTAGGCTTTGAGAACTAGAACTGTTGGATGAGCGTCGTCAACAAGTTGTCAATCATCTAACAACACATCAACAAAGAATGTCTAGGAGCTACAATCATAGGGTAAAACCTAGAATCTTTCAGGTTAGTGAGTCAGTCCTAAAAGAGAACCCTAGAAATCATCAGGACAGAGAAAATAAAGGTAAGTTTGAACCTAACTGGCTAGGTACCTTTGTCATCATATCAATTTATGGATCAGGTGCTTATCAGCTATCAACACCTGAAGGGGATTTGTTTGATGAACCTCTCAACAGTATCCATCTCAGAAGATACTACACTTGAATCACCTAGTGCACATTTCAAACTTCTGAAAAATGGTTTCCTTGATGAAAACCTGGAAAACAAGCGTCTTGGTAACAGAAAAATACAAAAAAAAAAGTAAGAAAAGAGAAAAATAATACAAAAAAATTAATAAAAAAATATGAAAAAGTGCAATAAAAACATATAGTGAAAACCTGGAAATAGGCGTTATTTTTTATTTAACCAGCTTTTCCATCTATTGGTACATGTCATAGTTGTTACTTTCACCATCACTTTGCATCCATTATCATATCATTGCAAATGGTCATGTCTCACCTTAGCTTGAGGGCAACATCTACACATCACTAGGGGCAATAAAACAACAAGCTTAGCAAAAACACAACAAAAATAATGATCGAAACACAACCAACATGGAACATCAATCACTATCAGAAACACTTTGGACATCCACATATGACAGCAGAAAAATCAAAAACAAGTCAAAAGAGTCAGTCTCAGAAAGTCAAAAACATGAGTCTGTTTCATTCAAACTACATGGTCTCTACGTGTATAATGTAGGCAAGGCTAATCTTTGATCAGCCCCCGAGGCCCCTGGGATAGGTCATTAGGTTAGGTTTGATTCAAAATCTCATAAAATAACAAAAACATCACAAAATCAGGATGGATGATCTAATTTGAATAATGCTTGAAACACTTTAAGTAAAGGTTGAATATGTTATATTTTTTATTATTTGTTATCATTTCTTTGGAGTAACTCGATGATGTAATGAACTAGAGAAGCTAGGAAGAAGAATGGTATTTTCATTTGTCTGTTGTTTGTGAATTAATTATTTAATGTGTGAATTGTCATGGGACGTGCTCTACAAATTTATCACTAATGACATTCAGAATTCACACACTAAAATGATTGATCCCTGTTTGTTTATGCAAGAAATGCTCAAGTCATCTTGGTTCAATTATACCTAGATGCTTGTGTTCGCTTGCAATATCAAAAATCATGAGAGTAATACTCAGGTCATCATTGGTCTAAAATATATCTTTGATGCTTATACTCACTTTCAACATTTTAAAAAAAAAGCTCTATGATGATACAAAGCACAAAAATTATTGTTAAAATGCCAATGTTTTCATGTAGTTGCATGATAAAATTAGATTGCATTCATAAATAGTTTTTGCATCTGTAGGGTATTTATTACAAAAGTTTGTGAAAAAAATTCAAATTGATGATTATATTTTCTCATAAAATACTGAGTATACTTGACATAAACAAAAACATCATCATAACCATGTAGTTGCATCATCATTTTCATACATTAAAAGCATCTTTATTTGTCACATTATCATTCATACATTTTAATCAACATTTTCATTTCATCATATTATATTTCTCCATATAACATAGAAATTTCAAAGGAAATTTTTAAAAATAAATCATCTCATTACATTTTGATTCATCCATCAAATTATCATCATTACTACATCATATCATTGCATTTTTCATCCATCCACTAATTATTTCTCCCATATCATATCATTGCATTCTCCATTTACATTTTATTATCATTACATCAAGTCATCACATTATCCATTCACATTTTATTATCAATACATTACTAACATACATTAAAATACATTATTCATCCATCGATCATCATACATCATACATCCATTCATCATTCATTATTTTATTATTACATCATATTATTGCATTTCCATCAATTCATAATTTATATCATACATCATCTATTTTCACATTTATATCAACATAGGAACATACATCCCATTTGCATCACGTCATTACATCCACATTCATGTATAAAGACAATCATTATATAAAAAATAAAATAATCATGCATCCATACATCGACATCATACATCCATACATCATTCATTAAATAGACCATCATAAACCATAACATATCACATGATCATCTAGAATCAAGTAAATCATCACATGGCATGTAGAACATAGAAAATAAATGCATCCATCATAGAATCATAATAGAACCCATCATAGCTCAATAATAGTTTGTTGCATATCATGTAAATAATATAAAATATCAATGTCAAGTATACAATGAAATCTTAAATAAAGGAGATATATCATTAAAACTGCTTGGATTGAAGTATACATCATGTCTCAAAAACAACACAAAATCATAACAGCATCTAGGATATGTTGCTGCTAGATAGTGCAGGCATCACAGAACCAGTACCTCCACCACCACCAGATGGATTGGAACCTCTTGGATCTCTGCGAGGAGGCTAGGTCGCACCCTCTGAAAATCCTGGTATGTGTCCTACTTGACCGTGAAGGAGCATAACTCACTCTCCGCTCAGCAGGAACTGCATCATGATAACGAACTCTATAAAACTCAACCTCTCGACCGACACAAAGAACCTCCCTCATATAGTCATCAACACTGGTACCATTGGTAGTTCATTGTAAAGTATCTGCAGTCACCTGTGCCTGCTCTACGATCTTCCTGGCACTATCCCTCTCTGTCGTCAGTGTGGCAATCTGTGTCTACGCAGCTGCCAACTGTCCCTATACCTGCATCAAGGCCTATGCATGAGCCTATGCCTGGGTCTATAGTTTCGTCTGTGTCTACATAAGTAAACCCTGAGCCTGCACAAGCTGCCCCTGCAAAGTCTGAATCTGTACCTAAAGGGTGGCAATTTGTGTCTGATGCTCTAAGGAAGATGTCTCCATTGCTTGCCTCTTATGAGGAAAACTAGTAGATGGCCCTGTACTACCTACTACAACACCTTTGCCACCATCCCCTCCATCATCTCCATCATCGCTACTACTCTCACCACTACTACTCTCCTCAATGTCCTCAATACCACTATCATCCCCCTCACCACTACCCTCCTCCTCAATATCAACATCATCCTCTCCACCCACATCCTTTGCCCCAACATCCACGGCCTGCTCCTCCACCACATCGTTCGCTCATCTTTGTCTCCGACCAGGTGCAACAACAACCTCCTCCTCTATGGGTGGTGGTGGCTCATCAGGAATAGTGATCTAAGAGCATAGATGTAATAAAGAAAAGAAGCATACTCCTCAGTCACTGGTGCCTCTATGATATCACGTCGTATATCCCAGGCTGAAGGCTATAAGGCACGGTATCCCTCCAAAATAGTATCATAAGATAGACGAGGCCCCCAATCTAATACATCACTCTGACGTCGGGCATAATGTGCAACACCTTGGGGCATGCACTGAATGGTATCATACTATTTGTAGACCCTCTGCAATAGGAATCTCTTTAAGACAAAGTGAGTCTAACCAATCAATACATAAAGTCACACATGTAACCCATCTCTGCATCATCCTCATCCCAGTGCTCACAATCCAAAAATGGGTGCCATGTCACTGCCTCTAAATCATCCATTACATGCCTCCAATGTTCCAACTTACCCATCCTAGACTGGGTAAGTCGACCTCTATATCTGAAAACATATGGCCTAGTAGCAGGCCTATCTCGAACTGGCACTGGTCGCGTGACAACAATGTGCTCCCACGCCCAAACCTGAAGCAAGGTAGCTCCTGATGATAAATTGTGCCCTCTCAAATAGATAGTTGAATTCAAGTCATGATATAAATGTGCCAGCATGCACATCCCCCAAGCATATCGGGTCCCATGCACGATAATACTCTCAAGAACTCGGCCCCATCTAACAAATAGTCCCTTTGACCTATGATCAGGACAAAGGAACCCTCCAATAAATCCTGCCAAAACTGAAGGTAGGGTGGCATATGAGTCCACCATCTCCCGCCATGGGATCCATAATCTAGAAATATGCTCATCCCGAAAAACCCTACGAAGAGAATTTGTCCCACCCACCTCCTGTGAATCATACACGACAACCTCTCCAACAAATGGGATCCGCAAAATACGCCAGACATCCTTTGGGGTGATAGTCATCTCGTCGGTGGGTAAGTGGAAGGTGTTATGATCACTATGCCACCACTCGGCTAAAGCTGTGAGAAGACCTCGATTAATCCTAATCTGGGGCATGTCAAGAAGAGAAGCAAGTCCACACTGAACAATAATTTGTGTCCTATCTGGTGTTAGCTGTGGAATCAAGTCAAATTTCCATGGGAAATGCTCTCGAATCTAGAGGTTATCCAGAGGCTCCTATCATCATGAAATGTTCAAAATTAGTACACTATGTCAAATATCACATGTCAATTATCCTATCAAATCTAATCAGCTCTTGGTGCGAATATTTGATCAAAATTTGTGAGCAAGCATCATCAAACCTCACCTATTATGAGGTCATCATTATCAATATTAAATTGTACTTCACCTAACATGAGGCCAATTTATCAAAATCAACCTCGCTTATCATGAGGTTCATCACAGTTTAAATTATTCCTCACCTATCATGAGGATAATTCTTGTCTATCAAATCATCATAAGGTTGAAAATCATCAGGGTTTTTAGATCATCAAATCATATCAAACCAAAGGCTGACACGATTGAAATTAACAAAATCAAGGACAAAATTTAGATATTTTTTGCAAATCTGACTTGGATGCATTAAAATAGGCATTCAAGGCGCTAACAAATCAAAAGTACCATTTTATCAGTCAGAAGCGCTAGAACAGATTACCAAAGCGCCATATCACTAAAAGTGTTATTTTAGGAGGTCAAAGTGTCGAAACAATCGCTCGAAGCGCTAAAATCCCCAAAGCACTAAATTAATCACTGGAAGCGCTAATCTATCCTAACATTTGCGCTAATCTTCTCAAAGTGTTAATTTAAACGCTCGAAGCGCTAAACTATCCTATCCTAGCGCTAATATTTCCAAAACACTAAATTAGCTTACCAAAGCGCTAAACTACCTAATTAAAGCACTAAAAAAGTCCCTAGAAGCGCTACACCAAAGTGTAAAAGCGCTATAGCGCAATCTTGAAGCGCTACACCAAAGTGTAAAAGCGCTATAGCGCAATCTTGAAGCGCTAAAACTACAAAAAACATTGAAAACAGAAAAAGAACAAAAAATGACAAAAACACGAATTATGAGGAGGTCTAGGGGTACGTACCAGAGGCCCGTAAGCTATTGGGCGCTGATGACGTCGCACTCACTCGAACCGGTGGGTGTGGTAAGGAATCGGCATCTTACTCCAAGTGTCACAAATATATCTCTCTCACAAAGTTTTCAAAGGTCAAATGCACAAATGAATTTGAAAAAGACCCTTTTGACCTTTTATAGGTTATTAAAGGTGGGTTTATGGTGGGATTTTAAACTTTTAATTAATTTTTATTGAGAGATTAATTGAAATTTATCCAAGGAGAAAAAATTTATATCAATTATCGGGAGATAAATTATTTTACCATCAAATCAGTGACTTTTATTTTTTTGAAAAAATCCAAAAAATCCAAAAATCATAAATTTATCTCCCGAGGGGGCATATTATCATCAATCACCTGAAAATCAATGTTTGGGGCATACTGAAAATTTTTTGTCAATACTAGCAGCAACAGCACAAAATTTTCTTTGAAGCAATGCGCAAACACATCACTTCAAAAAGGGGCAAAATGTATACACCTAAAATTAGTCTCGAGAATCTAATTAATTAAATACGACTTATTTGATTAATTACTCTAAATTCCTCTACTATTGAATAAATAGAAATATTTATTTATATATTTCACGTTTAAATTATTATTTAAATTCTTCTAATTCTACTATTATTTCATCTTAATTAAATAAACAAAATTAAATACTTTGCTTTATTTAATTATTCATTTCCCCTAATTATTTTATCTTAAATCACATTTAATCAAATAAATTAAACAAAGGTTAAATACTTATTGTTTAATGATCATATTTCTTCTATTTTAATTTAATAAACAAACTTCTATAGTTTTTTTTATTAAATTATTTATTCCCCTTTTGCTAATTTAAATAAATAAAAAATAACCTCTATTTTTACTCACCTACCAAATTAGACATCAAATGTCTAAATTATGTCAAAATTAATGCAAATGGCATTCACGGGAAAGCTTGCAGGCAATCCTCTCAATCTTCTCCCTCTGATCCTTCCTATCCTCTTGCCTGGTGTTTTCATGGGGAGGAACCATTCCCATAATCAACTCTAGCCTTTCAATCTCTCACCCTTCAATCCTCCAGATTGAATCTAGGCCTCTGTTTGCTGCCCCTATGCAAATGTGCTACCGAGAAATCTATAAATACAGCCTCGTACAACAAAGAATGGATCCCAACTTTATGCAAACTTACTCTGCAGGAAAGAATCAAGCATCAATCAATCAAGCATCAAGCATCAAGCATCAAGAATTTTATCAATAGCATCATAGCAATAGACTTCATATCACAGCTACATATTGTAGTTTTCATCATAGTTTTCATGCCAAAAATAGATTAAATTAGCTCCCTTTTATCATCTAGATATTATCATATAAGATTAGATCATTGTATCTAACATCATTTTGTTCTTTAGATTGGATTTTTAACAATCATAGTGTCTTACTAAATCTGAGAGCTTCTTGACTTAATAAATCTTTAGAGATAGGAAACAATGAGACGCTTTTAGTAAATTCTTGTTTTAGAATAGTTTATTTGTTGAATCTTTGACATAATGTTTCATTAAGAAGTGTATTTACATTATTACTTATTCACACTTACCAACACAACTTCAGATGTTTGGTCTTTTACATCCTACAATAGATGAACCTAGTTCCTCTAATCAAGAAAAAATTCAACAATCATATGTTAACCAAGTAACCAACACTCCTATCAACTTAGAAGAGACATATGGAAAAGGATTCACGATCTTAAGAAAACAAGGATGTGATACAACAAGCGAACATGAAATTCATCAACTCCTAGAACAAATACCAACTGAAGATACCAAAGGGTTAGGATATCAAGATCCTCCTCTCGACATAAGTGTCCTCCTTCCTAAAGAACAACCAATGTCTCGTAACGATGATAAGGATGATAGGATTGTCTTAGGTCCTCCTCCTCAATATATAACTCAAGAAATCAGTGAATCTAGCAAACAACAAAGGCCTTACAAACTAAAGAAACTACAATTCCCTTGTCCACCATCTGCAGCTGAAAGAACTCTACACATACTTCTAAGTCAAGGACTTATTACATTACCACCCATGCGATAAAATTTATTTACGAACCCTAAGAACACAAACACATCACATTACAAATATCATAGAATTTTTGGACATAGTACTAATGAGTGTCGTGCATTAAAAAAAATCTTTAAAAAGTTTGATATCATAGAAATAGTTCCTTAAAGCATGTCCTTCCGCTCCTTTCCATGTGATAGTTTCAGGATCATAAAATTCTCACTATTACATGCTTTGCATTCATTGCAAATCATTTCAAAATGCAAGGAACTACTTCTTACCACCTCCCTTGGCTCATTCTTGTCTTGCACACAGTGGGGGAAAGAATTAGATAGCCTTGTCCTAGTAGTGCATTTTTCATTGTCTCTTTGGCTAGTTTTCTATCTTCCGTATACAATTAACAAGATCGGGATGTGGAAGAACTTCTCATAGGTTGACTCGCATGTGCCTTACCAGTCATGTCTTTTTTTTTCATGTTTCTTTTATGTTATTTCATGCGTGTAATGTGATCCCTCGTGTTGTTCTCTTTGATGTATCTCTCTCTTTGTGGAATTCCTCTATTTGTACCTACATTCTTCTTTATGTTGTAAACATTTCATCTTTTCTTTGTCTTGTGTTTTCCTTTTGGGGATGAATTAAGGCATCGAGACATTTAGGTCTCTTCCATGTTGACCCAAAAGATTTCCTTTATTTTTTCGTTGTCTTGTGTTTTCCTTTTGGGGATGACACAAGGCGTCGAGACATTTAGGTCTCTTCCATGTTGACCCAAAAGGTTTTTCTTTGTTTTCTCTCTCTTTATGTCATTCTTCTTGTTCCATGAGTATTCAGGGAATGATGACAGTTCTAAGCTCTCTAATAACATTGTAGCAAAGAAATACTAGCCCTAAATCCATGGATCCCTTATGTGATTTTGGGATTTCATTTTGGGGGCAACCCCTTTTCATGACATAACTTTATTTGGAAACATATGACTTGGCATAGGGCTTTCCAACTAAGCTCTCATATCCTTTTTGTTAGCATTTATCATTTGCTACTTTAAAGTAATTTCTTACAACATGGTGTTTAGCAATTTCTTTAAAGTGGGGGCATACATTGACATTATTATTTTGCATTCTCATGTTTCATTGTGTAGTATTCTTACTTCATGCAATGTTTCTTTTGCTTTTTGGTGACATTAGGTGTGATGTCCTTCAAGAGCATGATCTCTCTTAGAATATTATATTCCTCTTAGTGGCTTGATGCGATACACTGCATCCCCTAAGTTGTGAATCTTCTATTCTTTGATTGGTCCTCTCTTGGAGACATTAGGCATGATGTACCCTAAGAAAAAACTCCTTTTAACTTACCTTACAATATTTTTCATTTAAAATATCTCTTATATGGCCACCTTGCATTACACACTTTGATTGCCTATTGATCCATCTTGTTTGTTCATGAGTTTCAAGCATACGAAGCTTTGCTTGCCTCATGAAGCTCAAATTTCATTATTGTGTGGCACCTTGCCAAATTTATCAGGAGGTATAGCTTTGGTATGGTTGTACATATGGGAGCCAAACTTAGGCATGACTTTCCCATAGCCACTTGCTTGTCTGTGTGAGCGCATACCAATCGTGTTTGTATGTGTCTCACTGGGGGCTCACCTAGTGGATGGCCTAAGGTTCCACTAGCCCTTGTGACCATTCCTTTGGTTTGCATAGTGGACATCATGTTCCACTTGTAAACGTTCTTAGACAAACAACTTAGATCTGATCCACAACGTGCGGGACAAACGGTCAAAGCTTGATCCACCGATTTTGTTTTCTATTTTTCTTTTCTATCTATGTCTTTGGCAGTTTATGTTTATGCCTTGTTGTTTCTCCTTATACTATTTTCACGTGTGTTCCTTTGTTCTTATGTTGGTTTTCCATAGGATCTTGATCCTAGGGGCTTGATCTCCCTCTTGATTGTTGTTGTCCTATCTCACTAGCATTGGTACACTTGGACCCCTCTTGATGCATTTGACTACTTTAGTGAGTTTGATGTAAGTTCCTCCTCTCACTAAATGGGGGCTAAATGTAGTGTAGAAAAATGTAGCCCTTTACATTTTCACACTTGTTTGGGTCCTCCCTGCTAAAATTGGGCTTCTTTATGCCTTATTTGGTCCTATTTTGCATCCACAAGCTTTAATTAATGCATCTTTCTGAGGATAATCCTGACACATATCTAAATACCAATCATAATTCAATGATTTTGGATTGTATGGCCCAGATTTAGTGATCTGGGACTCATACACCACCTTGGGCGTATGGGTCAAATCTAAGTTTCGGGGCTTGGATTTGGATTTTGCATAAAATTAAACATTTCTTGAAATTTGTGTCTCGAGCGTAGCCTACTGGGACTCATATGCCCCAACTGTCATATGAGTTTCACTTAGCTTGGACCTAATTTTGAATTCAATTTTTGGAAAGATTTTATTCTCCTAGATCTAATGTCAGCTTGTAATGTTTTAACATTGGGAAATTTGGCATAAACAAGTATAAATACAAGGTTATTTCACATATTTTCTCCTAGCAAGTTTGCAAGTCATCTAGCACTTTTGAGATCAAGCATAATAGAAAGTTCATGATTATAAGAGCATTAAAGAGTGATTATCAAGCATTTTCGAGCATCATTCAAGAATCAAGCATCATGTCAAAGTCATCATGCATCATATATATTTTTCAGCTAACATTTGTGATGTAGGTTCTTATGATTCAAGAAAGCATTCAAGTCAAGATCTAAAACATACAATCAAGAGTCAAGATCTACATTCATGCTAGCCATTACATAAAAGATTGCAACCTTTTTTTTAAGGGTTTGGTGATTTTCATCATTGCATACTTGTTCATTCATCATTCCTTCATTCTATTTCTATTCATTTCAAGGTTTGACTACGAAAAAGGGGTTTGACCAAGGAAAACCACTATCCACTAACAAAACAATATTTTTCCCTCTCTTTGATATGTGATTGTAGATCTAGGTGATTTAGATTGAAGATCCATTGAAGAGCAAGATTGGAGAAAAAATTTCAAGTTATCAAGTTGACATAGTTGTCATCTACATTGTAAGATCACATAAATTCACCTACACGTTGCAATTTCATTGTTTCAAACTCGGAAATTTGATAGGAGAGAAGCTACATGAGAACCTAAGAGGATATCAGAGTTTTAGATCATCCCTAATATTAGGACTGAATCTCCACTTGTGGCATATGAGTCCCAGTATACCTGATTTCAGACATTTCCAACAGATCCTAAGTTGCCAGTTTTAGATTCCATTTTCTGTCAAAAACCCTAATTTGGGACTAAATCGCCCCTACTGGCATATGAGTCCCAGTGTGCTTTAAAGATTAGTGTTTCTAGGATTTTAGACACTCATTCAAGCCTCTTTAGTTTCCAGGTGCACCTCTACACTTTCTCAATTTATTGTTCTAATTTGAGTTCATTTCTAGGTCATTTAGTTAAGTTTTGCATATCATTTACATTTCTTATCTTTCCAAGCCCTTGTTTGGTGGTGAACCCCCTTTTTAGTCTTTAATCACACCCCTAGGATACCTTATTACACATCTCTTTCCCTCATTGTAACTATAATTTGGACATAGTGTGTGTCATACAACCTAACTTGTTGTATATATATCAAAATCCAATTTTTTTCTCTTTGAGTGAAACAAGGACATCAATACCTAGGGAAAGGGTATTTTTTGAAAAAAAATTCCAATGGTTAACTAATTTTCTACCTCTGCACAAATGTTTATTAAAAATTGAAAATTAAATACATGATAAAAAAATGAAAATATATCAAAACAAGATGCTTGTTGGAAAGCTCATTTTGAGGGCTATAATCTTGCAAAATATAATTTTTAAATGGCATTATTTAATCCCTCAAAAGGTAAAGAAAAATTGGTTTTTTACCAACATTTTGATAGGTGCGAAGGAGGCTCCATTATGGGTATGATCTAATACTAGAGGGGTTCTATCAAAGGGGGTTTGATCTAAGGGGGTATTATCTATCCCTCTTCAATTAAAACATTTTAGATGGAGCCTCTCAAGACTTAAATCATTACTTTTCTAAAAACAGTGATTTCAGGAAAAAATCAGCACATCTCAAAAGTGAGACACTATTGTGGCAACACCCTCGACCTATGGTGAATGGGTTGTGGTAGGCTCTTCCAGAAAACTCTAATCTAAATTTGAAGTTCCAGACCTGCAATTCCTCCCTGTAACTTGAAATTGCTACTTTCTCCAGATCTGCTAATAATCTGCAAATAAAAATTTGATGTTTGTTGGTGGATAGGGGTTTGCCTCAGTCAAACCCCAAGTTTGGTAATTAAACCTTGATGATCAATAAAAATATGAAACATGAAATGTGTGTGCAATCCTAACCTTAAGTGTGTATAAGATTAAGATCTCTAATGATGCAAAGAAACCCTACTCAATTGTGTTAGAATAGGATCCTAGAATGAAACATGAACAATGCAAAAGACCTACTTTAGGAGATCCCAAATCCCCTTAATAAGTCACAAATTTGAATATACCTCTCTTTAGGATAAAAATAGAATGATCATATAAGATGAAATCACTTAGGAGACAAGTCATTAAGCTTGGTTGAATCTCATGGTGCTTCTCCCAAAACCTAGAATCCATTGTGATTCTCCAAAGGCATCTATCATCACTTCTTCAATAATGCTTTATCTTTGACAACAAAATGAGCTTGAAGACCTACAAAAATACTATAATGCTACTCCAATACTTCACTCTTGCTTTCTCCTTGAATATGAATTCTTGATCTCATGAAAAATTTCTTAGATTCTTCTCTCTTTAAACTCTCTAGTTGAAACATAGTCAAATAACCTTGTATTTATGCATATCTTAACATTAATTCCCAAAATTCAAATATCACAAAACAACATCAAATCTTGGATTTTAAATCATTAAAATCCTACCAAAAACATATCCAAAAGAGGAGTCCTAGGTCTAATTGAGGACACATTCGCCATGTGGTGAATGGGTCCTAAGTCACTCACCTAGGACACACTTCGAACAATGTGAAATGTTATGTGAAAATAGGGTCATAGGACCTAGTGAGGACCCATTCGCCACAGGTCACTAACCTAATTCACACCTTATTAAATTAAGTGTTGTGTAATGGAATTTATGAATGTCAGGTTTTATCTCTTGGAATTTACAAATAATTAGGCTTGGATTTGAATTAAATGGGCCAATTAAGGCAAATTAAGCTCAATTGATTAATAAAACCCTAGATTAGTGTGAAAGTGTAAAGATACACTTTACAACACCCTAAATAAGGCATAATTAAGTCCATTTAATTAAAAAGTCCTTAAACCTAATGTGAATGTGTAAAACACATTACAACACTAAATTAAGGCAACACTAAGCTCATTTTATTATTAATTATTCCTAAATTAAGTGTGAAAAAGGGATACTTTTTTCAACACTACTTTTAGCCCCCACTTTAATGTCCATATGATACTACGTGCATATGCAAGCTGAAGGAGTTAAAATTCTATAAAAAGGATACTCACATGGATTCATTAGGGAGAATGAAGCCCCCACTATACTTACCTACAAAACCACAATGTTAAGGACCGCATCCTTAACACAGGTTTGTTAGTCATTCAAAAATCCTCTTATCAAACTTCTATGGAGAATTGAATTTCAGGGTATATGTATGCCCTCTGATTCCACTTGCTTTATGGAGGTGAAATCAGGGTGAATACGAAACCACATCGAATTACATAGGTCATATCCTAGGGTATTTGCAAGTGCCATACCACATAATGATAGACATGTGATGTGACCAAGAGTGGAATTACGAGTCCAACTCAACAAACGACATAAAAAATGGAGTCCTCTAGCCCCCATTATGGTAATTTCAATGAAATGCCCTTAAAATGAAATAAGATTTATTTACTAGGGTTTACTATATACTAATGAAAATGACACTTTTTTACTATTCATTTGACATTTACCTTTTTACAAATTACCTTATTGGAGAGTAATCTAGGATGCCTAGCTGAAGAACCTACATGCCTCCCAGACTTGACGTTGTTCACGACGAGTGAGCATGAGGCACACTTCATCATATAGTGAGTGGATTTTGGTCTGTCTTTTTATTGTTTTCATGAATTTACTGTAGTTTTTCATGCATTTTTAGTAATTTTAGGACCCTAGAAAAGATTGGTGCAAAGCGTCCATCTTTTTCGCAAAGCATCCATTATTGGCGCAAAGTGTCCCACCTTTGTGTAAAGTGACCAAAATTGTATAAAGTGTCCAAGATCCCCATCCAAAAATGGCATAAGTGTCCAGATTGGCTGTAAAGAAACATAGAGAAATTGTAGTATTATTTAATTGATAAATTTAGGACTTATTTTATGTATTTTGTTATTTTATGTTCCTCCTCAAGCCCGACAACACCTCAGAGGGAAAAAATTATGTTTCTTTCACGAGTCCATCACATGACTATTCGAGGAGGAGATCAGTCTTCTATAGGATATAGGATTATTCTAGGTATACCTCATGCCACCTATGAGGTATCATGATGCTATGTTGTTAGCCCTGGTAGAGAGATGGGATGCTAACACATGTACCTTCTATCTTCCTATAGGCAAGATGACCGTCACTCTAGAGGACATACACCACATCCTATGGATTCCTATCTGGGGTGAGGTCATACACTCAGCAGATGATTGATCATACAAGAATATGTGAGATGATATTCTATACTGTATATAATGGCCCATCTAACGATCAACCATCGGTCCATGCATTGAGCTTAGATGGATTCTACATGCACAAACACCACTACTTCGATGGATTTTTATCACTACTATAGCACTTACATTAGTACTAGATAGTCGAGGATCACTCTTAGATGGTGGACTTGTTCATATCATCAAAGACATGGAGGAGCGCAAGATCATTTATGCTTGGGGTCGCAGTATGCTCGTGCATCTATATTATGATGTAGGGCAATCTGTGTACCAAGAGCTGGACAACATAATATATTGTACACTCTTGAGGGTATGGTGCTTCGAGCACGTCATATGTACTAGGCTGACTATATTTCCTACCATAATGGCCATGGGATACCCACGGGCCTTCAGTTATGTACTGAGCCGATCATGGCAAGAGGGAGATTTACTGCACTAGTTGGATTAGGTTTGATTGAGTAGATGAGGATGATATTTGTCGGAGGCCATATCTCGGGATTCTATAGTGGATAGATGACAGAAATGAGCTAGTTAGGCAACAACAACGCCGGTTTCTTTTAGGGAGACAAAATTACATAGTGAGACCATTCTACTATGATCATGTCATGTGTCATTTTGGCATGTTCAGGTACCACTATGGACCCAACCGAGATATCTACGATCAGCATGGAGTGCTTTGAGACCTAGGGATAGTCGTCAGCTTACTATTGAGGATGTATACATTAGTGGTTTAGAGGATGAGGACCATGACATGCCCATAGTCTCTAACATTGATGGCATAGGCACTACTCAGGCCTACGATGAGTGGTGGGTTGGAGCACGATCAAACCATTTATTTCCCATTCACTACCCTACAGGCCACACCAGACCTCTTCCAAGTCACAGAGAGGATAGGGATGATGAGCAGGTAGATGGAGATACAGATGATGATGACATTATGCTTGACATATTTCTAGGTTTGTATGAGGATGAGGAGGAGGAGTCCCAATTTATGAGTGAAGATTTCGATGAGACAGAGGAGGATCCAGTTGCCCCCAATAGGAGAGATACTCCCCCTACCAGAGTCACTAGATCACATGTGGCGACCAGGTTAGAGATCCGCACTCACAAGCATGGGGAGGTCAACAGTAGCAAGCCATCCACACCTCCCACACAGAGGGGGACCATCATTGTACAGTTATACCCCGACTTGAAAATTGAAGACCCAAGTGATGATTTGATATTTATGCTTTTGTTACACTCTTTTAATTTTGTATATATGATATATATATGTGTCATGATGTGTACTCATACCTTTTATGTTTTCCATCTTGTAGGGTCCATGCGAGAGTGGTATGAGCTCTATCAGCATGTTACTGTAGAGATGATGCCTATACTACGTATGGATGATGATCTACCTTCAGAGTACGTGCCCCCACCTTCTGCGGGGCAACACGTAGATCTCTTCGAGTCTTTTGCTAGATGAGGACAATGTATGAGATTGTATCTAGATGCATTGACCTAGCTACAAGACAACTTTCCACACTATAGATAGCGTTGGATGAGCCTTGAGCCTCTCGAGGTCTATCAGACAATGGGACAGAGTCTACCCTCCAAGTGAAAATCTCAAGGTTGTAGAGGGATATGGCTAGGCTACATGCAGAGAGGGATTGCATAGAGAAGGAGTGTGTCGAGGCACTCATATGAGAGGAATATATGAGAGGAGAGGTTTAGGGTCTACAAGAAGCCATGAGGTCCTTGAGCACGACACGTTCACATGCCATCGTCTCTTGACGAGGGTCGCCACCAAGTGCCAAGGGGTCTAGCAGTCATAGGCCCTATAGCATTGTATTCATTGATATATACTTAGACTTTTGATGATATATATATGATTTATGAGCATTTATATTTTTATGATCTTGTGTTGAATTAAATGTCAAATTTGATTTATTTATCCTTTGCAATAATGTCTAATAAATATCTCCATGAATTAATGTTTATGTGATCTAATAAAAACATTTTCAGTTTATGTTTAGATACTAAATTATGATTAAGTATGCTATGTTAACTTAAATGCACCTATGATCTAATAACATTAAATGCATAAAAGGATTTAAACTAACATAACACACAAGATTTCCTTTTGAATAGTAGGGCAACTAAAGTAATAATTCAAAATAGTTGAACAATCACTTTAGACTCTAAGGAACACTATTATCGATTGTCAAAGAATGAAGCAATGCGAGATAAAATAGAACACTATTAATCTAACAACATTGCCACTATATTCTATGAGCCTCTTCAGAATTCCTATCAAGATTGAAGAGAAAATGGAACAAATAACGATATTTTTTTTGTCAGGTGTTGAAACCAAAGCTAGAATCCCTCTTGTGGCTTGGGACTTGGTTTGTAAACCAAATAAATGGGGTGGTCTTGGCATAAGAAATTTAAAAGGTTTCAATAAGGCTCTCTTGTCGAAGAATGTTTGGAGGCTCCTTAATGGTGAAGCAGGTTGGGCTTCCCTAGCTAGTAACAAGTATTTTCATGGCCTCAAGAGAACTTGGGATTTGTTGACCTCTAATGATATTCCTTTTGGTTCTTGTTTTTGGAGGAATATTGTTCCTTGCATGGATTTGATTGCTAATGGTGTTAGATGGTTGTTGGGTGATGGTACTAGAATTATCTTCTGGGAGCACACTTTGTGTGACCTGAAACCTTTGATCAATCTTCCTTTGGCCCCTCCCATTATTCCTATTTGCAAACATCTATTCGATTCTCAAGTGGAAAATTATTCTCATAATGGGGAGTGGAAAAACTTCCAGGACTAGGACCCGTCTTTTAAGGTTCTTAAGGACTTCTTGTGCAATGTTCGTATCCCCATCTTTCCTAGGCCAAACAGGGTTGTTTGGGCTCCTTATACTAATGGCTATTTTCAGTGGCTTTTTCCCTTGTTAATTCATTGGAAAAGCCTGATTCTATTCCTTTTTGGGGAAGCTTATGGAACAAGAAGTTGATTCCCAAGGTGAATGTCTTCTTCTGGCTGCTTATGCAAGGTAAAATCTAAATGTAGGATAATCTTTGTAAAAGGGGATTTTCTTTTCTCAATAGATGTTTTCTTTGTGAAGCTGATGTTGAGAGTGCTTTCCATTTATTTCTTGGATGTAATTTTTCCTCTCTTCTTTGGAGTAAATTTCTTGGGTTATGGAATCTGGTTTGGGTCTTCCCGAATCCCTTGACAAATTTGTTGATCAGTGGAAGTGCCCCTCCACTTCTCCTGTTCTCCGTGGGTTTTGGGATCTTATGGCCTCACATATTGTGTGGGGATTATGGAAATAATGAAACAACATAATCTTTCATGATTCTAAGCTTAAATTTGGCAATCTTTATATCAAGATTCGTCGAGCGATCCTAGAGAATTTTGCTATCATTGATCCTGAATCTTCTCATTCTGCTCTTGTTACATGTTTGGTTGGGTATGACCTTTTGGTGATTTCTAATTGGAAGATCCCATCCATCCCTACCATGAATTCTAAGTTTACTTTGAATGCTAGATTGAATACTAAGTGGAAACCACCTCCCTCGGGGTGGGTAAAAGTTAGTTTTGATGGGGCAGCAAAGGGTAACCTTGAGCCTGTAGGTTGTGGGGGTGTTAAGGAATGAATATGGCAGACTCTTAGGCATAGTGGAACTCCATTAGGAAATTGAACCAATCACTATGCTGAGGCAGAGGTTGCATTTACAAGTATAAAATTTGTTGTGGATAGAGGGTATACCAAAATATGGGTTGAAGGCGATTCTTTAAACATAATTAATTATCTTCGTGGAACTCATAAGCCTAGTTGGAATGTGGATCAATTAATCAAAGATACTATAATCATGTTTAGTTCTTGTGAAGAGACCTGCATATCTCACATCTTCCAAGAAGGAAACTCATTGATAGATTTTTTTGCTAATGAGGTTGTCAGATTGAATGAGTTTCATGTGTGGGAGGAGGGCTCAATCCTTCCCGAGAAATCTAGGAGCTTAATGAGAAATAATGGCATGGGCTGAGTTGATGTGGTGGTGGCATTTAATCCTTAGTACCTTATTTCGACTCACACTTTTTGTGGGTATCATTTGGATTACTAGCATTCAGTTGAGTGATTATCGCAAGGGTTTTCTTTTCTTGGTCTCTAAAGAAATGGGTGGCGATAGAAGAAAAATTGAGCCCCACTCTTGTGCGGGTCTAACGAAGAAAAAGAAGCTATGGAAGATTCTCCGCCATGGGAATTTTACGCCATTTCTAGAAAGATTGGATGGGCATGATCCAAATGCCTCGACGGAGTTTGTATCCTACTATCATAACCATAAGCTTCAAATAAAGGGTCTGGAAGTGGAGGTAAATGAGGAGTTGATTGCTACTATGATTGGGATGTCAATGGTTGGCCATTAGTTTTACAAAGACAAGAAGAGTAATGAGGAAGTGATGGCCTAGTTCTTTAAAGATGACGAGAGGAAGAATTTGATTAAGATGGAAAGTTGGGGCTATGAGTGCAAGTCACTCAAGAAGATATGGGCAGAGGTGGCTGAAGTGATTATGGTTTATGTGGTGTTGGAAGGTAGGTTTACTACTATACTTGGTCACCATTTCACTCTTTTAAATCACTTCAGACATGAGTTGTTTATTTCCTTCCCATTTCTTTTGTTGTCTTCCATGGAGATTTTTGTTTATGCAAATTTAAAGAATAGGAGGGCTTTGGTCCTCCATGAGGGTTTCATTCTTTTAGTCATGGAGCATGTTAGGTCTCTTCTCCCTACCCTTGTTGTTAAGGGCAAGGAGAAGACTCTGAGTGAAGGGTCTGACTCGTGTGGTTCGAATACCAACATTGTTGAAGAAGAGGAGTGGGAAGAAGAGGATGATGATGGTCCTCCATCCCTTGAGGCTACCTCCTCGAAAAAGAGGAAGAAGGGTAGCCTTAAAAACAACTGAGTTGTTAAGTGCCTTGTTCTTTCTGAAAGTGAGGATACAAAGGTGGGCTCAGATGATTCCTCCTCAAGAAGGTGGATTTGGTTGTTGGCCAGGTAGAAATCAAAGATGGAGGTAATAAAGAGGGTTTGTAGGAGAATGTGTTGGCTTTGGAGGCCAAGGACAAGTCGAGGAGGACATCCAAATGCATTGCCAAGCTGAAAACCAAGTTTTGAATGTTCTTGCAAAGGATGCCAAGGTGATTTGTGAGGAAAAGGCTTCTGGAGAAAAGGCGATGGAAATTGATGACTCATCGACTCAGAGCTTGACCAATGATGATCTACAGGAAGAAAATAAGGGTCAAGATGAGGAAGACGCTGAGAAGAAGAACACTAAGTCAGAGCCCCTAAAGGTAGATCTCCTTTCTAGGGACTTTTCTTATCTAAATGATGAGTCTCCCTCAATGTTTGAGTTGTTGGACATGGCAAGGGTTGGGGCCACTGGAACTTTTAAATTGGCTAGGTGGACTCTTCAAGAGTTTAATAAAGTTAACAATAAATTAGGGGTTTGATGGAAAACTTGAAGAATGTGTCAAAAATCTCAATGTCAGACATTCTGATTGATAAAATTGTGGAACTAGAGGGTTCTTTCCATGATTTCAAATCTTTGTGTGAAGATCAATTGGTTGGGTTAGAAGCCAAGGTTGTGGGCACCAATGCAAATATTAAGAAGCTTTTGCATGTGTGCCATATTTTTGTTAAAAATAGTGCGGACTCCTTGGAAGTCCTGTTCAGAAAGATTAGTGAACTAAGGGAGGACCAATTGTACTTTTCTAAATTAATGGAGACGGAGCATGCTGCCAAGGGCAAAGGAAAAAAGGGGGAAAAAGATGATAGCAAAGGCTCTGCTACTAAAGGGTTTGCTAATTGGAAAAGGTCCTTTGAAGCCAAGAAGGAGTTGTTGGATATGATTGATCTGCATAGGAGCCAAGATCTTGAGGTGGCCAACACCTTAACCAATATGAAATAGTGCTCGATTCTCTTTGTCTACTATTTTCTTTATGTTGGGTCTCGATTTTCTTTTTATTGTTTTGTTGTTGATGGGTGTTGTTGATGGTCTACTATTTTAGCTCTTGCACAAAATTTTCTATTTTGTTTCTTTGGTTATGGTCTGCCGCTGGCATCTTCTTTCCTATCTTCTGAGCAGCATTTTGCATCTCAGGTTGTAAAGGGTTTTGGGTCCCTTCAAAACCTGTTTTTCCCATATAATCAAAACACTACTTTAACACACTATTCAAAAGAGAAAGAGAACTATGTGTAATACCGACACAAATGCACAACATTAATAGGTTCTTTTAGAGGTGTGTCATCTATTTACATTAATGTGTAGGCTTTAGACCCATAGTTTTCTTTGATGACATAAGGTCCTAACTAGTTAGGGATGAATTTTCCTTTTTCATTCGGAAGAGCATTGACATTACATTGATTTTCATATAACACCAAGTCACCTTTATTAAATGCACGAGGGGTGAATATTATCGTTATAACCACATTGCATCCTTTTGGAATAAGCTTGAAGATGCTCAAGAGCATTGATACATTGTTCATCAAGCATTTCAAGCTGATGCAATCATTACTCTTTATAAGTAGTTTCATCGATAAGCCCTTTAAGAGCAATTCACAATGAAGGAATCTCTAAATCCAAGGGCATTATTGCTTCAGCACCATAAACAAGGTTATAGGGGGTGTTTCCAATAGATTTTTTAATACTCGTACGATATTCCTACAACACGTAAGTTAGTTGAGTATGCCAATCTTTGTTATATTTACTTACTATTTTTTGTAGGAATTTTTCAAGAGTCTTATTAGTCGATTCCACTTGTTTGTTTGATTATGGGTAATATGGCATCAAAAAACAATGTTGAATATAAAATATTTCTAAGAATTTCTTCATGTCATTTTTCTTAAATGGAGTTACATTATCCAAAATCAATGTGGAAGGAAAACCAAAGCGAGCAATAATGTGTTCCAATATGAAACAACATATTGCATCAACTTTCGTGGAATGAAGGGGAATATATTCTACCCATTGTTTTTTATGAATAGAAATTTATCTATATTAATTATAAAGATAATAATACATATTCAAAAAAAAATGTGGGTGGTTATAAGGCACGCCCCGAGAGTCACATGGATCAAGCCCAAAAATTCAAGCCTAGAAAGCAATAAACATTACAAAAATGAAAATAAAAAGGACTTTATGCAGCTAGAGAAGTGCCAGCAGTGCCAAGAGGGTTCCTATCATCTAGTTTCTTTCCCCATACATCAACGAGGTCTGGATTGACATCAAGAGGTCCCCAACCATCATCGTCTTCTTTCTCTTTTTCCTTGTCTTTATCCTCACGTTTGGGAAAGATTGCTAGGTCCAAATGTGGGAGCCACTTTGTAGTGTTCAACCAACAAGGCCGCAACTAGGAGCAGTATCAGAGGACCACCCAGAGGTGCCACCGTCGCTCACTGCCACCCTAGGTAATCCCATAGAGTAGGAGAACATGATTATCGAGGAGGGCAAGAGCCATGACAAGGAGGATCCTAAGAGCGGGGTCGAGCAGAGCTAATCCATTGTCGGCCCCATGGGGGCGACCGATCATGGGAAGAGGTAGGCAAAGAGGGAACCTGATCCATAGTGCAAGGGGCATTGCCCCAGTGGTCCAAAATCACCTAGAGGTGAGAGACCTCAAGTGCAACTTTGTTAGCTTGAACTTGTATCTGTAAAAGAACATTAGAACAAATAATTGCTTTAGAGTATAAAGATAGATATTTATCAATTTAGATTGAGAAAAAATGTAGGAATTTTTATCTTTCCAAATATTGAAGAGGATTTCCACCCTGAAAGTGTGCCAAAGTTGGGTATACTTAGCAGGAAGCCTGGGAAAATCACCCACAAGAATCATGTGCCAACAGAATGGCTCTAGCCTAAACGACTGAAAGAAGTGAATCTAATTCTAAAACTGTTGAGCTCTAGTATAAAACCAGAAAAGATGCTTAAAAGACTTAGTTTGTCCACAAAACAGGCAACGAGGGTCTTGGACCCCCAAGTGGACAAACCGAGACCCCACAGGTAAGCCTTGGAAAATAATACACCAAGAAAAGTGGGAAAATTTAGGGTCAAAACTTGCAGACCAAGTGGCAGAGAATCTTTTATGCCAAATAGACACAGAATACTGGAGATGCCATCACTGGTTCAAACATTCCATCATAGGAAAATGAGGCAAAAGCCATAGATAACCAAGCCTAGGCTTGTAATTTCTGAAAGGGGTGTTTGGGTACCACTTCTAATCCTTCCACCAGGGCTTGGTGCCACAAATACCCACCTTATGAAGCATATCATCTAGAATAGCACTCACCAGACCATCATAAGTATCACAGTCATGGTTTTGAAGCCTATAATGAGCACAAAAATCCTCTCACGACATATTACACATCATGGGTCTATGAAATACGTGTTCAAAGGTCTAGATACCTTTCTTGTGAAATATTAAAGCCTTAATCCAGGGTGACTTGGCTAGCGATTGACCATTACTAGCAAAAAGGGGTGACCACTACACATTATGTTGATTGAGCGAAAGCCCATCACAGAAACTAGAGCCAAACCAATGGATACAGGGCTTAACAACTTCTCAGGCTCTCCAAATAATTGTGGCCACAAAAATTCCCACAATATGGATTGGTTCCCTCATAACCATAAGGGTTTGAAATCCAATCCCTTTTCATGTCGCTCTATGTGCGAGAAAGCCAGACTGAATGCAATGTTTGAGGATAATTTTCTAGGCCTCGTCACCATTAAGAGCTTTAACTATCAATTTAACACATAGGGAAATCCCTTGCCATTGAGTGGAGAGGAGGCCAAGCCCTCTAGAGGCTCTGGGCAGGCAAAAAAAACTCCCAAGCTATGCAGTGAAACCCTTGAGTCTCAAAAGAGGTCCAAAGAAAGTCGTCCAGCAAATTTTCAAGATTAGCATAAGCGACCTTCAAAAGAGACCAACAAGAAGAGTAATAAACATGCATAGCAGATAAAAAATTAGAGAAAATCTAGAATCTACCAACCAGGGAGAGAGATTTGGTAATCTAGTAAGCCAGTTTCTACTCAATCCGAGAAAGAACCTCTTGCCACAAATCTACAGGAGAAGCCTATAAAGAAAAAGGAATGCCCAAAAATTGAAAGATTTCCCTTGGACCAATCTATTTCCAACCATAATGTTGAAACCATTAAGGGGTGGGCAGAACAAACTGCCTAAAACATAATTTTTTATTCCATTGAATGGAAGAGCCAGAGGTAAGGCAAAAAGTCTCAAGGAAATGCAGAGGAGCTTTGACATTATTTTCCTCTTCCAGAAGAGTGAGAAAAGAGTCATCAGCAAAATGGCCATTGACCAATTGAGCTTGTGAATTGGGCAAAGAAATGCCTCTAACCCACCATCGGGAAATAACATTAGCCAACAACTAACCAAACCCTTCGGCAACAAGCACATAAAGTGAGGGGGCAAGCAGGAAACCCTGGCGGATGGAGCAGAAGAAGCCAAAGGAAGGGGGTTGATGACCATTAATGGTGATGCAAGCAAAGGAGTCTGAAAAAATGCATTTGAACATCTTGAATAAAATTAGTGTCAAACCCTAAGGCAGCTAGCATGGAAAAAATAAAAGGCCATTCAATGCAATCATAAACTTTAGCAAAGCCTATTTTAAGGAAAATGGATTTTTGATTAGAGAACCTGGCCCATTCCATTCCTTCCCAAACTGTAATGATATTATCCAGAATAAATTTAGATTTAATGAAACCAATTTGCTCTGGACACACAATCTGAGGCAAAAGATGGCAGATTTTCAAGGAAAGGGCTTTGGAAATGATTTTATAAGAAACATTAAGGAGCGTGATGGGCTTCTAGTGGTAGATATCTTTGGGGTCACCAAACTTAGTATGAATTTAATATTCCCTTTGTTAATTAGGTTTCCTAATGTTTTAGAATGAAAAGCTTCAAGAAAAACTTTATGCAAATCATGCCCAACATAGTCCCAAATGACTTTGTAAAATTCACATGGGAAGCCATCAATTCTCAGGGCTTTTTCATCTACCATAGTGTGAATAGCTTCCTCCAAGTCCTCAATTGTGAGCATTTTCTCACATAAGACTTTTTGGGCTAAAGATAGCCTTTTTGGCACAACATCAAGACAAACCTGAAGATCTTTTTGACGCTCTAGTGTGGAATGCTGAGTAGTAAACACATGTTCATAATGCCTAACAAAGACATGGAGAATGTAAGGTAGCTCAGAGAGCACCTTGTTTCCATCTTTGATATTTTTGATGCGAGGAGAAGAGTGCCTAGCATGAAGGGCCAAAAAAAATCTTTGGAGGCATGATCTCTGATTTTAACCCAGTGTAACCTGGCCTTGATTTGTGCCCCTCTAGCAGCATAATTATCTACAACTTCCTTGTTGTGCATTAACTTTACCACCCTAACTTGCAAGGAAGGGGAAAAAGGACTAGCTTCCAAAGCCTCAATGGTAGAGTGGAGGTCAGACATGGTTGCCTCATAGGACCTACGGCGAAAGATGGCTAGCTGACACCCATAAATGTGGTGAAAAATCACTATGCGATTGATGGAATCATTCCACCAAGTAATCTAGCTTGTATTATGAGGTGCCCTACACTCCAAATTCCAAACCATACGAATGTGGGCCAGCGTGGGCTAATGATGCAGCAAATAAATGTTTAGAAATAATTGGGTCTTGTTGGCACGAGGCTATCTTAACTCCCATTCAATGCAAAATGAGATGGGGAAATGGTCTGACAACGTCACATCCACTAACGACTTGACCATAATTGAAGAGATGGAAAAGGAGAAAAAATATTGAGCCGAGATCATGGCACAATCAAGGTGTTTAAATATCTTGTCAGAACCAGCTCGGTAATTACACCAAGTGTGCCAAAGAGAATGAGAATGGCAATAAACAAGATTGGGATCAAAGATCCCCAATTTATTATGCATGTAGTACCAACCCTCACATTCAATAGTTGACCATCTGAATGGAAAAGTACCATCCTTATCGTACACCATCTCAACCATATTGAAATCTGCACACAAAATCTAGTTAGCAATTGGTAGTGAATCAACAATCCAACGCCAGAGAAGAGATCTTTCAATAGCATCATTTGAGGCATAAACATTAATAATCCCAAAAGAATGATTATCAATGTTAAGAAGAATCCAGATGAGCCAATATGTGGGGTCAGACCCATGATCAACCACATAAGCATGCCACCATGGGGACAAATGGGTGACTGCTCTGCCACATCCAACCTCATGTTCAATACAAAACATTTTACTAGCTGGCCAAATAGAATGGCAAGCCAAAGCAAGCAAAAAACTAGCAACTTTCACTTCCTGAAGACAAAGCACTTCAATACCAACATACTTTTGTAGAGTATCCCTAATGGAATACTTCCTAGAGAGGTTCGTTAGACCTCGAAAATACCATGAGAGGAAATTCATGAATGAAAATCCTCCATATTATCGGAGTCCAACTCCTCATCCAAAGTAGAGAAGCGATTCTGTAAAAATTTTGGTGGAAGTAGACTAATTTGAATGGTTGGAGAAGTAAATATTTGTTTCTCCTGAATAAATTATCCTTCTTCCAGAGGTTGATAGCGGCTTTGAGACCTCCTGTGAACTCCTGAAATGGGAGGATATTTATTTAGTTGTGCTATCATGACGGTAGCAGGCTGGGGCATTTCCTTAGGACTTGGTCGCACAAAAGTAGTGGTAGACCCAACTTGGGCTTCTTTCCCCTTCACCGAAGGGTTTGAAATTTCTCTTGTTGGCTCAAGGACTTTGGAAACTATCACAAAGCCATTGGACTTATTTTTATGGTTCGTAACCATTGTCCATTTCTCCTTTGGTTTGGGAGAAAAACTATCTGTCGGACGGGGATTTTCAGTATCTTGCGACAGCGAAGGAGTGTGAGGAATTGTCAGAGGGCTATCCTTAATCTTGTGGTATGTGGACTGACACCTATAACATGTATTCAGCATATTAAAATAAGTGACTTTCTAGGTATGCCAAAGAGCTCTAATTTGAATTTCAATGGACTCTTTCAAATCTTGTGAAAGGTCCACTTTGACACAGACCCGCTTTTGGGGTCGAGCTTGAAAGAACCTATTTGGTTCAGCATAAATAACCATCCCCAAAGAGGACACAATATGTTGCAAAAAATACACACAAGGCAAAGGAAAACCTAAAAACTCAATTCATACCAAAACCCATAACTTGGTGTCATCTAAGACAACAAAATCCTGGGTCCACGACTAGAAGATCAACAAAGATGACCGAACATACCAAGGACCATGGTTCAAGATTGCCTGAACATGACTGGCCTTCACAAAACGAAAAAGAAAAAAACCTTTGGTTAAATTTTGGACCATATCAAGGCGGACCCCATGAGGGACCCAGGCCTTGTGGACCCATTCTTTAAGCACACTTTCAAAGGGAGTCCTCCCAACAAAATAACCAAAAGAGTATGTTTCTCAAGCCATTGACATGCATAATCAAAAATCTGGCAAGGGTAGAACCACATTAGCCAAGGAGTCAAAAGACTTACCTCATGAAACACTTTTAGAAAAAAATTCTAGGGTCACTTGTTCAAAGGGAGAGCCATTGAGTAGAGTTTTCGAACTGCCAACACCAGCAAGAACTACTGGGTCAGAGCAGGTTGAAGGCATAATAAAACCAAGAAAACTGCAATAAATGCGGTCATACACATAGTAAATGAGAAAATCATACGCCTATGGCGCGCTATGACGTAAGAGGGGCCAAGGAAGACCGCGACCACAAGAATCCTTAGCAGAACTCATACACCTTTCGATCCTTCTACCCATTTTGTAAAATAACTGATTGTAGTAATGATAGATGTATGTCCAATGGAGGATGGTGGTAATATTTTTCCAATAAGATCCAAACCCCAAACTGAGAATGGCCAAATAAGAACTTGGGCATGAAGCTAAAAAGCAAGAGCATGAGTCCAATTTTTGTTCTCTTGACATTTATGGCATTTCTTCATGTATGCGAAAAAATCTTGTTCCATATGTCTCCAGTAATATCCTATGTAAAATAATTTTTGAACTAACGATCTTCCTTTGAAATACCCCCACAAGCACCTACATGAGCTTCTTCAATGCTATAGGGATTTTAGATTATTTAATACATCTAAGTAAAATATAATTAAATGATCTTTTGTACAACACATCTGCAAGGATTATATACTTAGATGCAAGTTTTTAAAGATAAGCTCAAGTGTTCTTTGTTTTAGGTTCAGGAAAAATTTCTTCTTTTAAATAGTTAAATATCGTTGTGTGCCATTCACTAGAGTTTTCAGTATCGGTTAATAAAACTTCTTTGCTTTTATAATCTATCAACGGTTTAGGAATCATTTGAAATATAAATGTGAAATCAACAAAAGTATCTTCAAGAGACACAAGGGAAGCTATGCTTGTCATTGCATATGCATGTCAATTATCCTTTTGCGGTATGTTGTAGATTGTATATGAGTCAAATTTACCTAATAATGGAATCATGAGTTCCTTATATCGAATGCATTTATCATGCTTTGCTTGATATGAACCATTTCATTATTTAATAATTAATAAGGAATAACCAAATATAGAAATGTGTTTGACATCTAATGCTAACGTTGCACGTATACTAGCTATTAAAGCTTCATACTCGGCAGTGTTATGTGTACATAGGAAGTTTAAACAAAAAGATAAGGGAATAGGCCTACCTAAAGGAGGAATTAATATAACCCCTACCTCGGAGCCAGTTCGACACTTAGAACCTGTTGGTTATTTTTTTAGAACCAAACTTGATATCACCAAATGCTTATGAATTTTCCACAATTCAATGATGAGCAAAGGCAAGGATTGGCCAACAAACAAGTAAGGATTACTAGGCCCTTACTTCTACTCTTCAGGCTCTGTGAAACCTAGGAGGGTAATCCTAATAATGTTCAAATAATATTCCCTTTTCATTTTACCCTGAACATTAGAACAAATAGATGAGTTCTCAACAGATTCAAATAGATGAAATTCATCATGGATTTGGCTAATCCTTAAACAAACCTCAACCTAAAGTAGGGAATAAGTAAAAATGCATAATGATGCATTGTAATTCAAGGTATTTAGGTTATTTTCATTCTCATTTTGAGCTCCTGGTAAAGTGTAGGATTGACTCATTTACATTCAAGATAACCAAACAAACAGACTAGTGCCTCTATCTTTGCATAACGGAGTCACATTTGTAATAATATGTAATACACTAGCAATTTTGACTCCGAATTTGGGGACTATTGACATATTGCATTACAATATTCAACTCATTGTGTCAAAAACAAAACTACTTAGCAATCCTAGAATATTCCCTCACAAACCTATGATCTTATTCAAGCATTTAATCAATTCCTTGAACCAGAGCAAAAATAAAATCACTCATTCAATTAAAAAAATTAAAGACAAACAAAAAGATCCTTAACCATTTCATTTATAATCTGGAAGAGAAAATACATAGGAGAGAATGTGCTTTCGAACTAGAATTTTCATTTATATACTGATGCTACTGTAAAACTAATTAAGTTCATTACAAACCAACTAATACCCTAGACTTCATACTAATCTATTCATCTATGCATGAATTTACAAATTTCTCTTTCATGAGCTCAGTTTTCCAACCTAGACCACTTGAGACTAAAAATTTGAACCCTTGTAACTTTCCCAGAAATCTCATTTATAAAAATATGGGAGCAACAAGCATCAATCCAAATTACAATTTCACTCTCATTTACATTTGACACTCAATTTCATTTCAATTTCAAGATTCCCCCAAACAGTTACATTTTCTCATTGCAAAAGTGGGGGGAAAGCAAAAGACAAAACCCATATAGTTTGTTGAAGAAGATCAGAAAACCTTCCAAAAGGCATCATTTATCATTGCAGTAGCACCAAAATATCTCATCCACTCTACCAAAGAAGATTCTCCATTTCAGCACCCAAGAAAAAACTTACATGTTCATTGAAGAAGATGAGCCTATCGTTGTGACAACAATGTCATCAAAAAAAAAAATTGGGGTGCTACTCTAATTCTTCAGAATCATAGTCGGCGTGCCCACTTTGTGTTCAACTGAAACTAGAGAAGCCACTACCCCTCCATCATTAGAATCCTCTTGAGCCACCAGAGTGAGAAGGTATCGACCATACTCTGGGTTAGTATCTGTTTCATTGCTCAAAGGACTAGCTGAATCCCCCATGGGAGAGTTGTGCCTTCCCATATAAGAATCATAAGCCTTGTGGTACTTATTTTTCCTCTTCCCCCAAGACTTAACCAATTTCCCACCAAGCTCACACTAGTCATGACCAACAACCCTACTCCTCAGGTTGTAATTAATCTTGACACCACCCTTCTTAGACTTCTTACGGGTTTTCTTCTTCTCTTTTGGTGTTGCAGGAGCTCCTGGTGTGCTTGGTTCAATTTTAGGTGCATCATCTTGAAGTTCAAGCATTCTAATCCTCCTAGACCTCCTAACTAGTTGGACAGACTCACTAGGCTTACTCATTCTCACAGGAAATAGCATAAGAACTAGCAAACCTCCACATGTAGAAAAATTCACCGGTTTATGCTCTCAAATTGAATTTGTAGAAAAGAAACATCAGACCCACACAATGAAAACTAGTCCAAGTAAAAATTGCAAGCAATTAAACCCTCACCACCCAAGGAATTTAGAGCTCACAAGCTAACTCATGCATAATTGAAACAAAGTAGGTATTAATACCCACTTACCCAGGAAAACCACTTCTAATTACTTTCCCCAGACTCACACGCTTCTTCTCTAGCTCCAAACCAATTTCTCAACTCTTGATGGCTGCAAATAATGAGATAAAATAGCAAACGATCCTCAGTAAGTAGAGCAACTAGAGAATGTAGCCATTAATGATCAAAGAAGGCTTGCACGAGCGAGTTGACGACCAATCACCCAACTTTGAATCGTGACTGTCAATCTTGTTGGCTTTAAAACATAATCAATGGTGCTCCTTAACCATCACTCCTTGCTTTTACAACTTGTACCTAAAAAATGATGATAACATCGCAGAAATTTTCCACGTAACCATTTAATCTCATTAGTCATCTCTAATCTGATAGCCATCATGTATCGCCATCTTAGTTTGTGCTCCTTCAATTTAATCGATGAGGCACCAAGAGCCGACAGTGAGGGGAATATTCTCTCGAACATTCCATCACCCATCATAGATTTTCCTTCCTTTTCTGGAGTCCTATCAGTGATGTGAGCATTAGTGCGATGAAATCTTAGCCTTGGATCAAAGCCCACCTTTGATCATGTTCATTTCCCATCGCGCATTGTTGATTCTTGCTTCAAATTCCATATCACATCAGCAATGGGAGAGAAAAGTGATGGAACAAGATTAAGCCACGTGTACCTGCTTGAAAATTGAAGGCACAAGAAATATCACTCACAAGATCAATTCAAATCAGCGATATAATATTGGAACACATGACCACATTACTCATCGCTACTTTGAGACTCAAATTTTACAACCAATCTACGATGAGTGATGGAAGAAAATGCAAAGAGCACAAAGGGCTATCGTGCATCGCTAATGCCAAACTTAAGTTCCATAACTTATTTGAGATAGGTGATACAAAGGAAACACCACTCATCGCATATCACTAATGTGGGTTGTGCATTCACAAAGCTATCCACGATGAGTGATGAGCAAAAGCGGTAGACAAGACTTAAGTGGGACAATTTTGCACGTGCTCATAAGTTATTTTGAAAAGGGGACCACCTAGGACCATGTAAGGAAAGACCTTAAAAGACATGAAACTATTTTATTCAAAGGATGTAAAGGCAAAACAAGGTCAATTAGTCGACCTTATAAAATATGAGTATTATAGACCTAGGCATTAGGGGCCAGTAATACAATGGATTCGATGACATAAATCACAACTTAACTAACTAGGAACTGACAGTAAGGGGTCAAGGACGGATTAAAACGCTAACAAGGATGAAGAATTAAGGGTTATTTAGAAAGGGCTTTGACAACACAACCCAAAGGCATTGATAGCAGACAAAACCCTAAGTCCAGATACTTGAAACTAGCCAAATTTTATAGAATTTAGAAATGGAACCAAAAAATTTAGGGGTTCCATCAGTGGCTCCAATCGGGAATGTTTGTTCCTCGAGAACATAACGATATTCTATAATCTTAGGTGAAGCAAACTAGGCATAAAAAATCAAAACCAGGACTTGCCCGAACAAGGCAAGAGAGCAAGACCCAAGCAACCAACATATATACAATATTCACATGATTGTACAATATATTCCCCACTTAAAATTTTATTAGAAGCCCTTTTGGATATAAAAACTTTTAGTTGGAACTCTGCAATTCAATAGGCTTCAGCTTCAAATTGGTGGCCCCGGGCCTCCAAAACTTAGAACAATTCATTTCCTTTGTCAAAAACTTTATTTTCTACTATCTGCATTATACAAAGACCATAGACATTGCCATGAATTTCCCACCAGCTAATCATGTTGTTGCCACTACAATCTGACATTAACCAAAATCCATAATCAATGTAACATTTTACCTGGCTCAATTCAAAATCATACTCCAATTCATCTAACTGGACCAAGAATTGAAAACACTCATAGTCCACTTGATCATTAACACCATCAGGGTTGACATCAATTTCAATGTGGACATCAAAGAAGAAACTTTCATACACACTTTGTTCAAGATTTCCACCCAGAAGCATACATCTTGACCCCTTGGATTGACATTGTAATTCTACTTTTGATAGCTTAGAAGTAATAGAAGGCTCATACCAGCCCCTAGGGTCATCCTCTGGTCTCTAGTCCATGCCAGACAAACATCTACCTTGTGTGATGAACAAGAAATTTTCCTACACAATAATATTTCCAAACTGATACTCACACTCGCCTGAGCACTGTAAATTAGTTACATTGGCATAGGCTTTACTACCTTGAAAAATCAATTCAGCAAAACCTGTGTCATCTCTGCTCTTATTCAAATCAAGATAATCATCACAAACAACATTATCCACAAAATTCCATGCATCAAAGAATATATCCATTTCAGGTTCATTAACATGGTCTAATTCACTCTTCAAATCATTATCCATCCCAATGCAAAATGTTTCAACAGATGACTCCAATAACTCAGGATTGATAGGGTCAGCAACAAGGCACTCATGTGCACTATCAATTGATAGGTGTGATGACTCAAATGTGAAAGTTTCATTATAGTCTAAACAAGATTCTTCACCCTTTTTCTCATCAATAAATTCTTTGTCAAAAACAATCATGTCCATTTTTTTGGAAAAAATTGCTATTCCATTTATGTTTCACATACACAATCAGGAACAACTAGGACATAATCGTGTTGGTTGGTACCACAATATTTATCATTAAAGCATTGTTCTTAGGCTTGGGATACTGAACACACACATTCTTGTCTTCAAACTCATCATTGTTCATAAGGCTAGCACACTCAAGTCTTGATATAACTGGATTGCATTCTGGGAATCTTTCACATGGAATTTGTTCATTCACTAGTATGGGAAATATTTCCTGAGAATCAATACTATTGCATCCTTTATGCGAAGAAAAAGCTTCTGGATCATCCTCACAGAAGGATTCATACTCTTTAGAAAAATAATCAAAAACTTCACTTTCCCTATAATCATCATCACAAGGAAATTCATTACCACATGCACTGAGCTTAGAGTGTTCAGAATAAAAGTTCAAACTCTCATTTTCAATACCTTGACCATTGGTTTGTGATGAAACATTCAAAACACTTGCAAATGCATCTTTATCTTCATTATTGGTGTACTGATTTGCACATAGGCTATTTATCGATTCGTTATAATCATTTTCCTCACTCATACCACAAGATAGATGTCTATTCTCTGATACACCCTTTTCAATCACTTACATTGTCTTATGATTATCTTCAATAGGAAAACCCCCACTAACACTTTGGGATTTTATACTTTGTACATAATCATATTTGGCTTCCTCAGCAATTATTATCCAATCAAGTATATGATCAAAACCATGAGGCTTCAATTTTTTTGGCAAGGTACTAAGCCCTGGCTCAAAAATTTCACATAACAAGTCAATGCACACTAAATCCCAAGATCTAAATTTCTTGGGAATTTCCAACAAGGCATCTAAAAATCCCTTATATCTTTTCATACTCGACAATTCTTGAACAAAAGACATCTGATCATCATTGCTTAAACTTTGTTGATGCTCAATCTGGAATTCACCATTAATTGTACCAGGTGATGATGGACAAACTAGAATAGAAGTGAATCTATTATGACAATTACTTCTATTATTTGATTTTCTTATATGAGATATGCTAAAATAGTCGATAATTGCAGCCATATATCCCTTCATCATTGAATACCTTATGTTGTTTTCAATGTCCATGGTAATTTGATATGCATGATGCAATTTTAAGGGCTCCTTGTCTCTCAACAAATAACTCATTTCTTCATCAAATGCACCCAAATATACAACCAAACACTTTGCATCGCTTGGTCTCATAGTTTCAGGAATATCCCTAATTGCCTTTGCAAATCTGAGGTTGAAAGTTGGGACAAACTCCTCTTCATCCTTTTGGATTTCCATGAATTTTTCCTTACTGAACCCAGATTAATCCTTTCACAAAACTATTTTGTAAATGCTACCATGAAGGTATAGAACATATTGGCAAATATGAGAACCAATCTCTAGCATCTTCCTTTAAATATTGAACAAAGAATTTTATGACCACATCTTCATGATCTATCTCATAATCTCTCATCAAATCCGTAAATGTATGAAAATTTCTATAAGTTGATTCATTTCCATTCCTTGTGAATTATAGCAAATGTTCCCTAACATTATTAGGAACAAGGTTTGGGAAACCCCGAATACCATTAAAGTTCAATGGCCTATATCTCCCAATAGAGAAATTTCTTTGATGGCATGCCAAAGGCTACATGCCTTGCATATTTTTACTTGACATTCTTGTTATGCTTGGCATAACCACCCTATTTTTTTTGGTCAAAATGGGTCCCCCTTTTGATGTTCTTGTATTTGGTGTTCTTGTTCAGGCTTTAGGAGTTGTCTTTTTCTCCTAAGTCCTTGTTCTCCTTTGTTTGTCGGGTTCGGGTTTCAAACTATCATCATCACTTGTTACTTTCCAAAGTTCAAGTTCTCATTTGTGGTCTAATCCTGATCCCCGTGCTTTGCCTTGTGTTTTCTTTGTTTTGTCGAGTTTGGGTTTCGCATCAGAACTATCACCTTACACCCTTAAAAGTGTAGGTTCCTATTTTCGATAGGATCTCGACTTCCCCTTTTCTTCCTTGTGTGTTTTTTCTTTTGTCAGAATCGGACTTCGAGCCGGAACCAAAACAAAGAACTTTTCCAAAGTTCTTGTTCTTGTTTCCATCCCGATCCCGATTTCTAACTCTCTTTATCTCTTTCGAAATCAGGCTTCGGACCGAAACTTGAACCTTGATCTATGTTTTCTCCTAGTCCTAATTCCCACGTTTGTCTTTTATCTATCGAGATTCATATTTTAGACCTTCGATTGAACTTTGCACTCATTGAAAGTTAGGTGTTGTATCATGACCCGATCCTAACTCCCGCTTGCCTTCATTCATGCAATGGCGCATTTATGACCTTTGCCCCCATTCTGAGGCCCGACCAGCCCACATTTATGGACACTTGTTCGCACGCACAAGTTTTTATTCCCCTCTCCTCTTTTTTTCATTCATTTTGGCTTGCACAGGTAGCATGTGGATTTTTTTCACCTTGTTGTTAGATTTTTAGTTGTGTTTGGAGGTAGGTGTCTTTTCCTGTGTTTTCCTTTTTTTTTGGTGTTTGCATTTTTGGTTTCTTGTTTGTTTCTTGCTCATTCTTTCGAGTTTGTTTTTTGGTTCTCATTCTTTCGAGTTTGTTTTTTGGTTTTCTTCGCACCCTTTTGGTGCGTTTTCCTTTGTTCTTGAGTCCTTTGGTTCATTTTTCCTTATTTTGTTTTGGGTTTTCCCCATTTTTGTTTTTCTCGCGTTTTGTTTCATATTTTGCTCATGGGGTTTTCTATTCCCATTGTGCCCTGGGATATCTAGGGTTTTCCAAATTACTTGATTAGATATGTTTGAAATTTGATAAACCTTTAAGTTTCGACCATTACTAAACAAATCCTAATTTCAAAGGCATATTTTTAGATATTGTTACATTTATTTTTCCTTCATGTCTATTGATTGCTTTGATTCTAATCCTGAATCTATGTCGGAATCAGGATTTAGAATGGCACCATATGTTTAGACCATCATCTAGGTCTAGGTCTTGGCTTTTTCTCGATTCTGACTCTCGATGTTTCATCAGGATCAGAGTTTGGGTTGTGACTCCAAAATGTTCAAAATTTTCATGATGTATCTATTTGTGTACTGAATCTGATCCTCGCGTCACCATCGAGATCAAATTTTGGATGGGTACCCTACCGTTGACATACCTGTAGGTTCCATCATTTGGTGTCACTCTGATTCTGACTTCCGATACAGTGTCGGGATCAAAACTCAAAGTTAACTTATCCCAGCTACACATACCAAAGGTCAGGTTCTTAATGTAATCTCGATTTTGACCCCCGATATCTTATCAGGATCGAAACTCATGATGCTACCAAAACTTGTTCACTTCTATGAGGTCCAGTCTTAAACCATAAAATAATTCCAATTCCTGAAGTATGATCAGGATCAGAACTTGTGACATTACCCAATCTTATGCACTCTTTTGTGTCTGGTTCCAAATCATAGCTCGATTCCAACTTTCAATGTTCCATCAGGATCAGAACTCAGAGACAACCCTTTATTGATGCCATTTGTTAAGTGTCACTGTTGAGTCAAGATCCGATCCCAATTTTTTAATGCATTGCAGGATTGGATCACATAACGAAACTAAAACCTTTCTTCATGATAGGTATAGGTGTCAAATCAAGACCTGATCCCAACTTTCGACATAGTTCAGTATTATTCTTAGAATGGTCAAGTTCTTGGTTTTGTCTCGAACTCAAAACCCAAAAATGTTGAGTTAACTTGTAAAATGGAAATCTTTCTTGAATGGATGAGGATTAATATGAATGATTGTGTTAATCTTCTCCTCACTTTTCTCCTCATTGTCTGATAATGATCAATATTGCAGGTATTAAATAAATGTTTGATTTGGAGGAGGAAGTTCCCACTGAAGGAACATCAAAGGGGGAAAATGCTAAAAGGATAAAACAAGAGCAGGTTCTCGTTACCATGAAGCATAAGTTCCAGGGAACCCTAGTACTATCCAAATTTAGCTCAAATGTCATGAACATTACATATACATTGGTGGGGTCACATTTATTTCGAGCAGATTTATGATGACACTTTTTCAGAAGATGCTTCCCCAACGGCAAAGAGAATTGTAGACTCTGGGTTAGCCCATGTGGCTACTTTCCCTATTGATGTGCAATTTCCTGAGTTCATTTTAACTAATGCACAAACTTATAATCCAACTTAGAGGTAGTGTATTGATTCCCAAGGCAATGTGATCATTGATCTGACCCCAACAATGATTAGACTAGTTTTTGATCCTCCTCACCCTAGCCCCAAGATTATGTCTGAAGTTGAGGCACTTGAATGGTGGGAAACAAATGAGGATGGGAACAAAAGACTTATTAATAAAAGGTGGCTCAAGGCAGAGAAGAAATCAATAAAGAAGATGCCACCTAAGCCAAAGATTATGAAAGAGTAATGTTCAGGGTAGAATGGGTAGATACGCCTAAGGAAGAAATAGTACACCAATTTTTTAGCAATATGGATGGTTATCTCAAGAATAAGGCATCCAAAACAGCTAAAAGTAGCTAAGTGGCAAGGGAATATTCTATTTTTAAAAAGGATTCAAGTCAAAAATTTCAACCATCTTCAGGCAACCTATGGATAGCAGCATCTTCAAATCTATTTTTGAACAAGTGGACAGCTCTAGGTCAATTTTGATAGACCAAGGATTGGGCGTGGTGATCAATAGTGTACCTGGTAGTGATTCCCAGTCAAATTTTTACTAGATGGACATATGGAATACTTCCCAGGTGCAAGAATCTCAACAAAAGAAGACTCAAACTCAACTAGAGGCACCCCTATGATTATGGATCTGAGCCCCAAATTTGTGGATCTTGATTTTTGATAGGAGAAATTGATGTTAATTCTTTCTATAATTGGGAATTTTCTCCTCATTGTAAAAGACCGGTTGATTGAAGTCAGATTGGCTACCTAAATATTAGATATAGTTTTATTTTTACAGCTTTATGCAAGGCACTTGAACAATTTTACAGTTTTTAATGCAAGTATTTTATTTTCAAAAGCTAGTTGGTTTAATGATAATGTTGATAGACAATGGTTTTTTGTATGCCAGTGGATTTTACTGTGCGTAAATGTGTCTTAATTGATGAAAATCAATAGAAGATTTTGAATTTAAAACCATCTAAGTATTATTTATGGATGATGTTTCTTACTGTTTATTGATCTATTAATTTTGGTGATGAGCTTATGGTATTTTACTATTGAAAAGTCTAGAAAAGTAATGATGAATGGTTGTGTGTTTTAAATCTGCACTATGAATGGATGTGATGGTATGAATTATTTCATGAATTGTGTTGTTATGTAGTTTTAGTTAATTGGAAAATGCTCATTATAAGAATTACATGTCTAAACTTAAAGGAATTTGTGTTCACGTTTTATTATTCTAATCCTTGATTGATCTTTTTCTATTTATTTGAAACCCCCATGTTAAGTTATTTTGCACTATCCAGTTTGTACTCACTTACCAACAAAGGCCCCTTGAACATTATGGTTGCATAGGCCACTGAATGATGACATCACAGTTGAGAACCAACTACGGAGACCTTGGAAGATAGGTGGTTTTAGATCAGTTATCTTTTTCAAGAGAAATAGAGTAGAGATATTTTATTTTAACGTTGTTGTGTTATTTTGACCATCAACAATTCCACAAGGAGTAACAAAGGAATGATACATTTTCTTGTACCCCTTTAAAAACCTCAAATATCAACTTCACAGTTGATCATTCACTACCTTACTCCTTGAGTTAATCATGATTTTAAAATGCATGACTCAAATACATCTATGCCTTGGATCTTCTAATGGGCAGATTTCAAAGATAAGCATACTTCTTCATCATAATATAGAAACTTCAAGTTATATCTTAGAAGTATGTAAAATTACCACTACCATTCTATTTATTAGTGCTCAATTCACTTAATAGGGAACCAAAAAAATTCCAAATCACTCAACATGGTTTTCACACAAATTTATGCTTCTTAAAAACCCAAAACGGGGGAAATACCTAGATATGTTGTAGCTCCTTTGAAATATGCTTCGATTGGAAAACTTCACAAATCTGAAGCCATCGTCACAATTTCATCAAGTTTTTTTCATAGATTTTTCACCTCCTATAGAGGAATAAACTTCAACAATATGAAGTCTCTTTCAAACGTTGATTTCACTTTGAGTCTTCTCCAAAATATGAGTGTCACATGAATCCTTTATATTTTCTGCAACATAAACCTTTTCATGATCAAAAATCAATATCTGAACCAGATGGTTAGACTTAGTAAATTCTTTGACTCTCTCAAGATAATACTAGAGTCCTTTAAAACTTTCCTTCTAGCTCCATCAGGGTACTTCATCATGTGAGCTTAGGTATATCTCATCTATTCTCAGTAGATTTTTTGGAATTTTCAAACAATACACGTTGGTGTAGAGATCTCAGAGTCACCTGTTAGGATTAGAAGGCAAATATCTAACAAGTTAAATGCATATTTAATCAATAAAATAGATAAATAAAACACAGAGTAAATTATAGCAAAAATGAGACAACACAGATAATTTAATGTGGTTCACCCAATCTGGGCTACATCCACAAAACCGTAGCCATCCAATAATTTTATTATCTAGTGCAAAGCATATTACAATATCATGAATAATTCCATGCTACAACTCCCCATCCCAACCGCTTATAACAAGCTTTTAGAAGCTTCCAAAAATTAGGGTTTACAAAGTTAGCTTTTTTTCTTTTTTGGTGATGAAGCGAAAAAAAAGGTGAAAAAAAAATTTCTCAAGGGCTGCCACCCCCGCCCAACCCCGAACCCTGGAGAGGATACATGAAGAGTGTACAATACTAAAGATTGTATAGTATAGCATGATCAGTCGCCACATACCAACATCTCCACCCACATCTAGTGAGAAATTATAAAATACTCATAGAATTATGGTATATCTTGATATTATTTGCAAGTTTCAAGGGAAACACAATATATTCTTGCAACATTTTGAGAGTTAACTCACTGATATCAAAGCTAGACCAAAAAAGGAATTGTACTTATCAAATTATTTGACTCTAACACTTATGATCTAGAAACACGCACTTCATGAGTAGTTTCCCTAGTAGAGTCACCAATCTATTGGTTATTTTTTTAGAACCAAACTTGATCTCACCAAATTCCTATGAATTTGCCACAATTAAATGATGAGCAAAGGAAAGGATTGGCCAACAAACAAGTAAGAATTACTAGGCCCTTACTTCTACTCTTCAAGCTCTATGAAACCTAGGAGGGTAATCTTGATAATGTTCAAATAGTATTCCCTTATCATTTTACCCTGAGCATTAGAACAAACAAATGTATTCCCAACAACTGAAAATAGATGAAATCCATCAAGGATCTGGCTGATCCTTAAATGAACCTCAACCTAAAGTAGGGAATAAGTGAAAATTCATAATGATGTGTTGTAATTGAAGGTATTTAGATGATTTTCATTCTCATTTTGAGCTCTTGGTCAAGTGAAAGACTGAATCATTTACATTCAAGATAACCAAAAAAAAATACTAGTGCCTCTATCTTTGGGTAACAAAGTCACATTTGTAATAATTTTTAATACACTAGCAATTTTGACTCAACATTTGGGGACTATTGACATATTGTATTACAATATTCAATTTACTATGTTGAAAACAAAACTATTTAGCAATCCTAGAATCTTCCCTCACAAACATGTGATCTTATTTAAGCATTTAATCAATTCCTTCAACCGAAGCAGAAATAAAATCACTCATTCAATTAAAACAACCGAACGTGCAAACAAAAAGATCCTTAACCATTGCAATTATAATCTGGAAGAGAAAATACATAGGAGAGAATGTGCTTTTGAACTAGCATTTTTATTTATATATTGTTACTAATGTAAAACTAATTAACTTTATTACAAACCAACTCATACCCTAGACTTCATACTAATTTGTTCATCTATGCATGAATTTACAAATTGCTCTTTCATGAGCTTAGTTTTCCAACCTAGACCACTTGAGACCCAAAATTCAAACCCCTGTAATTGGCCTAGAAATCCCATTTATCAAAATATGGGAGCAACAAGCATCAGGCCAAATTAAAATTTCAATCTCATTTACATTTGACACTCAATTTCATTTCAATTTCAAGATTCCCCTAGACGGTTACATTTGGTCATTGCAAAAGTAGGGGGAAAGCAAAAGACAAAACCCATATAGTTTGTTGAAGAAGATCAACCAACCTTCCAAAAGAAATTGTTCGTCGTTGCAGCAGCACCAAAATCTCTCGTCCACGTCAAGTAAATAAGATTCTCCACATCAACACCCAACACAAAAACTTACATGTTTGTTGAAGAAACTTACATGTTCATTGAAGAAGACGAGCCCGCCATTGTGGCAGTGGTGTCATCAAAAACAAAAATAGAACCGAGGTGCTACTCTAATTCTTCAGAATCAGAGTAGGAACGCCCACTCCGTGTTCTCATTGAAAATGGAGAAGCCACTACCCCTCCATCGTCTGAATCCTCTCATGCCACCAAAGTGAAAAGATATCGACCATACTCTTGGTCAATATCCATTTCATCGCTCAAAGGACTAGTCAAATCCCCCATGGGAGAGTTGTGCCTTCCCATATAAGAATCATAATCCTTGTGGTAATTATTATTCCTCTTCCCCCAAGACTTAACCAATTTCCCACCAGGCTCACACTAGTCATGACCAACAACCCTACTCCTCAAGTTGTAATTACTCTTGATACAACCCTTCTTAGACTTCTTCCAGGATTTCTTCTTCTCCTTTGTTGTTGTAGGAGCTCCTGGTGTGCCTGGTTCAATTTCAGGCACATCGTCTTGAAGTTCAAGCATACTAATCCTCCTAGACCTCCTGACTGGTTGGAAAAACTCACTAGGATTACTCATTATCACAAGAAATAGAACAAGAACTAGCAAACCTCCACTTTCAGAAAAATTCACTAGTTTATGCTCTCAAATTGAATTTGCAGAAAAGAAACCTCAGACCCACACAATGCAAACTAGTCCAAGTAAAAATTGTAGGCAATTAAACTCTTACCACCCCAGTAATTTAGAGCTCACAATATAACTCATGTATAATTGAAATAGAGCAGGTATGAATACCCACTTACCCAAGAAAACCACTTTCACTATCTCTGCAATTACTTGCCCTAGACTCACACGGTTCTTTTCTCCTTAATCGTCACTCCTTGGAGAATTTGTAGAATATTCCAAAAGGTTCGGTCTCAGATATTATAATTGAAAGAATTGTTGAGCTTGAGTGTTCATTCACTAACTTTAATTCCCTTTGTGAGTAGCGTTTGGCTGGTTTAGAAGCCAAGGTATTGTACACCAATGTGGACATCAATAAACTTCTTCATGCTTGTCACATTTCAATGAAGAATAGTGCAGACTCTTTGGAGGTTTTGTTTCGCAAAATCAATGAGCTTAGAGAGGGTCAGTTGTATTTCTTTGAGTTAATGGAAAAGGAACAATTGGCCAAAGGTAAAGGAAGAAAAGGTGTGAAGGACAATGGTAAAGGCCCTAGTGCTAGAGGGTTGGCTAACTAGAAGAAGTCCTTTGGAGCTGAGAAAAAAGAATTGTTGGACATGATTGGGTTGCATAGGAACCAGGAGTTTGATATGGCCAACACCTTAAATATTTTGAAGTAGTGTCTTGTTGTTGTTTTTCTGTTTTTTTTTATGTTGTTGGGTCTCAATTACTTTACTGTTGTTTTGTTGTGGTTGGTTGTTGCTCATTGGTTAGTGTTATTTCTTGGGAGCAGTATTTTGTTTTTTTTGGTATTTTGGGTTGCGGTCTACTACTAATATTTTAGTTTAGTATTTTGTGAGCAAAATTTTGTACCTAAAGTTGTAAAGGGTTTCGAGTCCCTTCAAAACCCATTTTTCCCATATAATCAAAACCATCACTCCTTGCTTTTACAACTTGTAACTCAAAAACGGTGGTAACACCTCAAAAAGCTACCACGTCACCATTTAATCTTATTAGTCATCTCTAATCTGAAAACCATCATGTATCACCATCCTAGTTCGTGCTCCTTCAATTTAATTGGCGAGGCACCAAGAGCCGGCAATGAGGGGAATATTCTCTCGAACATTCCATCGCCCATCGTGGATTTGCCTTCCTTTTTCGGATTCCTATCAACGATGTGAGAATTAGCATGATGAAATCTTAGCCGTTGGATCAAATCCCACCTTTGATCATGTTTGTTTCCCATCGCGTATCGCTGATTCTTGGTTCAAATTCCAAATCACATCAGTGATGGGAGAGGAAAGGTGATGGAACAAGATTAAGCCACATGTACCTTCTTGAAAATTGAAGGCACAAGAAATATCACTCACAAGAGAAATTCAAATCAGCGATAGAATATTGGAACACATAACCGCATCGCTCATCACTACTTTGAGACTCAAAGTTTACAATCAATCTGCGATGAGTGACAAAAGAAAATGCAAAGAGCATAAATGGTTATCATGCATCACTAATGCAAAACTTAAGGTCCATAACTTATTTGCAATACACGATACAAAGGAAACACCACTCATTGCATATCGTTAATGCGGGTTGTGCATTCACAAAGCTATCTACGATGAGTGATGAGAAAACGCGGTAAACGGGACTTAAGTGTGACAATTTTACACGTGCTCATAAGTTGTTCTGAAAAGGGGACTGCCTAGGACCACATAAGGAAAGGCCTTAAAAGACATAAAACCATTTTATTCAAAGGATATAAAAGCCAAATAAGGTCGATCAGTTGACCTTATAAAATATGGGTATTATAGACCTAGGCATGAATGGTCAGTAATACAATGGATTCAATGACATAAGTCACAACTTAATTGATCGGGAACTGGCAATAAGGGGTCAACGATGGATTACAACGCTAACAAGGAAAAAAAATAAGGGTTATTTAGGAAGGGCTTTGACAACACAACCCAAAGGCATTGATAGCGGACAAAACCCTAAGTCCAAATACTTGAAACCAACCAAATTTTATAGAATTTTGAAATGGAACCAAAAAATTTAGGGGTTCCATCAAAATTGTTCAAGTACAACTCCCATGTTTCTTTTTCTATTTGAATAGTCAACACATTCTCATCAGGGAATGATTCTATATTAGGTAACACTAAGGGAGAGGGAGCATCGACTAATTTTTCGGTCAAGGCTTATCCTTTGATTGCATTTTGAGAGACAAATTTAAGATCAAACTCGGTTAACAACATAACCTACTTAGCTAAACGCCCCAATAAATCTATTTTAGTGAAAAGGTGTTTTAAAGGATCGAATTTCATCATCACATGCATTTTTGTGTTCAATAAGTAATGTCTCAATTTACTATTAAAAAATATGAGAGCTAAAAACTATTTTTCTATCATTGTATATCATGTCTCATAATCAATCAGGGTTCGACTTATGTAATAAACAGGATGTTCTCTACATTTGTCATCTTGCCAAGCCAACAATGTTGTGAGAGCATGGACTGATGTTGTTGTACAAAGGATAAATGGTTTGTCTTGCATAGTGGGTTGTAAAATAGGTTGAGTAGCAAGATAATATTTCAAATGCTCAAAGGCTTGTTTACAATCCTCATTCCAATTAAGTTGAACCTCTTTCTTAAGGATTTGTGTAAAGGGTAATGTTTGGTCTGCCAAGGATGCTACAAAATGATGAATAGCTTGAATTATTCATTTTAAAGTGTGCAATTGAGAAATGTTTTTAGGAGGTGGCATGTTAATGATAGCATCAATTTTCTTTGTTTCCACCTCAATGCCTCTGTGAGATACTATAAAACCTAAAAAAAATCCACTATCTATGCCAAAGACACTTTTTTCGGATTCAATCTCATGTTATATTTTCACATTCTTTCAAAGATCTTCCGAAGGATATTCACATTGTCTTGTTGAGTTAAATATTTGGCTAGAATATAATCAACATAATCTTCCAAAATCTTGTGTATGTAATCATGAAATATCAATCTCATAGCTCTTTAATATGTTGCACCTGCATTCTTTAATCCAAAAGGCATAACTACCCAATAAAATGTTCCCCAAGCTGTAGTAAATGTTGTCTAATATTGATCTTGAGGATTGATAAAGATTTGATTATATCTAAAAAATCCATCCATGAACAACAATAAAGCATGTCCCACAGTTGAATCTACTATCATGTCAATATTAGGAAGAGGAAATCATCTTTTAAAGATGCTTTATTTAAATCATGAAAGTTCATACACATCCTAATACGATTATCAGGTTTTGTGAATGCAACAATAATTGAGATCCAAGGATAATATTCTATAGGTCATATAAAACCAGCTTCAAGAAGCTTTTCAATCTCAGCCTTAACCATTAAAGCTATCTTAGGATTCATCTTTCATATATTTTGTCTTACCAATTTAGCATCTTCTTCAAGAACTATGTTGTGTGTCACTATCTTAGCATCAATACCTGACATGTCTGAATAAGTCCAAGAAAAAATTTCATGAAATTCATGAGCTAATGTTGCATGATCCTCCTATTCATCTTCATCAAGGCACTTTCCTATTTGAATCACTCTTTCTTTGTTAGTTGTATCCATTGGTATGTTGATTGTATCTCCCAAAGGAAGTGCATTTTTTCGGAATCTCAGGATTGTATTCTTCTTTTTCATTGTCAATCTTATTAATTTCCTTTTCTTCATCCACTTGTTTAGCACTAATCATAGCACATGTGACCCATTTCTTTTTAGGAGGAGTACACGATTCATCATAAACTCCTAACATTTCTTTCAAAGCTTCATCATCTTCAAAGTATTGCAATGATTCTTTGTAAGTTGTATCAATCAATTCAGGATGCTTTAAAGTGAGAGTTGTCTTAATAGAGTTACACATGATGGTGTTGATGTTGAGTGAGGGTCTTTTCATTGCTTGCATTATCTTAGAAGGAAAATATCCCAAACCACTTTTTCTTTCTTGTGTGTTAGGCTCTATAGGAATAAAAATTCCTTGTTCTTTCCTTCCACATCCTTTTCCATGATAACCAAGTTGTTTTACGAGCTCGTAACCTCTTCCATAAATTTTCTCCATCTCTTTTAGGTTTGGTGGTTGTTGGTAGTCTATTTCATCAAAAAAAATTGTATAGCTTGTGTCTTCTTCTAGAGTAGATGAAGTAGATGCTTGTGAGTTTTCTTTCCAATTCTATGTTGATATTACCATTGGTTGTTTTTGTTTTTTGGTTTCTTTCGTTGTAATTTTGAATTCTCCCATGAATGTTGGTGTGAAATCTAAGAAACCCCAATCATCTTCTAACAACTTAGTGACTTCATCAATGATCTTCCCATGTTCTTCCTTCATGACTTAAAATTTTGTAGTTGGTATCAATGCTTTCAAAGGATCTTGATTTTCTTTCTCAGCAATCAAAAAAATTTCAAGTTCAGGATCAGCCTTGAGTGCATAAACTTTGTTGTCATAGATGTAATTCATTACACGATGAAGGGTAGAAGGCACTCCATTCATTTCATGAATCCATGGTCTCCCCAAGAGGAGATTGTAAGAAATATCATGAGGCATAACATGCACTAGAGTGTGTAATAGGACCTTTCCAACTTTAATAGGTAATGTGATGACTCCAAGCGGTTGTTTTCCTATATTATCAAATCCATGGATAGACAAAGAATCAGGGACAATTTCACTCTTATCCATATCAATCTATTGAATAAACTGGATACTGAGAGGGGGGTGAATCAATATCCACTAAAACTTATTGAACAATTACCATTAATTCTTTACAACATAAAATAGATAAGAGCAATAACAAAACATGAGATTTCACAACACAGAGACACCAAATTTTACATGGAAAACCCAATGAGGGAAAAACCACGGTGAGGATTAGCTCACAATATATATAGTTATATCAACACCGGCTCACTACCAGATACAAAAGCTCACTGATTACAAGGACTTACTGTCCAAAATGGAGGCTCACTGCCTACATAAATTATGTAAACAAAAACTGGCTAACCGCCAAAGTTGAACTAATGAAGTTACACCACAAGTACAGATTCAGTTCCTTATATGCTTAAAGTATTTGCTCGCAGACTAATCTTTAGTTTACACACTTTTTTTATACATACTTCTTCTCTTCGTATTCTCATTCCACCCACCATAAACTACCAACATTTGCATACAACTACACTCATCCTCATATCTTCAAGACAACTTGTATATATACTCGCATGCATCAATTAGGTCATCTTCATGTTAGGCTTTTCAAAATTAATTCACCCATATCATGCAACATCATGTCGACTGGGACAAAAGCTAGGTCTCACATATAATTCGCAATCCATTATAGACTGAATATTAGGTCAGCCATGATTAACCTAATATTGAAATGCAATCACAAAAACTAATGCAAACCCATCACTCAAACATATGAGAATTCATACATACACACTTCCAACCATTATAAGCCTTTTTCCCAAAACCTTAGATCATATTGATTACCAAAGAGAATATGCGGACCAAAATACCAAAGATACAGAATCAAATATCGGATGGGATAAACTAGATCTGCACATCGATACAGGGTACCGGACAAACATGGTGACATCAATGACAACATAAGACCGATCTCTTCCATATTTCCAAAAATCTCCCCCTTTGGAATTAATGGCAACATGTGCTCAAAAACATAATTCAAAAACTCTCCTACAATTTCTCATTCCATATCTCTCCCAAAAAAAATCCATATCTCTCCCCCTTTGACATCAATGGAAAAGGGCACCAAAAAAAGGATATAAACATGGTGACATTCAAAAATTATTACTCATTCAAAATTTCAAAATCTCAAAACTTTCAGGCAACAAATCTCTCAAACTAGAATGACACTTTTTACCTGAAATACTTTCTTAAACCTTTCTTTAATAACAAGATATAATTTCTTCCATTCAAGCACTGCAGAGTCCATTCTTGTGTATGTGCTTTCCAATAGAGCCAACAGTGTGAAAGAGGACGACCAATTTGTAGAAGATAATTTTCTTTCACAGTCTTCTGCATCAGAGAGTATTCTGAAAAGATGATCTAACCAAACCTCAACAATTTCCTTAAGAAGCAAGAAGGTCTTCACTACATCATCCCTTTTTCTCTGCACAATGATCATTTTTGCTTGTAGTTCACCAAATCTCAGCCTTTTCTTTCCTTCTTTGTCTTTAAAAATATCAAACTTCTTTCCAATATTGTTCACTTCGAAATCAATTGATTCAATCCTACTTCTGAAATTATCAACTGCAGCAGGCCACCAGAGGCAATACTTGTATATGTCAGACATTTCCTTTATGTACTTCTTCATCTCCACAACCAGTTTAGATAACCTCTGCTTTGCTTTAGAACATCTCTTCTCAACCAAGGCTTCCAACTTACATCCTTTCGGACCTTCAAGCAACATCCTTTCTTCAACTACTTCAACTAGATTCTCAGGCAGGGAGTTACAAATGTTAGGAACATCAATACCTTTACAAAGAAGATACTCAACTAGAGCTTCATCAATTTTGAGTCTGTTAACAGGAGAGGCCGTAATCCAAAATTCACCAATTTTCTTCATTTTCCCTTTAATTAGCATAGATCGGATGTCATCTGGATCAGAGGATTCGGATCCAGTTAGAGATTCTTCTCCTTCTTCCTTCTCTTCAGGAATAGCAATGATATTTTCAGCTATAGCTTTTCTTTTCTTCGATTCTGGAGGAGAATCGCTAGTGACCACTTCCAATTCTTTTGTTCTGGAGGAAGAATCTTCCTCAAATTGACTCAACATAGTTTAACCAGAGCTTATTACATTCTGCAAGGATAAGAAATTTTTTTTACATGCACTTGCTTTATCCTCTAAACTTTCCAAGTGTCTGCATATTTGTCTTCCAATGGGAATGTTGGATTCCCACTCAACATCTCTCTTTCTCGGTAGTGATTTCAAAAAATAAAGTACTAGACATGTAAGCAAGGACCCAAAATGAAATGGGTATCCTTCTCCCAGTGAAATTTGTATGTTCTCGGTGAGATTTTCAAGAATTATCTTACATAGATCAAACTGTTTGTTCTCTTTTACCATTTTATGTGCCAAATACACTACAATGGCCAAAGTAGAACTTTCTTGATTTCTGAAATAAATTTTATAAGAAATATCGTACACAACATACCTAACCGAGGAATCGAAATAAGTATTGATCAACAGTCCTCGAGGATCTTTGTCAACTCCCATCATTTCCTCTACTTCCTTGTATTGTATAGTCTTATGTCTAGGAAGTTCTCCAATGCTGCACAGACCGATAACCGCTTTGATTGCTTCCTTCGAAATAGGATAGGATTTATCAAATACAATGTTTTCATCCTTGAATTTTCTCAGAAGGAATAGAATATTCTTTATTTATCAGCAAACCAAGGGAATTCTCCCCATAAATCCAAACCTAGGGTTTGTAATTTTCATAATTTGCTCGGTTCCAACCCTAATTCCATCTTCTTTATTTTGTGATTATCGAATTCATCTAGCTCAACCCCTTTTAACTTCATAATGGTATTCCCACTCGATCCTCTATTAGAAATTTACATTATAGCTCTTAAAATTCAACAAGAAAATTCTTCTATTACCTTCCTTTGCAGTTGTGAGATAGGGAAACTTTCATCACCTACTTTCGCATGTCCACAAAGTTTTCTTCAAAGGGCTTCAAATCGCTTCAGAAATGCTTCAAAAGAGTTCCAAGTCGCTCTACAAATCCTTTGAATGCATTTGATGATCAAAATAATTCAAGAAATTTCCTTTATACATCATCATTTCGCCCTAACTCACATTAATTACAAAAAGCTAACAAAACTTTCTTCCACTCTACTGAGAAACCCTAATTCACTCCGTAAAAGAACATGCTCACATATTTTCTTCTGGTTTCTTTTGTATAACTTTTGTCTTGTCATTTCTTACAATATATCTACGTGCCAACACCTAGCACGCTGCACTTTTGGGGGTTTAATTGATTTTTTGATGAAGCTCTCCCTAAGACCATGCTAGGTCTAGTTCTCAGAGGAATCATCTACATTGGATGAGGGTACAGATACATCAGTAGTCTCTAATTCTTCTTTTTGTTTCCATATCTTGCTCATTTCCTGCTTAACTTCTTCCTTTTCAATCTTTTTCACCGGTTCATCATCTTTCACCAGAGAAGATTGCTTCCCCTTTTCACTTTTGCACACTTTTGAAATATGTCCCAATTTTTTGCAATGGTAGCAGACAACATTTCTTTGTCCTATTTGATTTCCATTCATCCCTATTCTGCATTAATTCGCTTTATGTCCAAACATGTTACAGGTATAGCAATAGCCATCAAAATATTAATTTATCCTTCCTCTCTTGAATTTGTTCATCATCACTCTACTAACCATCCTTACTTGTGATCTGCATTCAATAGCTTTATGTCCTATCTTCTTGCATGTATAACATTGTCTAGAGAAGGGACCAAAAAATTGATTCAACCTAATCCTACACTCAGTTGCCTTATGTCCAAATTTGTTACATGAAAAAAAAACACCATTGAATGATGAGCACCTTTGTTCATTCGGTTGTCTGATAGGTGATATCCTTTTAGCGTTTCTTTTCTACTTTCCTTTCTCCTGAGTCTTTTGATTATTTACTAGATTTGAGTTTTTTATTTTTCCATCATCTTCATTACTTAAGCCACTTTTGTCTTTAGAAGGTTTATGTCCAGCTATTAATTCATCAAGCTTGGTCGAGCTTGTCTTAAAGTCATCTTCACAGAGTTTTTCTTTCTCAAGTTCTTTTAGATTCATCACTTCCTGTTCAATCTTAGATCAAACATCAGCCTTGCTTTGTATCATTGTTTTCAAGCATTCTTCAACTTTGTTCTTTTAATCTATCTTCAATTTCAGATTGGTATTCTCGTAATTTGCTTGTTTCAATTCTTCACTCACTTCTTTTTATCTTTCTTTGAATTTCCTTAACTGCTCTTTCAATTTTTGGACACATTCATTTGCTTCATCAAGATTCTCTTTTATATCTATGTTCTCAATTTCGGCCTTGTCAAGATCTTCAAGGTAGTCAAGATCTCTTCTTTATCCATTGTTCAATTTGTAGGATCTCCCTCAAGCTATTAGACTTCTCTAGAGGAGTCAAAGCTTTGATACCACTTGTTGAATGAATCGGATATTGAGAGGGGGGGTGAATCAATATCCACTAAAACTTATTGAACAAATACAATTAATTATTTATAGCATAGAACAAATAAGAGCAATAATAAAACATGAGATTTCACAACATGGAGACACTAGATTTTACGTGGAAAACCCAATGAGGGAAAAACCGCGGTGAGGATTAGCTCACAATATATATATATATAGTTATATCAATACCGGCTCACTGCCAGATACAAAATCTCACTGCTTACAAGGACTTACTATCCAAAATGGAGGCTCACTGCCTAAATAAATTGTGTAAACAAAAATTGGCTAACCACCAAATTTGAATTGATGAAGTTACACCACAAGTGCAGATTCAGTTCCTTATATGCTCAGAGTATTTGCTCGCAAACTAATCTTTAGTCCGTACACTTTGTTTATACATACTTCTTCTCTTTGCATTCGCATTCCACCCACCACAAACTACCAGCAATCGCATACAACTACACTCATCCTCATATCTTCAATACAACTTGTATATATACTCTCATGCATCAATTAGGTTGGCTTCATGTAAGGCTTTTCAAAATTAATTCACCTGTGTCATGCGACATCATGTCAGTTGGGACCAAAGCTATGTCTCACATATAATTCACAATCCATTATAGGTTGAATATTAGGTCGGCCATGATTAACCTAATATCGAAATGCAATCACAAAAATCGATGCCAACGCATCACTCAAACATATAAAAATTTGAGAATGCATACATACACGCTTCCAACCATTATAAGCCTTTTACCAATACCTTAGATCATATTGATTACCGGAGAGAATATGCGGACCAAAATACCAGAGATACCAGATCAAATATAGAATGGGATAAACTAGATCTGCACATCGATACAGGGTACCAGACCAACATGGTGACATCAATGACAACATAAGACTAGTCTCTTCCATATTTCCAACACAATATTCTCCAATAGGCTCACACTACACACATTATAGGCCAAACCATTGTCAACAAGGGTTCTCTTTATCGTGATTTGATTAACACGGGCTATTATCATGAATGCATCGTGTCATTTTTGAACTTCCGAGGGTAATTCTCTTTGGTGAAAAACAATATCTAAATTAACCTCTTTTATTCCTTGAACTAAGGCTACCACATCATTTGAATTTGTATTAGAAGGAACCATAACTTTTTGCAAGGTTGTTTGAAGCATACTATGGTAATTTGGTGAAGCTTGAATAAGATCCCATAGGGATATCTTAGCAGGTGTATTCTTAAATTTTTCAACAAGATCATATTACGTTCCACTATTCGAAGGTAAATGAGGAGCATTGGGCAAGATAGGTTTAGGCAAAGGTAATGAAATAGGAGTTGTTTGTTGTTGCCTATTGTTCCTTGTATTGTATGTGTGAGCAATGATATTATAACTCGTTTGTTGTGAACTGTTGTTATTGTCAAGTGAAGGTTTTTTTTAGGTGGTTCTAGGATGAGCACAACTTTGTTTTGAACTTGAGGTTGTTGCGAGGGAGGGTAAATGATGAGTTGAGGTGTGATTTCATTAACGTATTTATGTTTTGGTTTGTCATGACAAGCCTTAGTGGATGCTCCTTGCGAGATGAAGTCCTCAAGGGCTTCATCTAACATGCCAAAGTCATCACTACTAAAGGGCTTGAGGGATAGGTTAATTTTGAAAAAGATATTTGACATAATCAAATAACTATGCTTTCTCCAAGGGTCTTGTTTGATTTTTTTGATGTTTTTGGTTTTTGTTTTTATTTTCTAATGATTGAAAAATATAAACTAATGTATCTAATGATACAATAATGTTAGAAATGAAAGAAAAATGTAGAAATATAATGCTACTTTTAACTAAAATATGAAAGAAATTATTTTTCCAATGTTGAAAAATTTAACTGAATGAACAATAAATTGAATGCAAAAACAAATTGTTTCAGGAAACTACTTCTCAGATCTAATAATAGAAACGAAAATGCAAACTAGAGACTAAAAACCACTCAGAATTTTTGTTGACAAAAATTGTACATGGACTCATTCGCCCTATGGTGAATGGGTCCCAGATTAGGGTTTGTTAAATTTGACTTTTGTTTTTCTAAGTTTATCCTATATGTTTGTTATTTCAAGTCTGTAATAGATTTTCTAGATTTTAGGCTTCTAAATGCAATGTTGACCAAGGTTGAAATGATGACTAATGTGACTAAATTTAATGTGCAATATGAATCTAAATGATTGAATGATGATTTCAATGTTAACACTATGTGAAACAAACTCGGATCTAATGCAATTTTTCTAATTTTTAGTGATTATAAGCAATGTAAACATGCAAATTTATCCTAAATGAAATGTTCACTAATGCGAGATGAAATAACCCTAAATGTAATGCAACTAATGTAAACTATTTCAAAACTAGGATCTAGGGTCGAAAGGACTCCAATTTTTAGAATTTTGTTGTACAAGTTTGGGTTCACCAAAATGAAACATAGAAAAATGGGGTAAATAACCCTATTCTTCGCTATTTCATTCAAGAAATGGGATCCAAACCATGAAGTAACTATCAACCCAAAAGGTGAGTCAAATGAAGGTTTGAATCAGTGATTCCTCTTTTTGCTAGGACAAGGGTCTAGGTCAAGTAGTGATTTGGGGAGACAAATTTGAAATGGTAAAACAACTCTAAACCTGGATCTACAAATTGCAATGAAGAAACTTATCACTAAATAGAAGGAAATAGTGAACTTTCCTAAAAAAATTGAGAGTAATTAATGTCGTGTACTTGTCAAAACTTGCTATATTTTGCAACCCTAATAGTAACTCACACCCTCTGGTGAATGGGTCTTGGTAGACTTCCCCAGATGACTCTGAATCAGAAACTGTAGCTTATGAACTATAAAAATCTACTGCCTTTGAAACCCTAACAGGGACTCATTCGCCCTATGGCAAATGGGTCCTAGTAGGCTCTTCTAGAAAACTTTGAATCTAAATTTGAAGTTCCAGGTTTGCAATTCCTCCTTGTAACTTGAAATTCCCACTTTTAGATACATATCTGCTAATAATCTGCAAAACAAATTTTGATGTTTGTTGGTGGATAGGGGTTTACCTCATTCCAACCCCAAGTTTGGTAATTAAACCTTGATGATTAATAGAAATCTAAAACATGAAATATGTGTGGATCAAGATCTCTAATGATGCAAAGAAACCCTACTCAATTGTGTTAGAATAGGATCCTGGAATGAAACATGAACAATGCAAAATACCTACTTTAGGAGATCCTAAATCCCCTTAATAAGTCACTAATATTAATATACCTCTCTTTAGGCTGAAAATAGAATGGTCATAGAAGATCGAATCACTTAGGAGACAAGTCATTAGGCTTGGTTGAATCTTATGATGCTTCTCCCAAAACCTATAATCCATCATGATTCTCAATAGGCATCTATCATCACTTCTTCAATAATGTTTGATCTTTGACAATAAAATGAGCTTGAAGACCTACAAAATACTATAATGTTGCTCCAATACTTCACTCTTGCTTTCTCCTTGAATATGAATACTTGATCTCATGAAAAATTTCTTAGATTCTTCTCTCTTTAAACTCTCTAGTTGAAACATAGTGAAATAACCTTGTATTTATACATATCTTAACATTAATTCTTGAAATTCAAATATCACAAGATGACATCAAATCTTGGAGTTGAAATCAATATCCAAAAGAGGGGTCCTAGGTCTAAGTGAGGACCCATTCACCATGTGGCGAATGGGTCTTAGGTCACTCACCTAGGACACACTTCGGACAATGTGAAATGTTATGTGAAAATAGGGTCCTAGGACCTAGTGAGGACCCATTCACCATGTGGAAAATGGGTCCTAGGCCACTAACCTAGGACACACACCTTCTAAAATTAAGTGTTGTGTAATGGAATTTATGAATGTTGAGTTTTATCTCTTGGAATTTACAAATAATTAGGCTTGGATTTGAATTAAAGGGGCCAATTAAGAAAAATTAAGCTCAATTAATTAATAAAGCCCTAGATTAGTGTGAAAGTGTAAATATACACTTTACAACACCTTAAATAAGGCACAATTAAGTCCATTTAATTAAAAGGGCCCTAAACCTAATGTGAGTGTGTAAAACACATTACAACACTAAATTAAGGCAACATTAAGCTCATTTTATTATTAATTATTCTCAAATTAAGTGTGAAAAAGGGATACTTTTTCCAACACTAAAGTAGTATAAAGAGAAGAGGGAATCCCCTCCCTTATTGTTAAAATTACAAATATTTGGTAAGAATGTTTATAATTTTTTGTTAGATTCAGGTGCTTCTAATAATGCCATGCCATTAGTTGTATGTAAATATTTGGGTCTCATTCCTACTAAATCAACAAGGAAATTCACTCAATTATACAAGACTAAAGTTAATGAGGTTGTGGAGCTTAATCATATACATATATAGCTCGTATATGATCCCCAAGTCCAACCTATCATCAATATTCAATTAGCAGATATTGTTGATATGTATGGTATGCTACTAAGTCAAGATTCATCCAAAGCCCTCAATGGTTATATGGCAACTGAATTTTATCATATGTGGCTTCCATTGAAGGGAATTGCTAATCAGATCAAGATAGAAAGAGATTTGACAATGAAACATTTGATCAATGAATATAACTAGAATAACAAGGTATTATTCTCAGAAGTGGATCTATGAGTCTACCTCTTTGAGGTCAATAGGATAAAAGAAGTAATATTGGTACATTGCAGTGGTATAAATACAAGGAATCTTAGTGATACTCCAAATAGAAAAGAGGTTTATGTGGAAACAATTGAAGGTCATCATCATGTACCCTTTTTTGAGAAACTTTTTGAAGGAAAAAATATGAGAATCCTACCTCATTTCATCACAAAACATCCTATTAGCTTGCAGAAGGAAACAAGAGATCAAAAGAGATACCTATACACACTGCCCAAATATCATAGGAATTAGGCCAATGGGACGGAAGTTACCATCATTAGGAGTTCACTAGTCCAAGCTCACTATACTAGAGCATGATCTATTTTTGTAATTCCTTTGGATTCCTCTGTATGGGAACACTCTAGCAACTCATCTTGATAAAGGAAATTGCTACACATAGCAGTGAATGATGATGCATAAGTCTGCAAATCACCTCTGCCATTGTATTTATAAAATTTTGGAACCTCCAACCCTTGGGGTATGGGGACATTCAGAATGTTTAGGGCCAAAGGAGTACAATGGTAATAAGGTTGCAAAGTATAATGAGAGGTGGTGTTAGCTAAGCTAGCTAATTGCAACTGCATATGACCCAAATTTTTCAATAGGGTATTTAAAAGAGGATTAGATATCAGGGGAGGTGGATTAGCCATGGTAGAAAAGGTTTGAGGTATAGATTCAAGTAGAGGAATGTTTTACCCCAAAGGAATACGAGATACATTAACTCCAAGATTAATGGGGTGCACAGACATAGTGTTTGCATCATCAACGTAATTCATCAAAGGTATAGAAGGATCAGTGTCCACCATATGCATAGATACCTTGAGTATCAAAAGACTCAATTGTATATCAGTGACATTCGATTAGGTATCTTGGGATTGAATTAATACCAATGTGTATGAAGGTACATGGGTCTCGACTATTTTAGATAGCACACAGAGTAACTCAAGGCCCTTGCGGTCTGAGATAAGTAAGTTCCTCAAACTACTTACAACAAGAGCATCTTGAGTGTATGTGTTACCACGGTTTAGAAAATCTTCAAATTCTTTAAGCCTCTCCTATAAATATTGAACCTGCTCAAAGGTGACCTTAAGAGTAGCTTCGTGAACTTTGGAGGAGGGGGACCCTAGAAGAGAATTTGAAGGGGAAAGACCACCAAACACTAGTTAAGACCCAGAAGGATCAAGGTTTCCATAAAACATTAAACTAGGTCTAGTAGGACTATACCTGTTAGGAGAGATGGTAGGCCTCAAGCTTCTTCTTACTATGTGTTTAGAGGTGGTAGATTGGTTTTTAAAGCTCATAGAAGAGTGCTTGCAACACACAACCTTTCCAATTCCCAAAAATAAGAGAAGACAGACTTAAAAGGAAATAAAGAGTTTTAGTATTTTAAAATCACCAAAGTTTTGGAAGAAGGTGATTTCATGTCAGGTTCACCAAAATATAGAGGAGGGGATTTACTACTCTCAAGATGATAAGGTACCAAGGAGAAAATATACCTCAACTACCTCAAAGGACATAGCTCAAGTGACAAGATTAGATGATGAAGGGTTTTTGTTTATGTTCTACACAGAGTTAAAAAGTGAGAGTTCCAAAAACTGAAAGAGCAGGTCATGAAGGTCTTCTGGAAAAACTAAAAAGCTCTTGGCCAAGGATTAAAATGTGGTGTACAGATGTCCCTACGGTGTGTTGATGTCTCATACAGATAAATAATCGAGAATAGCTCAGAAAACAACTAAGTGGCTACTAACAGTTCGAGTAACTAGAAACTCTTGAAATGCAAGTAAATAACAAAGAACAATAGAATTTAAAATAATTTCAACTAAGTGAAATATGGATGATAAAGTGAGAAGAACGAAAAAAAATACTCACAAGGAACCAAGAGATGAAGCCTCTAGCAAAGAAATGTCTTCAATACTTGTGCACATAAAACCAAGGAAAATTTTTGGGGTTGTTTAGGGGCTTTCCTTAGTCAAATCCCTATTTCGGTGTTTCCACCTCCATGAACAACTAGGTAGGATCAAGATGGATAAGATGTATAAATAAAATATGTGTGATAGAAACAAACCTCATAAAGGAGGAGAACCCCTATCACAGATATAAATAAATAAAGAAGAGATTATGTAGATAAGATAAAATAACAAGAGAGCATTACCAAGAGCCTGTGATTCTACTATTGAATTGATAGATGTGATAAGTTCTTGTGGAGATAATTTCTACAGAGATTCATTGTGAGAGTGAGAGAGAAAGAGAGAGAAAGAGAATAGAGATGATAAAGAGCCTAGGAAAGATTTATAGATAGAGAAATTGATAGATTCAAGGAGAGGTTAAAAATGAAGAGTTCTAGGGAGTTTATGCATGCAAGAGTCATTCCATCATGTATGCAAGCTAGCAGAGGAATTACGTTTGCAAATAGACAGGAAATGTAATGTTTCAACGACTATTAAAGTCAAAGAATCTATTCAAGATGTTTGTGCAACACACGTTCGTCTGTGACATAAATTCACCTTAATGGTAGGAAACAAACAGGTTAAGCAATTAAGGATTAAATTTAAGTGGGATAAATATAATATCTCATTATTACCTTTAATTTATCTAAAGGGGAGGCTTATGGAATGTGAAATTTCATAAGATGCAATTTATGAAATTTATGAAATTATAGGAATTTATCCATACTCATGTGATAATAATAAACATTAATTAGGTCCACTTTGTACAATGGAGTTACTCCATGCACCATGCATTGTTATTAGTAGGGGTGGACATTTAATGAGATTTAATTAATTTGTATTAGGGAATGTAGTGTAAGAAAAAGTATCCCTTTTTCACACTTGATTTAGGAAATAATAATAATAAAAGGACTAAATTATGCCTTAATTTAGTGTTGTAATATTTTTTACATATTCACATTAAGTTTATGGCCTTATTAAATAAAATGGACTTAATTATGCCTTATTTATGGTGTTATAAAGTGTACCTTTACAGTTTCACACTTATCTAGGGATTTATTAATTAATTGAGGTTAATTTTCCTTAAGTTGGCTCGTGTGTGACATACTTTCTATGTTATATTTAGCATTGCATTTTGGGGGCAACCCCTTATTCATGATGAATTTTTATTCGGGAACATACGACTTGGCATAGGGCTTTCTGAATAAGCTATCATGTCTTCTTCATTGGCTACTTTAAAGCTATTGCTCATAGCAATGGTGTTAGCAATTTCTTTAAATTGGGGGCATACATCGACACTCGTGTTTCTTTGTGTGATTTTATTTCATCTTGTGATGTGTCCTTTTCTTGGTGGTGTCATTGGATTTGATATCCTTTGAGAACATGATATTTCTTAGACTTGTCCTCTCTTGGAGACATTAGGCATGATGATCCCTAAGAAGAGACCTTACATGAATTAAGGGAAGTCCCATTGAAAAAACCTACACACACACACACACACATATATATTTTTCATAAGTGTTTAACATAATACAACTTGTTAACCTTGTGAAGCTCAAACCCATTTTCAAGGCCACCAAGCATAACACGCCTTGCTTTCCAGTAGAGCCTTCCCCTTGTTCATAGTGTGCTTAGCATAACACAACTTGTTAGTCCTTATGAAGCTCTAAACCAAAGTATATGTGTGGCACCCTATCGAAGTTGTTAGAGGGTTAAATTTGGTATGGTAAGTATAGTGAGGACCTATATAGAGGCATGACTTTCTCACTAAGCCACTTTCTTGGGGGCTCACCTAGTGGACAACCTGAGGTTCCATTAGCTCGTGTGAGCGCGTGCATTGTTTGCATAGTGGACATCAAGTTTTACTTGTGAACGTGTTGGACAAATAGTCTAGACGTGTTCCACATCACGTTGGACAGTTGAAGCTTGATTCATCCCCTTCCTTGGACAAACATCCATGTTCCACATCGCATTGGGACAGTCAAAGCTTGATTTGCCTCCCTTTTCTTCTCATAGGCTTTGATAGTGTATGATTGATTATCTTTGTCATTATTGCATACATATGTGTCTTGAATGCCTAATTTAGTGTGAGTTTTACATGGGGTCATCCTCTCACTAAAGTGGGGGCTAAATGTAATGTAGGAAAAAGTATCCCTTTTTCACACTTGATTTGGGAAATAATAATAATAAAAGGACTAAATTATGCCTTAATTTAGTGTTGTGATATTTTTTACATATTCATATTAAGTTTAGGGCCTTATTAAATAAAATGGACTTAATTGTGCCTTATTTATGGTGTTGTAAAGTGTACCTTACACTTTCACACTTATCTAGGGCTTTATTAATTAATTGAGGTTAATTTTCCTTACTTGGACCCTTTAATTCAAATCCAAGCCTAATTAATTGTAATTCTCAAAGAGGAAAACCCGACATTCATTAATTCCATAACATAACACTTATCATTGAGAAATGTTTGTCCTAGGTGAGTGACCTAGGACCCATTCGCCCAAGGGAAAATGGGTCCTCACTTAGACCTAAGACCTAAATTTTTGCTATGTTTTTAGCAGTATTTCAATGGTTTCAAATCTATATTCACATGCCGACTTGTGTTATTTGAATTTTGGGAATTAATGTTAACATATTTATTAATAAGAGGTCATTTCACTATGTTTCACCTAGAAGATTTTCATGAGATCAAGATCATTATCAAGTGAGCATTATCAAGATCATTTTCAAGGAATTAAAGAGTATATTCATAGAAGATCTATTGCAGCAATCAAGATCCCATTATCATGTCAAAGTCTTATTGCATCATTCATGTTATTTGAGCTAATATTTTGATGTAGTGTTCAAGATCCATTCAAGCATTCAATGCATTGTTTTAAATCAAATTCAAGATCAAGATCCACATCCATTGAAGCCATTTCATGCTAGTTTTAGACCTCCATTATCAAGGTTCATCCAAGGGTTTGGTGAGTTGTGACATTTATTTATTCATTCATCATCCATTTCATGTTTTTTTGTTTCATTTCAAGGTTTAATTGCCAAAACAGGGTTTGACCAAGGCAACCCCATTCACCAAAAACAAGCAATTTTCCCTCTCTTTGTGTGTTGTAGATTTGCAAGTTGAAGTATAGTTGAAGATCTCAAAGTTACAAAATTATAAAGTTGCATTTTTTGTCATCATTGTTGCAATTTCATGGAAACTCGCCTACAAGATTTACTTTCGGTTATCCGATTATGAAAATCGGGGATCTAGGAGTGCAAACACAGGATAAGAGAACCCAAAAACCATTTTTATAGAGCCCTAGCCAGGACCCATTCTCCATAGGGAGAATGAGTCCTCAGTAAGCTTCTGAAAACACCTTTTTGTGAGAGGTATGTAAGATTTATCTCTTCTAGATCTTCTAGAAAGTCTGCAGGTTCCATCAGTGTTATGCTAAATCTTCTGAATCCACTTTATAGATTGCATTTTGGAGTTGATTTTCTATTTTTAATCTTTCTCCCCAAAGCGTTGTTTGACCTAGACCCCCATCCTTGTGTAAAATGGAAATTGCAAGATTCCTCAAAGAATTCACTCACCAAAGGGTTTGTTGGTACTCAAATCTACAATCAACTTGAATCCTAAAGGGATGTTAGGCCTAATGGTCATATTCAAGGAGAGATTTGGCCAACAAACGAGAGATTGAATTACAACCCTTTCTCCCCTACACTTCGGGCTCTGTGAAACCTAGGAGGGTGATACCAATGGTGTGCTTATAAATACTTGTGTGTCAAAGTATCAAATACACTGTAAATAGATAATTCTCCTTTAATTTTTTAATGGACAGAATACCCTAAGGATTATCTGACCTTCATGGCAATATCCAAGTTAAACATGAGAGATGTAAAGCATTAAGTTCCACATATAATTTCATCGAGATAGATAAGTAAAATTGATTTTAATTTATGATTTGTTGTTGAATTAACCAGCTAAATGTAACATGAATACTTCACTTAGATTAGTGCCTCATCTTGGGAATGGAGTCAATCTCAAAAACTATACAACCTGATAACAACTTAACACATAGCATCATTTAAGTTTTGACACTATTGCATTACAATACATCAACATTATATTCTCAACCACAACTTCTTACTGATATCCTAGCACTTAATTCACATGAATCCATAGCTTCACTCAAGCATTTATATTAATTCCTTGAATTAATGAGCAAGAACAAAACCACACACCTACTAGAAATCAATGGAAATGAACAAGACAATCCTTGATTATATTAAATTCATAACTCATAAAAACAAGTACATAGGAGAGAAAATGGTTTTGAATTTTCACCATTCTGTATTATATTTCTAATATTGCTATCAGAACTACATATGCATTGATAGACTCAAACCTAAGACCAAACCCTGAAATGCTTTGTATTCTCGTTACAATGTTCTTTGTGATCAATTACAAAACAACCCATCCCAATAAATGAAGCAAAAAACTACATTTAAGGAAAATATAGAAGCCCTAAATGGAGATCAAAAGCAGACATCTGGAAAACTCAGCCCCATTGATCAATAATTTCCTGCACTCGAAGAAAATCCCCATCAGCACTTTGCTTTCCCGAGCCCTTCAATTTTTTACTCAACAATAGAAAATTATTTTACCTCTGTGAAAAACTTCACTCCTATCATTGGACTATAAAAACCCATTTTATTCCCTTTATTGAAAATTTCTTCTCTTGCATACACTTGCATTTTCTTGCCCTGTAGATGAAAATGTAATTTCTATTGCAGCTGACAAAATATGCTTCACCCATGAAAACCCTTTACTCTTTACTTTCCAGCAAAGAAATTTTTTGTTTTCACATTATAAAAGATTTAATTCTCTTATCGGGCTGTAGGAAAACATTTACCCATGGACGTCATATTTTAATCATCCAACACTTAAAATTTTAATTTATCTCCCTACAGTCAAAAGGAAAACCCCTCAAATAATAATATTTACCATTTAACAAGGGTCCCACTTCAACATTTCCTGGCAATTAGCATCACGTATCACCAAAATGAAAAGAAAATGGAGAAAGATTGTAGCGATGGGCGATATGCAAACATACCATCGTGTATTGTCAAATCAATGTGGAGAGGAAGAAAACTTATAGCGATGGGCGATAATGAAGAGGTGATATCACGCATCACTAAAGCGATGAGAAAAAGAAATTCCTTTATCGCGATGGGTGATAAAGGTATTTTCAACGGCCTTGTTGCACCTTTCATTCTTTGGCTCTTAGGTGAATGCCTTTTGAGTCATTATCAATGAATTGTTGTCCTCTATTGTAACATTGTTGTCCATGAGCTAACATTTAATCTATTGAATGCTTAGAACATGCCCCTGTCGTAATGAAGGTGAAATTCATCTTCATGGAAATTATAAGGATTGTCCCCATTTCACAAGTGTTGTTCATGGTGTCATCTTGTAAATGTGGCTACCCATTTGCATTTGTTGTTGGCCAACAAGGGTCCTTATTGATTAATTTCAAGAAATTGCAGCAACTAATATTTACAATTTTGAGAGCTCCATCAGGGTTGAGAGTGTATTTTAACTTGGTAGATCATTTCCTGAATGAAATAGAAGAATGGGTGGGTTCATTACACTCATTTTTCCCTTTCTATTTATAGTAAGTTTGGTGAAACATTCCAAATTTAGTATAAAACCCTATGTGTAGTGAACCCTCACCCATTTTTTCTCCTTTTCAAGGAATAAAGAACTATAAATCTAGGCATATTGTGAGGGTTTGTCATTGTGAAGATGAAGTAGTTTAGTAGCCACATCACTATGAGAAGAATTTTGTGGTAATGATAAAAATAATACTAATTCATTATAGTCCAAAAAATACGTAGATCATGATTTAATTTGTATTTGATTCAAGGATCTCCTAATGATGTGGTATATATGTGTGGATGATGAAAAGGCGAATCATAAATATCAACAATGCTAAACTCACACTCTCACAATTACACAATGGAGTTCAATATCTTGGGTCAAAATATAGAATTTAGATTAAAAAACAAAGTCGTCATAGCTAAAATCTTGATTGGCTCCATTGTTGGTTGCTCTTCAAAGTGAAAAAATATGAAAGAACAATAATTTTATGATGTAATGCTAATGATAAATTCTCAAAGTAAACGATAAATATGTTTGATAAATGACAATGATAAATGCTTGGTAATTCTTGAAAATGCTTGATAATTCTTGATAATTCTTTAATGCTTGATAATGCTTGATAGTGATAAGAGTGCTAGAGAGATTTTTTATAATAAAAGTGCTAGGGGGTATGAATGAAATGAAAGCTTCTTATTTATATGTTTCACTTAACATTTGATCAATCTCCAATGGATAGGAAAATTCAAGATAGGGTAACATCTAAAATTTTGAATTTGATGGAGGGAAAGATTAGAAGAATTAAATAAATAAATTTATTTAATTCAAAATGATAGTTTGAGAAATAAATAAATATTAATTTATTTATTTTAGAAGAAAATATTTAATTTAAATAAATTACTTTTAATTTATTTAAAAGAAGAGTGTTAGATAATTAAATATTTTTTTAACATTATTTAATTATATAGGAAAAAATTTAATTTAACTAAATTATTTTTATTTTATTTAAAAGAAAAGTGTTAGCTAATTAAATATTTTTTTTAATTATTTACTTATAGAGAAAAATATTTAATTTAAATAAATTATTTTTAATTTATTTAAAAGAGGAGTATTAGCTAATTAAATATTTTTTAAAAACTATCTAATTATAGAGGACCAAAGATAAATTTAATTTGATTTTAATTAATGTTGGAGGGAAAATGATAAGAGATGAATTAGTTAAATAATTAATATAAATATAATAAAAAGATTAAGATAATGAAACAGTTAACAAGTATTTAATTAATATAGATAGAAGAAATGACAAGGATAATAATGAAATGATAAGATGAAAATGCATTGTCCATTTTTAGGTGTTTGCATTTTGCCCCTCTTTGAGATAATGTGTTTTAAAGTGTTGTTTCATAGAAAAAGATTGATGATATGCCCCAGTGTGCCCTAGTGGACCATGGGATGGAGGATATGATGCCCCCTTGAGGGATCAACTAGAGAAGGAAAATTTCTAGTCGATCTCACAACAAGAAGGATTTTTTATGATGTTATTTATGATGATGATTTATTATGACCATGCATATATATATGATGATGAATGTTATAATTTATGATATAATATTATGATGCACATGTTATGATTATGATACTATGATGCATACTAACACTTGTGAATGTAATGAAATCAATCTCCACCAAGGATCAAATATCAAAATATAACCTATAAAGAGAAGATGGAGCAAAAGATATTATGAAAAATCCAAAGAAATAAGGAAAAATAAACAAGACACGTTACTACTTTTAAGAGGAACCTTAGCAAGTGGATATCACTTTTCGTTTACCCAACTTGCATATACACAACACATGCAAACATGAAAAGAAGGAAACTCATGTCTAAACCCAAGCTACTCTAAGAACGTTAAGATATAGGCCTTCATCGAGCAAATGAGAGATAAAATAAAGTCAAACATGCACATAAAGACACTCATGCTATGACCCAAGCTACTCTAAGCATATTAAGATAGGATTTCATTGATAAAATGAGATATAAAAGATAAAACCAAGAAAGAAAAAGAAAAGAAATTGAGAAACAAAAATCAACAACCAACATATCTCTTGCCAAAAGGATAAGCTCAATTTTGATAGATAAAGTCCATTGTAGGAAGGATGCATCTTATAGGACCTCAATTTTTTTTTGATAATACCCATCATAGGAAAGATAATTCTATTAGGACATGAATTTTTTTTGATAGTTATACCAAAAGATAGGCAACAAGCTATGCAAGCCAAAGATTTATCTCAACCATTGAAATTCATTTTTCTCATGATTTTAATTAAAGATCAATGTTTTAAGATTTGCATATGATCTCAAGATATAAGAATCCAACCCAACACCTAGGTCAAGGGAAACGTGCCCCTAGTTAGGTATAGTATCACTTATTACATGGGATAGATAGATTGATTATGCTGAGATAGGTGGATTGATGGATGATAGAAGAAGAGATCTCCAAAGATTATATTACAAAGGAACAATATAGCCTTTACTAGAGGTATTTCTATTATGGATATAAGATAAAAGGATGATGTCTAAAGGATGTGGATTGTAAGAATTTTCATTTTCTAAAACACACTTGGACAAGGTTTTCTCCCAACTTTACCAAGTACCAAGGGTAAGGGAATGGATTAGATAGGATGAAGGATATGGATATGATAGCCAAGATAAAGATAAGGAAGGAAGGATTTATTTGCATAGAATGGAATCCTTAGGGGTGGATGAAGCTTTTGAACGAGTCAATTTGGATGCCCTTCTAGTTTGTTAAAATTGATATGTCTTATTTGGATAGGGATGGTGGAATCTTGTGGAGGAGTAGGATCATGACATGAAATGATATTTTTATCTTGATATGGGATGGGATCACTACATGGAATGAAAGGTACGGGCTCATGAGATGGAATATTATCATTGGATGTGATAGAAGGAATTATTTTACGTTGATTTGGAAGGGAATTGGAAGATTTTGTGGCAATGAAAAGGATACCTTGTTCATGAGGTGACATGGAAGAGATACTTAAATCTTGAGATGGAGGGGGATTATGAAGTGAAAAAATAATATATATTGATCTTGAGATGGAAAGGGGTCATTGGAAAGGATATTTTAATCTTGATTAAGAATGGTCTCATGAAATGGCATAATAGGGATACTTTGATCTTGATTAAGAACAAGATCATTGGATGTTATTTTTTCCTTATGTGTTGCAACTGTGCACTCACGAATTGCATTTTTTATGGAAGGGATTCCTTCTACTCAAGCTATGGTGTATTTATATGAAACATATATGTATAATTGGCCACTTTATGATTGTTATCTTTTTTTGAAGGTTCCTCTTTTCCATAATCAAGGATAGGATTCTTGAATATCTTGAGATCATCATTATTTGTAGGTTGATTTTCTATGCCAACATCACCTTGATCTATAAGGTCTTGAATAATAATTTTCAATTTGAAGCAATCAGAAGTTTTATGTCCTTTAATCCAATGGTACAATATTAATTCTCCTTATACCATGGAGGTTTGATATATGGTTCTTGATTTCACATTTATGGTAAGGTGATATGTTTGGCTTGGACCAATTTTTGTAATGTGGACTCAAGAGATTTCCCTAAAGGAGTGTACTGCATTTTAGGAGCATTATTTTGCCTAAGTGGTCTTCTACCACCTTCATTAATTTTAGGGTTGTTTGCTGCCAATTATAGGGTAGGTTAAACATTTTTAACTATTTTTTCATCTACCACACCATCATTGACAATGTTCTTGTTTTTTGTCCAAATCCTAGGCTTGTCTTTAGATGTTGAAGGGTTATCCTTATTATCTTTATAATTTTTTATAAGGCCCTTAGTAATGAGAGGTTTTTAAATGTCAATTCACCTTTCAATGAATTCTCCAAATGTATTACCACCTTGAATTTGAAGGTGAAAGGCCAATTCATGGTTTAGATTTTGAATGAATATGAGGACAAGTTATTTTTCAAGTATAGGATTAGGAATTTTAGTTGCCAAATTTCTCCATCTTTGTAAGAAAGAAACAAAAGATTCCCCCTCATTTTTTTTACACTATAAAGGTCACTCAAGGAGGTTTCTCATTCTATGTTGTATAAAAGTGTTCAATTAATTTATCTACCAATTCATGAAAGGTCTTGATACCATGAGGTAAATGTATTAATTCAATATCTTGGCCTCCTAGTCTTCTAAGAAAGAGGTGCATTAGATATGTAACTTTTTAGGACACCTAAAGACAAGCTATGTAAAATCCCTTTATGTTTTCTCTTGGATCACCTTTTCCTTTATATTTATCAAATCTAGGCATTTCAAACTTTTGAGGGAAGGGCACCATTTTTAAAGACTTGTCAAAGGATATGGACATACTTCCTCCAAGGTGTAATACTTCTTAGTGCTAGTGTCTCCCATTTCCATTTTTTTCATCTATTTTTGTAGCTCTTGAATATTTTGAACCAATTCATGTGTAGGTGTCAATGGACATTCACTTGTGGGAGTGTAATATTATTGTTGATTTTGATTTAAGGGAATGTGATCTTGTGGAGGTTTACTTGATTGAATATAATTTTGTTGAGGTTGACTTTGTGGAATGTAATATTGTTGGTGTTGACTTGGTGGAATGTAATGTTGTTGAGGTTGACTTAGAGGAATAGGCATATTTTTCATGTTTAAATAAGATCTACCAAAGGTAGGTGATTTTTATGGTGTTTATTGACCTTGATGTTTCTTTTTATAGGATTTCCATTGAACTTTTGATGTTTTAGGTGGAGGTGGAGGTGAATATGTGAAAGTAGAAACCACCTCTTGTGATGATGTTTGAATTGGATTTTTTGATGGGGTTAATATGTCCATTTATGGTGGAAATATGCTTCTCATTGGTGTGTTGATTTTATTTTATTATCCCAAAGTGAGATGTAGTGAATGTTATAAGATATTGTTCTTTATGCCTAGGAATCTCAAAGTTAGAGGATAGCTTAGCACCATGTTGCACTAAAATTTGAAGGTAACGATCAAGATTTTTCTTAAATAAAAGTTCCAAAACTTTCATTGATTTAGGGTCTTGCTCAAATTATTAAGTCTTCTAATGTTGGGTCATGATCATCCTCAACTTAAGGAACCCTTAAAGGCTCATCATGAAGGAATGGTGGGTTTGAAGATGTTCCTTACTCATGTTAACCCATGCTTGTTGGAATGTTTGACTCTTCTTGGTGGGATTCTATGCTCTTCTTATATTGAGATCTTGTAATTGACATATGCAATATAATACCTTAGGTAAAATAATATTTTCTTTCCATAATTTTGATGCTTGTCTCTCAAAACCAAAATATACCAAAGCTAATTTGGATCTCCAAATGATGATAATGATGTTAGTAGATAAAATTGATAGATCCCACTTGAACTAGACTTATGAGTCCAAGCAAGATGATAAAGATTGATATTGATAAAATTTCACTTAAACTAGACTTGTGAGTCTAAGAGAATTTGATATGATATGATAATGATAAAAGATAAGAGATCCAATTTGAACTTTGATAAATTTTAATAATGATACGACAAGGTACCAAAAATTTTTCCACTCTTCAAATAGTATCAAGGACAATAATACAATTCCAATAAAAGACCTATTTAAGCTCTACTTATTTGATAGTTTGATTTTTTCTTTATTTTGGAATTTTATTTTATTTTTAATGATTTTTGAATTTTTTATAATTTTTTCAAAGATTTGAAACACACAAAGATATAATGACAAAGCCAATGTCCTAGGCTCAATTTTGAATGGATATCTCCCCTTCGGTTTCAATTGGAGATGTCAATCTAAATAATCAAACACACAAGACTCATTAACAAGCCTACTCAAGTGGGTATGGCCAATAAGTTTTAACTAGGATTTACAAGCTCAACTAGGGGTATCCTCTAGATATACCACAAGGGTACATGAGGCATAATCCATAGATGAAAGGGAATAATTCCAAACATTTGGGAAGAGAAGGTAACCCACTCTCCACCTTCACTTATCTAAGGTATAAAGTTCTTAGAGGCTTAGCCTATATTGACAATATTCCACTTCCAAGAGATGTATCTTTTAATTCACCCCCGATCTTTATACTTCATTAGAATATTGGATTTGAGGTTGTCCCCTAGAGTGATCACTTCTCTAGGAAGGTCCTCTAAAAAGGAAAACAAGATCACTTATTTTTTATCCTCAAGATCATCGTTGGGTGTGAGAGGAGAGCATACATAAGTAGATCTTAGGGATTAAAAGAGACTTGTTTAGTTTAGATCCCAAGTCCAAATATGAGAGACTAATTTTAGCCTAATTTCCAATATGCGAAGACACACCAAGCAAGATTATCTAAATCAATAATACCAAAAAGGATAAAGAAATAATGATTACTTTGAAATTTTAATATAGAAATAGTGATTAGAATGAATGTACCCAAATCATAATGCTAAATTTGAGAAGATAATTTGATCCAATGTGAAGAGCTCCAAATTAGCTTTTTCAACCCTTTGAATTTTCAATCTCTACACACAAATACCAAAAAACAAGCCTAAAAAAGAAAAGAAAGATCATTTATGATCAAGGGTACTCCCCTTACATACACGATCTCACAACCACAACATAGAACAACATAATTGAAATAAAGGAAGAAAATGAGCTATTTTATTATCTCTAGAATGAAATAGAAATTACAACATTCAACCTTATTATATGGGCTATCTTATTACAGTCATCTACCAAAATCGCAGATCAGAGCATTCATTCTTGGCTCTACCTTCACCAACAAGTAATTGACATTCCTTCTCATCCTTACTTCCCTTTCTTGCTAGCTTTTAGCTCTCTTCTCGTTGCCCTACTTCCCCTCTCAGATCAGATTATATCTTCATCGCTCTTCTCCTGCATTGCCTTAGTACCGCCATTGTTGTCCAATAAACAACGAGATCCCACTGGCAGTTACCTAGTTATCAATGACTTCAATTCTACTTGTTCATGCCATGAAATAATCTTTCAACCATTAGTTTCATGTTTGAAATTATTTTTCTAATGATCACGTTGATTCATAACAACGATGTGCAAGTAAAAAATAACATCATGTCACATGTCACCACCTTACTCGTCCATCTATCACCATTGATCTACTCATGTTTTCGTCCACCTTCTTTCCATCGTAGTGTCATGGGGACTTCAAATCCTCTCACCCCGATTTGGCAAGGTCTTGTCGATGAAGCTCCTATCGGGATGTCAAACAGACTCCTCATGACCTCTTACCGAAACATGTTTGTCTCCACGATATTGAAATATCGAAGGGACTCGCAATCTTGTCATGTCCTGAAATCTCGTCGTCACCTCAATGCAATTTCATAGCTTCGTTGGAGGGAATCCCAAATGACTCCTTCTGATAACCCAGATTCTCCTTGATGCAGCTTATCAAAATGTCTACTATTCATAAGAATGTCGAAGGGACTTTGAACATCATCCTATCGATATATGAACCTCCCTCCGATGTGAATTCTTTGAGACCGTTTAATGTTGTTACTTTCACTATTGATATGTCAGAGAGACATGAAGTAAGGTCTCTTCAAGAGCTCGGGTCACATTGATAAGCTAGTTCACTGAACATAGAACATCAGATGAATTCAAGGTATAAACCTTAACACTATAGCTCAATGCCCGACTATTCATACTTGGAAAACTTAAGTTAATTAGCCCTTATTAAAAGAAAACAACACAAATTGATGCAAGATTGCTCGTAAGCCCTAGATACTCCTACATCAGACACCTGAGGTAATTGGAAATGTTTCATGAGTTGAACTCATAAACATTTGTAGATCCTATGCTTATCATGGATCCATCTATTTACCTTATCATTCTGAACATCTTTCCAAACTTGCCTCTGCAATTTAATGCCCCTTCCATCCTTCATTCTTCCCCTCTTCCTTTTTTCACAAATTCCAATTCCCACCAATTTGCACTATGAAATGCTGAAAAATCATAATCATCAGTTTTATCTTCTTCAGTAAAATAAGGAAACTCATGCATTAACTTTTCCCCTATTACTGTTACAACAATAGTTTCATTTTCAATCTCCATTTTTTTTGTGTTCCTCCTTTCCTATATCTCTTGAAAAGTAATTCTCAACTGCAAATTCAATGTCAGTATCATAATCAAAATACTCAAAATTTCCATCTCTCTCCTCTGTATCCTTATCAATGTCAATAACATAATCAAAATATTCTTCCTTTTCATCCTGCAATAAAATTTCATCCATACAAATCTCTTTTATCACATGATAAATCATCAACAGATGCAAATGGGAGCTCACCAAACAAATCAGCATGCACTTTCTCACCTTCTTCCTTACTTACAACTACAGTACCTTCATTTACCAATGTACTCATTGTTGCAATACCTCCGTCTACACTATTTTTTGGTATGTGGCGACTGATCATGCTATACTGTACACTCTTTAGTATTGTACACTCTTCACCTTTTTTTCGCTTCATCACCAAAAAAGAAAAAGGTTGACTTTGTAAACCCTAATTTTTGGAAGCTTCTAAAAGCTTGTTATAAGCAGTTGGGATGGGTAGTTGTAGCATGGCATTATTCGTGATATTGTAATATTTTTTTCGTTGGATAATAAAATCATTGGATGGTAGCGGTTTTGTGGATGTAGCCCAGATTGGGTGAACCACGTTAAATTCTCTGTGTTTTCTTGTTTCTGCTATAATTTTTTGTGTGTTCTATTACTCTATTTTATTGTTCAAATTTTCATTTAACTTGTTAGATATTTTCCTTCTAACCCTAACACTAATCTCATCATGCTCGCATATATTAACAACACTTTCACAAAAATCAGATTTTACCTCTTCTTTCTCTACCAAAACTTTCACTCTACCCCTTTTGAATGCAATCAACACTACTGCAACTTGCATTAACAAAACATGATTTTCATTGTCATCCTCTTTAACCAATTGTCTAACTCCATTAACTAAGCATTTTCCAGTGCCTTTACAGACCTTTCCTTCTTCTTTATTCAAAGGTTTCAATTTTTGCTTGACTCCATCCTTTATTAAGGAGTAGGTATTGGCATACCCATCATGCACTGCTCTCTTGTCAAACTGCCAAGGTCTTCCCAATAATAAGTGACAGACATCCATATCCATAAGATCACACAAAACTTCATCATGATAATCACCTATCTTAAACCTTACCAAGCATTGTTCATTCACCAAAACCTTACGGTCATCCTGCAACCAAGCAATTTTGTATGGATGCAGGTGTCTTCTCCTTTCCAATTGTAACTTGTTCATCATTTCTTTAGAAACAAGATTATTTTTACTACCACCATCAATAATCACATTACAAACTTTACCTTCACACTTACATCAAGTGTGAAACAAGTTATGTCTTTGGTCTGGTTCCTTCTCCTCATTCAGCAAGGCTCTTCTAGCAACAAGGGACTCGCCCCTTTCAAAATCTTTAGAATGTGAAGACTAAGCATCTTCATCTACATGGGAAAATTGAGCATTGCCTTTTGGTATTCTATTCATCCTTCCTTGATGTTGAGGACACTCAAAGGCTCTGAGTCCTTCTCCGCATTGAAAACAGGTTCCATGAAAGCCTCCTCTTCCTGGTCCTCTACCCGATCTTCCTCTTCCTCTGAAATTTTACTCACGAAACTTGTTTGAGCTTTCACCTCTTTCATCCTTGCTATCCTTAGTGTTTTATTTCTCATCCTCCCTTTTTCTGCACATAATCTCTACCCTTCCCTTTTTGCTTATTCTCAAATTTTGTGTTCAATCTTTCTTCTACCTTCAATTCAAACTAATATGCATCCTCAATGGTGTATATTCTCACTAATGCCAACTCTTCTTGTATGCTAGGTTTCAGCCCATTAATATAATGAGCTACTTTCTCCTTATTTTCTTTAGAATGTCCTATCCAATTCAAGACCTTGTGAAATTCTTTCGTGTATTCTTTTACCGTCCTCATTCCTTGTCTCAAATTTTGCATCTTCTTGAGTAACTCCAACTCATAATCTACAAGAATAAATTGCTTCTTCAGTTTTACCACCATTTTGTCCCATTTAGAATTTTTATCCTTCCCTTGTCTTCCTCTTTCAAGTTGGATCTTTTTCCACCATATGCTTGCATGACCTTTTAACTTTGTATTTGCAAACCTCACTCAATGAGGGTCTTTAGTCTCCTCAAACTCAAAAAATTCCTCCATATCGTTGATCCAATTGATCAAATCTTTAGGATTTATACTTCCACTAAAAGTCAAAACCTCCATTTTGGGTCTCTTCCCACTATTTGATATCACTCTCAACAATCTAATTTATCTAGGATCCATTTGATCCTATCCTTCCTCTTCCACTTTCTCTTCAGTTTCATCTTCACCGACATCACTTTCTTGATACACTTCTCTCCTGCGAACCTCTTCCTCCAAGGTATCCAACTGCCTTATGAGGGCTCTAATTTCATCTCTAGGTGGATCTCTTCCTCCACTGCCTCTACCTCTATCGCACTAGGCAGGTCTAGGAGGAATTTTGATCTCAATCCACACTCACAGGTCCTACTACAAACTATCTCACGTTCGATGCTCTATTTATAGACTCAAGACGACCTACTCTAATACCACTTGATGAAGGGTACTCCCCTTACAGACACAATCTCACAACCACAACATAGAACAACACAACTGAAATGCAAGAAGAAAATGAGCTATTTTATTATCTCTGGAATGAAACAAAAATTACAACATTCAGCCTTATTAAATGGGCTATCTTATTACAGTCATCTACCAAAATTACATATCAGAGCATTCACTCTCGGCTCTACCTTCACTAGAAATTAATCGACATTCCTTCTCAACCTTGCTTCCCTTTCTTGCTAGCTTTTGGCTCTCTTCTCACTGCCCTACTCCCCCTCTCGGATCATATTATATCTTCATCACTCTTCCCCTGTGTTACCTTAGTACCACCATTGTTGTCCAATAAACAATGAGATCCCGCAAGTAGTTACCTAGTTATCAGTGACTTCAATTCTATTTGTTCGTGCTAGGAAATCATCTTCCAACCATTGGCTTCATGTTTGAAATTGTTTGTCCAATGATCACGTTGATTCAAGAAAAATAATGTGCAATCAACAAATAACATCATGCCACATGTCGCCACCTTACTCATCGATATATCACCATCGATTTACTCACATTTTTGTCCACCTTCCTGCCATCGTAGTGTCGTGGGGACTTCAAATCCTCTCACCCCAATATGGAAAGGTCTCATCAATGAAGCTCCTATCAAGATGCCAAATACACTCCTCATGACCTCTTGGTGAAACATGTTTGTCTTCATGATATCAAAATATTGAAGGGACTTGCAATCTTGTCATCCTGAAATCCCATCGTCACCTCGATGTAGTTTCATCACTCCGTCGAAGGGACTCCCAAATGACTCCTTCTGATAATCCAGAGTCTCCTCAAAGCAGCTTGTCGGAATGTCTACCATTCATCAAAATTTTGAAGAGACTTTGAACGCCATCCTACCGATATATGAACCTACCTCCGATGTGAATTATTCACGACCATTTACTTATGTTTCTTTCACCATCGGTATGTCAGAGAGACATGAAGTAAGGTCTTTTCGAGATCTCAGGTCACACCGATAAGACAGTTCACTGAACATAAAATGTCAGATGAAGTCAAGATATAAACCTTAACGCTGAAGCTCAATGCCTGCTTGTTCATACTTGGAAAACTTAAGTTGATTAACCCTTGTTGAAATAAAATAACACAAATTGATGCAAGATTTCTCATACACCCCGGATGCTCCTACATCAACTTATTTCATCCTCAATATCACTCTAAGGTGCAAGAGGAGAGCATATGTATGTAGATATTGGGGATTAAAATTAAATGGTTCATTTTAGATCCCAAATCCAAAGGTGAATGGTAAATTTTAAGCCCCAATTTCAAGTGTGTGAAAACATGCAAAACAAGATAGTCTAAGACAAACAATGATAGCACCAATGGATTCCTTATGATTTAACCAATGATAATAGAACTATTGTAATGATCATAAAGTAATGTTATAATGCAACAAATAGATGTTTAGAAAAATATATGCTCATCACAAGGTTACAATTTCATTTTTTTTTAAATTTCACCTAATCAAACTTGATCTGATTATTTTGCAATATTTTTAGTCCCAAAATTAAAAATTCAAAGAATAAATCCCTACTAAAATTTTGAGAGATTTCAAAAATATAAAAATATCTGAAAAATTCCTTAATTTGTGCCCTAAAAAGTAGATCTATGGTGAAACCTTAATTTCCAAATATCTAAATTGTTGTCACTATTTTTACCTCAAAAATTAAAATACAACGAACAAACTCTATTTAATCTTTGAGAGCTTTCCAAAAATATAGTTGTTTCCAAAAAATATATATTTGCAACCTTAAAACTAGATTTATGAAAAACCTTAAAATGACAATAACTCACCAAATATTATTGATATGAGTTTGATTGTTTTACTATAGCCTCCTGAGATAATCCCTAACTTTCTGTAAAAATATTGTAAAAAAACTACAAGTCGTTTGAAATATATGATAAAATCTTTGAAAATTAGGGTTTTTCCTTATTGATAATTTCATCATTATTTTAATCTCAAAATTTAAAATACAAAAAATAAACCCCTGTTTAATTTTTTACATATTTCAAAAAATATAAATATTTTATAAAAAAATTATGATTTGTGACCTAAAAATCAAATTTATTAAAAACCCTAAAATGATAATAACTCACTAAATGTTGTTGATCTAAACCAGATTTTTTTATTGGAGAATATTGAGATCATCCACAACCTTCAATAAAAATCATGTTGAAAAATTTGTAGCCATCTGAAATATATGATTAAATATTTGAAAATCCTAGGGACTTGCCCTCAACTTACAAAAGTTGGCCAAAATATGGATGATGAAAATGTGAATCACAAATATCAACAATGCAAAACTCACACTCTCACAACCACACAATGAAGTTCAAGATTTTGGCTTGGAATATGAAATTTAGATAACAAGAAAAATCATCTATTCTAAGATCTTGATTTGATCCATTGTTGGTTACTCTTTAAATTAAAAAAATATGAAATAAAATAGTGATATGAAGCAATAATAATGATAAAATGCTCAAAGATAAATCATACATATGTTTGACAATGATAATGATAAATGTAGCGATAATACTTGATAATGCTTGATAATGTTTGAATGTTTCAAAGATTTTTTATAACAAGAGTGCTAGGGAGATTTTTTATCATAAAAGAGCTAGGGGTATGAATGAAGTGAAAGATTATTATTTATATACTTCACTTAACATTTGATCAATGGCGGAGATTGATTTGAGAGATCAATGGATAGGAAAATTCAAGATAGGATAACACCTTAAATTTTGAATTTGATGGAGGAAAAGATTAGAATAATTAATTAAATAAATTTATTTAATTCCAAAATGATAGTTGGAGAAATAATAAATATTTATTTATTTATTTTAGAAGAAAATATTTAATTTAAATAAATTATTTTTAATTTATTTAAAAGAGGTGTGTTAGCTAATTAAATAAATTTTAAAAATTATTTAATTATAGAGGAAAACATTTAATTTAAATATTATTTTTAATATATTTAAAAGAGGAGTGTTAGCTAATTAAATAATTTTTGAAAATTGTTTAATTATAGAAGAAAATATTTAATTTAAATAAATAGTTATTAATTTATTTAAAAGAGGAATGTTAGCTAATTAAATAGTTTTAAAAATTATCTAATTATAGAGGAAAATATTTAATTTAAATAAATTATTTTTAATTTATTTAAAAGAGGAGTGTTAGAGTATGTAGTTTATGGATTTGACTGTGTAATAGTGTAAGAGGAGTGTTAGTTAATTAAATAATTTTTTAAAACTATTTAATTATAAAGGACCAATGATACATTGAATTTGATTTTAATTAATGTTGGAGGAAAAATGATAAGAGATGAATTAATTAAATAATTAAAAAAAAATTAATTAATATATATGGTAAAAAGATTAAGATAATTAAATAATTAAAAAATATTTAATTATTATAGCTGAAAAGAGGAAAATGTTAGCTTAATTAAAATTAAAAATTATTTAATTAATATATATAGAAGAAATGGTAAGGATGGTGATGAAATGATAAGATGAAAATGCATTAGCTATTTTTAGATGTCTACAATATGTTTAGTAATTTGTGGAAGTTTGTTTAAAAGATTAAGAGTCATATTGTTTATTTATTCTTAGATATTTTGAAGATAGTATGTGTGTGTTACTCATGATAGTACAAGTGATCATCTTTATGGTGTGTATCTACCAAGTCTTGAGTTGCTTCAAAAATAAAACCCCTATATATTTTGTCACAATCTAGGTTACGTTTGGTACTAATATTTTTATGTTTTCATTAAAGCATTAAAGAGTGCATTGGTCGATGTATTTTTTATAAAATTATAAAAAAGGGCTATGTGGAGGTATATCAATACCCAACCAACCTTAAGACTAAATTAAATAGATGGGGAAGAGAGTATCTACCTTTCCATATGCCTAACTATAAAAAAATTGCCACTATGAAGGGCATTAAATAAGCATTTCTATGACATGTACCACTAACATTGCTTATATAGTTGGTATTTATTTAATGATCTATAAGTAACTTGTGAATTAGTAAAATAATGGTAAATAAATTCCTTAAGTTAAGGCCTTACATCAAATGAGATTTGTTGATTCTTAACTTATAAGATTATGAATGATTGTTTTTTATTAGAGGTAAACAGGTTTTGAAGGGGCCCTAAAACCATTTACAAGAAAGACCAGCTAAAGCGAAAGATAACTAAATAGAGCAAACAACAACTAAAATGCAGCAAACTATTAGCACGATAGCAGCCAAAAAGGTGTTGGAGTACCAGGACCACTGAGAGGGGGTGAATCAGTGGTCTATAATTTTTTAACCTTTTTACACCTTTAAACTACTTAATTGACAAGAGAGAGAGAATCAAGATATTTCAACCAATTTGACTTTGACTTGAACCACAAAGAAACAAGATTAAAAACTTGATCATGCAAATCAATTAGACCACAACCAAGAGACACCATAACACAATAATTTATGAGTGGAAAACCCTCGTAGGGATGAAAAACCACTAGAGAAAATTGCCTCACTAGCCTAGCTAAATCTCCCAGTTACAAAGCCTCATTAGCATACATACATCTACCTCATTGGCATACAAAGCCTCACTGGCATAAACTTACCTCACTGGAAAAAAACAAGTGCCTCACTAGCATATACTACTGCATAAGAAAGAAAAACTCAATTCAGGGGGTTGCCCTAATTCTCTACAATACATCAAATGACATAACCTTCTTCATCATACATACAAAATTATTTATCAAAGATTGCATAAAATTTCAATTCCCTTGCATAACTTGCCATACTCTGCAAATCACTCCAACACCTTAAGTCTCCTTTTGCATGATCATCACTATAAAAGAACATTATAACAAAGATAAACTCTTGATTACAACAATATCATGAAACAATCACTTAACAAGGTATTTTTCTCTTATTTCCCTTGCGTCTTCATTCAACCTTTTAGACTATAAACCTTTGTATCTTTCACCATTCAAAAGCACGGTTTGTTCTCATTTCATCTCATAGAAGTTTATTTTGATCATGTTCAAGTCTCAATGAATTTATGCAAGAATACACAACATCTAAAGTTTATTGTTTCAACAACATGACTTACTCAGACCATTAGTATTTCAATATCCTACAACTAGATGTCAAATCACCCTTCAAAGAACGCATCAGTACCCCAATACACATTGCCTGTTTTTGTTAGAGTAAAGGTCTTAACTTAATTATGTTGATTAAGTTACCTTTATTCCCTTCTTAAGATTTCACGTTAGTTTGCATAAAGTGACATTTAATAATTATATTAATTATTAAATGTTATCCTATTAGGGCTTCTATTAGGGTTTTTCCTATTAGGGTTTTATTAGGGTTTGCATGATCTCCTTTTTATAAGGATCGATCCCATTGTATTTCATATCAATTCATTCTCTCATTCTCTCTGATATATACATTTTCAGTTTTCAGAGAACCCTTGCTTGTTTGTCTCCATCTCTTCTTTTGTGACAGGTTATTTGCATGCAGGTGATCTTTAGGGTTTGTGGTGTTGTATTTTCTCAACTCCTACATGGTATCAGAGCTCCACACCTGTTGCTTCCTGTTCTTGTTTTGAAGATTTTTGGAGCTTCAAGGGTTTGGGGATTATTTTCTTGATCTAGGGCACACCTGCATTTTTGAAGCATTTTCAGCTCAAACAGACATTGCCATTGCGTCCGCAGCGGTCCAAAACCCGTAAATCGACTGTTCATTCGTCCATTTTGGACAAAGTTGAAATCTAGGGCAAAATTTTTTTACTTGGGCGGTCGTACGGCCCACCCAGGGCCGGGTACGATTTTGCAGAATAAAAAATTATTTATTTTTTTATGTTCTGCATATATTTCCATCGGATTTTTTTTATTAAATATTTTGCTATTTGCAAATATTTTTTTTGGGCATATTATACGTGGGTTTGATTTATGTGGATTGTTTGGGGAGGCCTTTATTGTTTTGCAGGGTACCCCTATTGGCCAGTTGTACCCGCCGACCCCACCGTCCTCCGTCGACCCTCTGACAGTTTTTGTCGGCCCATCCACCGACCACCGTACTGGCCTGTTCCATCCGCGGCCCTACCGGTTTGTTTTCTTCCCTGTCGGTGCTGCCTTCTCCCGGCCACCGCTTCCCATCGCCAGTTCCCTAAACCCCGAGCCCCCTCTGCCTTCCGCCGCGATCACATCAACACCTGCGGGTTCCTCTGCAGGGGGCTCCGCCCTAGGGGCGGTGTCGCCACCTCTTGCCATCTTCGCCCAGCCCACCCGCCACCCACCTGGTGGCGGGTTTATTTTTTGCATTTGAGCCACCCGCGGTCATATGGCCGACCGAGGGCTAGTGCCCAGGGGCTCCACTTTTGCGCCCGGTTAGCATTTGATGTACCCCACAATGCCCTAATCGAGCTAATTTTTTCTTTTTGCCATAACTTTCCGCCACGGTGTCAAAAATTGGCAAACGAGATATCGCTGGAAAGCTGGCGATCCCAATTTTCTGATGGAGTAGTTATTTTTCAGTGATTTTTTTGTTGGTGCATTCTACAGCCAGTTGAAGACAAAGGGGCTTCTTTCAGTCTCAAGCTCATAACTTTTGATCAGTTTCTCCGTTTTTCGTAATCTCAATGGCGTTGGAACCGTCTTTTAGAGCTCTTCAGTTTCATCCATGCCATTTTTCCAGATTTCACTCCAGGTATATTTTATTCAGTTATTTGTGTTTTCACACTCTGGTGGATTACCTGGACATATTTTCTCTTGGAAACATTTTTTTTGCATGGGATGCTTCATTTTTGGCTGTTCTTCATGTATTTCCAGCATTTTGTCCTTCAAGGACATTTTGAGCATCATTTGTAAGCTATCTTTTATGTAAACGCATTGAGATAAAGTGCCACACTATTGTACATGCATCTTTTGGGGATTTTGCACATAAGGTTGTGCCATATTTTGTACTCGCACTAATATTATAAAGTGCCATGAGGGGTTGTGTAGTTTGCCTTTGTTTGCCATCACATCTTTGTCTGGTGAGTATCCCTCCACGGCGACATTGAATCCATACCATGGGGGGGTTGTGTAGTTTTCCTTTGTTTGCCATCACACCTTTGTCCGGTGAGTGTCCCTCCACGACGACCATGGATCCATATGATTCTAGCCTCATGCATGTGTGCTTTGTTTTGCACACCACTTTTTCAGTTGCAGGTGCTTTCTTGTGCACTTTCAGATGTTGTATCTTTTTCTTCATTCACTACAGGGTGTTGCACACCATTTTAGTTGATCTGTCAGGCTCCCAGTTCACCATTATTGGGGGGTATTATACTGTTCGTGCTAATGCTTCCTTGGTTTCGCCTTGGAAGGAATCTTCCATTCTCAGTTGATCAGTGTTTCAGACTATTGGTTCTTGTGCCATCTGTATCTTCGTTCCAAGTGTTTGCCTTTGTTTGCCATTTGATTCGAGTAGTGTCATATGGGCACTTATGTAGATTATTGTCTTCTTGTTCCTGATCATACTATCTTCAGCGGAGGTTCTTCAGCACCATAGCAGTCATCTTTCGATAGTTGTTTGCAGCTTCTTCTACTTCAGTGATGTTTCTTCTTGGCTTTCTTCTTCTCTTTTTGGAGTAGAGCTTTTTCCCATGAGGTTTTCTCTATTTCTCCATTTTACAGAGATTTGGTTGTATTTGGGTACCTGATCTGGCCTAGTTGCCGGGACCCATGTTGCCTTCTTGCATTGTAGTTACCTTTGCTTTTCTGCATTTGTTTGTAGCTGCACTGTTGCTCATCTTAAGGGGGGGTGTTAGAGTAAAGGTTTTAACTTAATTATGTTGATTAAGTTACCTTTATTCCCTTCTTAAGATTTCACGTTAGTTTGCATAAAGTGACATTTAATAATTATATTAATTATTAAATGTTATCCTATTAGGGCTTCTATTAGGGTTTTTCCTATTAGGGTTTTATTAGGGTTTGCATGATCTCCTTTTTATAAGGATTGATCCCATTGTATTTCATATCAATTCATTCTCTCATTCTCTCTGATATATACATTTTCAGTTTTCAGAGAACCCTTGCTTGTTTGTCTCCATCTCTTCTTTTGTGACAGGTTATTTGCATGCAGGTGATCTTCAAGGTTTGTGGTGTTGTATTTTCTCAACTCCTACAGTTTTCAAAACCCTCATTGATTCATTGAGAAAACCCTCTTCAACTACAAGCCTTTCAAAAACATAATTTACCTCACCAAATTTTGCAATCCACACATGGTTATGTAGTTATGACTCTGCAATACCTAAAGCAGTCATCCAACCCCACAAAAATCATCTATGAATGGCTTTTATATACACTCTTGGCCTTTTGATCTGTTCATATTTTGTTGCAAAGCAGTTGGAGAGTCGTTTTCCCGTCAATCTTAATGGAGTAAATGTTCGTTGGAGGTCTTGAATTATTTTAAATCTAAGCCTTTGATGTGATTCCATGCGCCCATCCATCTTTAAACATGAGCCATTAGATTTTATTTTACTGCTCAAACCAAATGACTTCAACAAGGTGAACCAATTCCCTTAGGTCAAGGGCCAATCATACAATGTATAAAACCCCTTAAGCAACTCATCTTAAGTGATGATAAATTGCAATTGCAATTCAACTAAAAATTAAAACAAAAGGTAACAAGTCATAACAAAACCCTTTGTTAGTAGTGGCAATTAGGTTATTAGGGATTGGGTTTTACAAAATACACATATATTAAACTCTAATGTACTTTCAAGGCATAGTATCAAATATCAAGCACATTTGCTCCTTCATTTGACAACAAGTAAGCTCTTCTAATGGAAAAACAACCTCGCATGACCATCATCAACTAAACACCAACATCTTGTCATAGCCTTTGTAATTTATCCAACATGAAAGCCTTCTTTGCATGATGTAGCCATCAACTACTTGAACAAGCAATCAATCGATAGAACTTAAGACCTCCTGATTGATAAAGACAACTCAATTCCATAAATCTTGATGACCATAACCCAACTCCTAACATAGGAATAAGCATGAACATCTTCATGTGAAGCCTCTTTGAATTATAAATCAAGATTATAATAACATATGTATGATAAGTATGAAGGCAAGCATGATAAAGATGGTCTTGAAACATGAAGACAATCGTATCAAACTAATATATCAAACCAATATGAGGTAGCATGAACATGAAGAGCATGAACCATTACACCACCATGAGTAAGAGTTTTCTGAGACCATTCTATCACAAGCATGAAGACATCCTGCCAACATCTTGGTTCTACTTTAACATCAATGACAAACAACACTCAACAAAAGGAAGGAAAAAAACAATAGAACTACATATTCTTTAGAATGTTTGTAGCTTCCATGTCGCTCTCAATATTCTTCTAATGTGCATTCATGACTTCAGACATTTCTTTAGTAGGGAGCTTATCCTGCATCTTGGTCTTATTGAGAGTTCTAACACCGGGCCCAACCACATTCACCTCATTAACCAAAACACTTTGCGAACCCACAACCTTGTCAACTGAAGCTTCCTCCACCACTTTCCTTTCACCAACAACCTCTTTCTCACCTAGAGTAACCTCCATTTGATTCTTGGCCTTCTCATTAAGAGAAGAAATCCCCTTAGCCTCATACCCCATAGAAAATTTATCCCCTTCAATGACCTTATCCAATTTCTTGCTAACCCTTTCCATTTGTGCTTCCAAGGTCAGTATTCTTTGTTCAAACATTTGCTTCATCTTCAACATCTCCTCAACAACAATCTTCAAGGAATTAAACAACTCATCAACTTGAGTTTGAATAGAATACAATGAAGAATCCCCCACTTTTCTCACATCACCTCGAACCCTAACATTAGTCATGTTGAGCTCATGAAAAACCCATTTAAATAGTTTAAACAAAGAAGTGGAGCCTGCTTAGCCTCCCCAAAACATTGGGAAAATCCTCCCGATCAAAGTTAAACACATCTTTATCCTCCTCATCCCCCTCCTGGGAAATACTATTCTTATCTTGGCTCTCACAAACCTCCTTACCTTTTACCCCAACCACCAACATTTTGGATCTTGTGAAGAGAGCTAACAATGTCCTCAACCATCAACCTCCTTCTATTTTGCATATCCAAGTCCACACCCGGAGATCCCATAGCATCCTGCCCATCACCCATCTTTAGAGGAGAAGTTGCATGCTCCTCCTGTGCAGGGCTACCAGACCTAATAGCCAATTTATTTTTGCTACCCTCCTTCAAACCCTTCTTTCTCTTAGTCCCTGAAATAGGGGGCGGTGGAGACACATCTTTAGCATTATCAATCATATCATTTAAGATAGAAGGAGCAACAGGCCTAAATTTACCAGGTTTTTCACTAACCACTTCCTCACTATAGGTTTCATAATCCTTCGAGATAGGAACAAAGACCCCTTTACTAGTCTTCCTCAAAGTAGGAGGTTTCAATATCACCTCCATAGAGGCTTGAGAATCCAGAACATAATCATCGTCCTCTTCCGAGTCAAACTCCTCCTCTAGAACCAATTTCTTATTTTTCCCTTTCAAACTCATTGACTCTTCTTTCAAAAAAGTCTCATAATCCACGACTAAATTTTGTTGCTTACCCTTAGGAGTCATAGCAGGCAACTTAGGAACCAAAAAAGCTTTAACATAATCCGTAATTAGCAGAATAAGACCAACATGCAACACAAGGTTCTTAGAGTTCCTTTTATGATACTTCAAACCATACTCCAGAGATGCCAAAAGATAGAATGGAAAGGATATTCTCTTCTTATGGCGAAAATGATTCAAAAGAAAAAAATGGTAAGCATTAACAACAGAAAACTAACCTTCTAAAGTAATGTACCTCATCAATTCCTCAACAACATCACCCCACAGGGCTTTGATAGAACTGTGTTGGTACCCTCCACTCTTGGCCTACTTAAGTTGTTCCTCATCCCCTTTGAAGAAAATTTGCATAGCCACCATATATTCCTTCTTATCTCAATAAACCTTCTTGCCCTCCATTGAGAGACCAATGATATTCGTAATGAAGTCCTCATTGACATCAAATTCAGTGCCACCTAGTTTCAAAATCTTGTTATTCCATCCTTTGACAAACAAGGTTGTAGCCTACGAGTTATTCCCATGAAGCCTTTCCAAGTATGGTGTAAGCCCACCTTTATGTAATATTCACCACACCTCTTTCTTGTTTTATAGGGTGTCACAGGAAAAAGGCTTCACTCTATTTTTATTGCCTCCCATGGACACAATCTTAGCTGAACTGAGGAGCTTGAGAACTTTGCAAATGATTAAGAGAAGCCTCCAGAAGGAAATCCAAGAAATGCCCACAATCTGTGTGACAACGACATAGAAGCAAAGAGATATAATTATCCTAGAATTCCACCCCATACTGAGACTACTCAAGGTACCATCAACCTAAGCATGATCCAGCTCACCTTCACTCTGAACGATTAACTGCCATGTGATTATGGTCATGTGAGCCCAAAACATATTGAGGTTTCCATCTGATTCAATAATTTTGATAATCATGATTTAAACAAGCAAGAGCCTCAATGAGGAGGGGGTCATCCACATCCCACATCCTAGAACTGCTAACACCTAAGCTGGAAAAGATATTCGCAAGGCCATTCCCTTCACTAACAATATGAGAGATATTAAATTCATCGAAGGAATTTAAAATTTCGATGGCATCCATAATAAGGGATTCAACAATCCATGAGGGGACAAAAGACTTCTTCAAGTTATTAATAATATTTAAAGAGTCGCCCTCAAGCCACACCTTTCTATAGCCTTTAGATTGAGCCATCTTCAAGTCATGATAGGTTGCAGAGGCTTCCGATGAATGATTGTTATATTAAAGAAATTTTTGAGTTAGTGGTTGTATAATGCACTAAATTTCTTTTACTTGTTTCTCAACCCATGAAAATTAAAAAGGATATGTAAACTCTTTTTCCTATATCCATGATATTTTGGCTAAGATGATATTTGTTCTAATTTTGAAATATATTCTTGAATGGGTAAAAGGGTGATTGAAGCTTTTATTTGAATATGTTTATTATTATAGTTTTGATATAGATTTTTCATATAATAAATATTGTAACAACCTGATTGACTAGGATCACCATATGAAGATTGTAATTTTCACTACTAGGTTTTTTTCATATATGTAATAGTGTTATGATCCTAGAAAGCTAGCACAATATTTTAAATCATTCTAATAGAGTGGCATACATGTTGATGATTCTACATCTATGAAATGATAGCATGCAATTTAGATTGGGTTACTTATGTAGATGAATATATGCATATGTATTGGTATAATAATGTTTAAATATTATTTTTGGAATGTGACTTGATGGAGAAGACTAATGTTTTCGTATGAGGTATGGGTGTATTGTGTGAGACATATTATAACATTCAAGATATTTGTGTACCTATTTAAGCATACACTATTAAACTTAAAAGAGTATGTTCTTAACTAAAGTAAATATGGGTTAATGTTTACAAGGTTAGAGTTATCTTGAGAAGACAAATTTTTTTAGGAGGAATGCCAAACCCTTACTAAAGTTTTTAAATCTTGGAAATAATTTAAAATTTTCTATTTGAATATGTTGAACATTTTTATGTAGTCTCTAATTATCAATATGAAGTCAATAATGGTTCACAAATGCATATCATTCTCAAAATTTTATTTGTGATTGTAGGTAAGTATAATTGAATGAATACACAAGTTATATTTAAGTATGTGTAAAATTAGTACATGAATTTACCATATATGATTCATGTTTATCACCCCATCATTTCACAAGGAATTATCACAAGATTCTAGGATAAGTGAATTTTATGGGGGACTCACTCTCTCTTTATTTGTTCCAAATAAGTCACATGAACTTGATGACATAATATAGTCGAGTCTAGCATAGGAAAATCTTAGGTAAGTGTTTGTGATACCTCAAACATCTCTAGATAGTGGGTAAGTTGTAGTCTTATCCATGACATAGTTGTAGTGTACTACTTAGTGTGGTTATATTATACTCAATTACAGTTATGTTGTACTTTTGTGTTAGGTGATTTATTTCTATATACTTATAGGTGTTCATTGTCTAATATGACACTGAGTATATATTTAGAGATTTGATCAAACCTTGGCCAAGGGGATCATTTATTATGATTTATTTTAAGAGATGCATTTGATAGTACCCTATGCTCGATATCTCTTTTTAAACCTAGGTGGTACTCATTTGGGACCTTACCCATGATGGGTAGTGTCTTACTTATTTTTGTGGCATCCAAGGGAACTTGTAGAACTCTTTAGTTGGATTAAAAGTGCACACAAGATGTTCTCTCTCCTTAGCTAAGACATGAAGAAAGGTGATGTAGATGTATATGTTTCATAATTTTCATGATTTCTCTTGAGGTACTTTACATATGTTTGTAACAATATATCTTTACATGTGAAATTAAAAAATTAATATGTACTTATGTAGCAATAATATTGCATACAATTTTATATATCCTTGAGTATCATGTTAATTAAAGTGTGTTCAAGTTTATATTCATATTTGACTATTGGAAGTGTTAATCTAACCATGAATCTAAGTCTATATGAACATTTATAGATATTAATGTAATTGTTACTAATAAATTTGTACTTGCACTCCTAGAGATATATATGTAAAGAATCAATAAATTGGACTATTCTTTGTAAAAGGTTAAACCTATTACAAATGAATGTGTACTTATTATTTAAGCGGTGGTCTTTACCTAAGATTATAGTCCACAATAAGTTAGTGTTGTTAAAATACCTTATATATGTACATGATTCAATTCGACAAAGTACTTAATTGAGTTACCAATGAAAATAATATTCTAGTTTCATATGGATGCGAAATGAATTATTATTTAAATATGCATCCTTTACTTGTTGCACACCTCTTCCTAGTTAGTGAATACATATCATTAGGAACATGATTGTATCCTTATGTTGTGATAAAATTAATAATCTTATACATCTTTAAAAAAATATGACTTTATTTCCAAATAATATAATGCACAACCTAGTTGTGATAGCTTGAAATGATTATTGTGTTTGTTTGAATTGATTTGTCAAATAAGGCACATGAAATCAAAACCAATCTACATCGACTATTATACTTATTAAAAGTAAAACCATACTATACTAATCAACTAATTTACTAATCAGAAGGCTGAAAATTTCATACCAAATGCACACATATTTAATGACATCACCAAATAAAACAACATTAGGTTCAAAGGACAAACTTTTGAGCAAAGTTCATTGAGTAGTTCAACATTTGTTGTAAAAGACATAAGCTTTGACCATTAAAATCCATGTCATCTACACGACAAGACAAGAAGTGAAATAAATACACCAAGACTCTAAAAGTTCTTGCAAAAATAATATGATAGGGTTGACATCTAAGAAAAAACCTAAAATCATACAACAACAAAAAACACACAATAAGAAGATACACCAATGTCAAACTTATATTACAAATTGTTATTATATAAAAAATAATTAAATTATATATTACAAAAGAATATTATTGTTATAACAAATTTGACTATATTCAAAAATTAACTTTTAAATATTAATCAGATAAAAGTTACTATTAACTATCTAACCATTAAACCAAACAATATTCACATAAAACAACAAATATTAATAAAATAATTAACTTATGGTAGTAGTGGCTCATCTCAAATACCAAGGGATTAGTTAAAAAAAAAATTAAAATTGATTGTCCAACTAAAATGGAAAGCTTTTGATGACGTGGCGTTAAGAACCTCTTTGTGGTAATGTTGTGTATACGTAATGCTTACGTCATTTTACTGTTCCCGTGTCACTGTCATTTGTGGAACGCGTGCTTTATACTTTATAGTGTTAAAAGCACTAACCTAAAGGGAACGGTACATCATCATTATCATCATTAGTTTAACCCCATTCGAGAAAGACACTTTGTTCAAGTCATCCAATAAATGACTGAATTAGTTTTGAATTTATCTCTCAATTTTCTAAACATGTTTGACCGATTTTAAAGAAAATAAGGCACTCTTCAATGGTAGGTAGTGGTTATACTTTTCATAAACTATATTTATGGTTATTATATAGGTATGGTTGGTTGAAAAAAACAAATTTTTATTGAGTTATTAGATTGAATAATATTGGCGGGGTGGGGGGTCTAGTTCGCTTCGTTAAAGCATCTTGTTGAAGGCAAGAGGTCACGAGATCTAGTCTCCCCCATATCCCCGTCATAAGAGGGAGTATCGTGCCAGCATCACCGATGACGTGAAAAAAGTTTACCAAACACATTGCAATTTATAGGGGGGACTACCCGACAAAAAAAGATTGAATAGTATGGGCACTTCTGTGATCAAAATGGTTGGAACATGTGTTTAGAAAATGTAGATCATGAGTTAAAATAAAATGTAGATGATTGATTCAAATCATAGTTTAATTGTATAATAGTATTTTGAAAACACTTATTATATTTTATGTATTTATCAATCCATCTACAAAAATTCAAAATCTTTTTCAAGTGAGGAGATGGGCATGATGGTTATACATATGTATTTGATGATCATAGGTGTAAATTATATAGAGAATAGCCTTATATTTTATGTACTTATCAACACACTTCATAAAATATTCAAAGTTTTTTTAAGTGACGAGATGGACATGATGGCTATACATACATATGTATTTGGTGACCGTAAGAATAAATTATATAGAGAATAGCTTCTTCCCTCTCCAACAAATTTTCAAACATTTTTTTGAGAAACAACTTTTGAATTTATAGAAATTGATAGTCAAGCTGAATGAATGAGTCACTGATTTAATAAATTAATAAAATGACCTCACACAATTACTTGACTAAACTTACTATTTAATTTTAATAATAGAAATAGTCACACATATTTTTTTTAATAAAGCTTATACAATAAATAAATAAGAGATTAGATTTCAAGCTTACATTAAATGCATGCATGTCATAATATTTTATAATTATTAAATACCAAGCATGGTCTTTGGAGTATTGAAAGAAATAAATGAGAATGATACCATTTAAAAAATAATAATATGCTAAATTATATTTTTCAACTACACACTCTCCTAACATCAATGGCATACCATGACAAGGAAAACAAAGAAAAATACTAATTCATTCCATTCAAAAAAAAATCATCCCCCAAATAAAATAGCCATTCCAAACCCAAAGATTTAAGATCCAATTAGAAACACTCTCTTCCTAAGATCCCATTTGGTAGAAGAGATCTTTAACCATTATAAAATTGCTAGATTTCACATCAATTGGCTTGGTCATAGTTCATCTTCTCACATGTCCATATTTGCCTTTATTATAACCCCAACATTTAACAATAATTTATGTGCATTATTGTTGGATATATTATCTCTAAACCAAGTATTTATCTATAATTATGATGAATAAAATTTTGATGAAGGAATAAATACAATATATTTTAAATTTAATTGAATTAAATTTAAAGTTAAAAGAATTAAAACAAAAGTTTAAGTAATTAAGATAAAATAATTTAAGATGATGTCTTTATATATAAGTTTAAGACACGTTTTTAGATCTTTAGTATGTAATTTGATAGGTAATAGTTATATTTTTAGAAAGTTATTTTAAGAAGTAGGAGATTTTAAATTTCAAATTAGTAGGATTAAGACTATAGGTGCGATCTAGTCTAAGGAGGTATGAGATAGGTCATGCTCTACAATGATAGAATTAACATATTTGACAAGTAGGTTCAAATTCAAGATCAATTAGTGCACCAAATGAAAGTGAAAGCATAAAGATGTGCCACCTTTTTATAAAAGATATTTTTTAAATACATTTAACCAAACCCACAAATTCAAATTTAATTGAATCTTATATAAATATTCAAAATCAATACAAATTTAATATAAAATTGATATTAAAATTATTATAAAACTTATTAAGAATTAAATTTGTATATAAAATGATATGCAATTATTATCAATTCAAATTAAGCTTTAGAGACCAATTCTAAACTAAAATTGATTGAACTCTATGTAGCATTCTATTATAATTTTGATATATAATTTGATAGTAAATTGAATATGTAATTTAATTGGTAAAAAAAAAAGATGATCTTGATATATTTTAATTTAAAATTTATTTTTTAAAAATAATTATTTATTTATTTAAAATTTAAATTTTGTTTAGTTTAAATGTTCATTTATTGAAGTGTTTAAATTTAAGATTTTTTAATTTTCATGTAGATATAACTACTAGGGGTAGAGATGACACACTTAAGATTGAGAGATGCATTAGTGTATTTAAATGAAACAATCAATAACACTTATGTACTTCGTTACCAAGATAGTTTGTTATTCATTAGATTGTAGTTCCAATGTATGATTAATACCATTTGATCATATACTTCATATGATGATGTCAATATTAAGAGATTTTATTTCTCATTATTAACTAACATTAGGGGCACCATACTATATTTAGAGATTTATTACCTACTCAATGCTAATGATGTGAGGACTTTGTTTCAATTTTATGTGTGTACTCGCAATGATAGAGGTTATTGTGCCACTAGGTGTGAGCACCTTGTCGTAGAACCTTTCTTGTATTCTCATTAGATTGTAGTTCATCATGTATGGCCTCAAAAATATAAGGTAGTATTATATATTTTGTAATAAATTATATAAAAAGATACATTTAGTGAAGAGTATGGACTACACTTCTTTTCTCTATTTTGTTGGATAGGGAAAATAAAATATTCCTTACTAGCTAAATTATATGTGAATCCTAACCTTAATGTGTTCCTAGAGTGATATCTTGGAGAGGTTGTATAGGTTTCATAAGTCTTTAGGGGGTATATTTATGTCAAATCTATGTGTGTATTTCTTCAAGTTTCATGTCATCCACCACATATATGCATTGATTAGAGAATATTTGGTGTTGACATGGGACATCCTTGATATTAACAATTCTAGGGACTTGCAAACATTACACACTTATATGGTATCTAAATTTCTCAACACATATTAGATTATTAACTTAGAACATGACATCTCTATTGTCTCAATAACTAGCCATATTCAAGGGTTGTAGGCTACATAGGTGACACATACATCACATTTTTCATAGGTAGCATATGGGGCTTATGGAGCATAATTTAAGTCATAGGAACCACATGGAGGATTGGCTACCCAAGAGCATGTTGTTGGTGTTACTCTATGGTGTGGACTTGACAGGAATAGAAAATTTATCATTTTAATTGGGTTAGGAGGTCATGCCTAAGCTTTTAGTGAGTGACCTTTTTTTACTTTGAAGAGTACACTATATTAGATTAGGTAATTTATGGTGTCGTTGAGGCTTATGGAGAGCTAGATGATCCTAATGATCCTTAGAGTATTATAGATGTATAAATTATTTTTTACAAATTTAGCCAAAAAAATGTGTGTTATTTGTATGCCTACTGATTTTCTAATGAAGCAAATTTCATGTAGCTTACATTATCACAACATTTATCTACTTAGAGTGGTAATTCACATTCATAATCACAAATATAATCATGTAAAATTATAGGCTAGATAATATATTTAAGTATATTCTCATACATATAAATTTAATAAATTTGATTTGATTAGTTTGGTATATTAAATCTACATATACATGTTCCTATGAGTTCATGTGTGTCATATAAATATAGTAGGTTCAAAAGTGCATGATTAATTTAATCATAATTTGGACAATGAGGTTTGATCTATTAGGAGACATTACATCTATGATTCAACATATAATTTATATTTGATATATTTGAGAGATATTATATATATGTCCAATTAGTTTCCCCCATTCATGGGGCTAGTATAATTAACTCTACTCTCAATCTATGAGTTGGAATAAAATAGCAATCAACTCGATTAAATAAATCATTTTTTTATGGTACAATGAGAGACAATTAAGTTTTCCCCAATTCAAGATACACTATTTGAGACAATGAGGGAAGAATGATATATGTGTATATGTATATGTATATAGACGTACATATATATACATATACATATGTATATATATGTATATAGACATACATATGTATATATATGTATATATGTATATACAAATACAAATACATATATACATATATACATACATACATATATGCATATATGTACATATGTGTGTGTGTTTAATGGTCATAGGAATAAATTATATAGAGAACAGTTTCTTCCCTCTCCAACAATTTGTTAAACATTTATTTGAGGAACAATTTTTTTGAATTTATAGAAATTGATAATCAAGCTAAATAGGTCAGTGATATAAAAAATAATAGAATAGCCTCACACAATCACTTAGCTTATTGTTTAATTGTAGTAGTAAAAATAGTCACACATAATTTTTTAATAAAATATAAACAATAATTTAGAATCATTTTCTATAATATTAAAATTCTTAAAAATTATTTTTTTATTAAAAATAATAAAAGATTGAAATAATACACTTATTATTTATAAAAAATGTTATATAATTACAAATATTTGCATTCCTTCTTGTATTTTTCTCTAATTTTAATTAATTAAATAAGTGCTAGAAACCACTCTCTAAGAGATTAGATTCCAGGCTTACATTAAATATATACATGCCATAATATTTATAATTATTAAAAAGAAAAGTGAAATATTCAATATCATAAGCTCCCTATGCCCACCTTTAAAAAGGTCTAGATTGAATTAGGTGCATATTAAAACAACCAAGACACCAAGCTAAGTTGGTATTTGGAGTATTTAAGGAAATAAATGAAGATGATACCATTTTTTAAAATATATGTTAAATTATATTCTTCAACTACACACTTTGCATAACATCAATGACACACCCTGACAAGCCAAGAAAAATACTAAGTCATTCCATTTCCAAGGATTTGGCATATTTTAGAGAGCCTTGATAAAAGAAAAATAATTCATTTCATCCTCCAAAAAATAGTCATTCCAAACTCAACAAAGTTTCTTAACCATTACAAATTTGGTAGATTTCACATTTGCATGGTTCATCTTTTCACATGTTTATATTTGTCTTTATTATAACTCCAATATTTAACAATATTTTGTGTGTATTATTGTTGGATATTTATTATTTCTAAAACAATTATTTATTTATGATTGTGATGATTAGAACTTTGATGAATGTATAAGGATGTTATTAATTTATTTTAATGGTTATTATAGGAAATAAATATCTAGTAAAATATATATATATTTCAATATTAATTGGATTAAATTTAAAGGAAATTTTAAAAAAGATTTAAGTAATTAAAATAAAATAATTTAAGATGATATTTTTCTATATAAATATATTGATAGGTAATAGTTATATTTTAAAAATTAAGAGATTTTAAATTTCAAATTAATAAGACTAAGACTATAGGTGCAATCTAGTTAAAGGAGGCATCAGATCAATCATGCTCTACAATGATAGAATTAACATTTTTGAGAAATAGATTCAAATTCAAGGTCAATTAATGCACCAAATAAAAGTGAAAGCATAAAGATGTGTCACCTTTTTTAAAAAGATATTTTTTAAATACATTTAATCAAACCCATAAATTCAAATTTAATTGAATCTTATATAAATATTTAAAATCAATACAAATTTAATATAAAATTTAGTTAAATATAAATTTTATATAAAATTGATATTAAAATTATTATAAAACTGATTAAGAATTAAATTTTATATAAAATGATATGCAATTTTTGTCAATTCAAATTAAGCTTTAAAGACCAATTCTAAACTAAAATTGATTGAACTCTATATAGAATTCTATTATAATTTTGATATATAATTTGATAGTAAATTAAATATGTAATTTAATTGGTCAAAAAGAGATGGTCTTGATATATTTTAATTCAAAATTTATTTTTGAAAAAAGATTATTTGTTTATGTAAAATTTAAAATTTGTTTAGTTTAATGTTCATTTATTGAAGTGTTTAAACTTAAGATTTTTTAAATTTTCGTGTAGATATAACTACTAGGGATAGAGATGACACACTTAAGATTGAGAGATGCATTAATGTATTTAAACGAAACAATCAATAACACTTATGTACTTCCTTACCAAGATAGTTTGTTATTCATTAGATTGTAGTTCTAATGTATGATTAGTACCATTTGATCATATACTCCATATGATGATGTCAATATATAAGAGATTTTATTGCTCATTATTAGCTAACATTGGGGGCACCATACTATATTTAGAGATTTATTACCTACTCAATGCTAATGATGTGAGGACTTTGTTTCAATTTTATGTGTGTACTCACAATGATAGAGGTTATTGTGCCATTCAGTGTGAGAACCTTGTCGTAGAACCTTTGGTATATTCTCATTAGATTATAGTTCATCATGTGTGGCCTCAAAAATATAAGGTAGTATTATATATTTTGTAATAAATTATATAAAAAGATACATTTAGTGAAGAGTATGGACTACACTTATTTTCTCTATTTTGTTGGATAGGGAAAATAAAATATTCCTTACTAGCTAGATTATATGTGAATCCTAACCTTCGTGTGTTCCTAGAGTAATATATTGGAGAGGTTGTATAGGTACTCATAAGTCTTTAGGGGTATATTTATGTCAAATCCATGTGTGTATTTCTTCAAGTTTCATGTCATCCACCACACATGATGCATTGATTAGAGAATATTTGGTGTTGACATGGGACATCCTTTATATTAACAATTCTAGGGACTTGCAAACATTACACACTTATATGGTATCTAAATTTCTCACCACAAATTAGATGATTAACTTAGAATATGGCATATCTATTATCTCAATAGCTAGCCATATTCAAGGGTTGTAGGCAACATAGGTGGCACATACATCACATTTTTCATAGGTAGCAACATATGGGGCTTATGGAGCATAATATAAGTCATAGGAATCACATGGAGGATTGGCTACCCAAGAGCATGTTGTTTGTGTTACTCTATGGTGTGGACTTGACAAGAATGGAAAATTTATAATTTTAATTGGGTTAGGAGGTCATGCCTAAGCTTTTAGTGAGTGACATTTTTTTACTTTGAAGAGTAAACTATATTAGATTAGGTAATTTATGGTGTCATTGAGGCTTATGGAGAGCTAGATGATCCTAATGATCCTTAGAGTATTATAGATGTATAAATTAATTTTTACAAACTTACACAGAAAAATGTGTGTTATTTGTATGCCTACTGATTTTCTAATGAAACAAATTTCATGTAGCTTACATTATCACAACATTTATCTACTTAGAGTGGTAATTCACATTCATAATCACAAATATGATCATTTAAAATTATAGGCTAGATAATATATTTAAGTATATTCTCATACATATAAATTTAATAAATTTGATTTGATTAGTTTGACATATTAAATTTACATATACATGTTCCTATGAGTTCATGTGTGTCATATAAATACAGTAGGTTCAAAAGTGCATGATTAATTTAATCATAGTTTGGACAATGAGGAATTCCATCTATGATTCATCCTATAATTTATATTTGATATATTTGAGAGACTTTATATATGTGCAATTAGTTTCCCCCATTCATGGGCTAGTATAATTAACTCTACTCTGAATCTATGAGTTGGAATAAAATAGCAACCAACCCTATCAAATAAATATTGTTTTATGGTACAACAAGAGACAATATAGTTTTCTCCAATTCAAGATACTATTTGAGACAATGAGGGAAGAATGATATATATGGCATCAAAGAAAGTAAAAAATGAAATAAATAACAAAGTGGAGGTGTAAGCCCATTTCCTCAACCTTTAGGTATGAAATCTTAATAATGAGTGTTATATGTAGGTGAAGGATATTAAATTATCATTATAGATCCTACAAGGAAAAAATATATCTCTTAATTAGAAATTAGTAAACATTATTCACAATACATAGAAACTAATAGATATAGTTGCTATCTAATTGATTCAACATGCACATAGATAAATCAATAAAGAAGTAGATTTTTTGGAAAATTACTTAATTGAAAATCAATAATTTGCATCAATTTTTAATTTATGAAATTCCTTTTTCAAATTAATTTATTGGGTGGTAGTTCTAGCATATGATAATATCACAATCATGAGATATGGATGTAGTATGAATTAAATGTGGCAAGACCAAGATTGCATCAATGCAATATCATTACAATAATGCCAATTTGAGCTACTTCTTTGAAACCTAGAAGGTAATTTTTTTGAGAATGGTATGATGGTAAAAAAAAACTAATTATGTAGATAAGGAGTACCACCAACTTTTGAAATGTGTAATTTCATATTTGCAACCATTGCAATATTTCCTAATAAATAAATAATGGAGTTTGTCTAAAATACTTGAGATCTCCAACGAGATGAAAATATTGATATACATATTAGTGGGTGTCAACCTTCTTGATTAGATGTCAAGGTGGATCTTAAATAATGAGGCTACATTCATAGGAATCCACATACAACTAGATATGCACATCATGAATAAAATAACTAATCTACCATATGTAGTGGATAATCTTAAGCTAGCCAAAATGTTCTTGTGCATGATTCCACTAGTATTATAATTTACTAATTTTTCATCAATCTCTCTCTCCTCTCTCTTAACCTCACTCTCCATGTTTATTTCTCCATATATTTTCAATTAGTGTGATACATGTTCATGTACATATATTCAATAAATCACTTTATGTTATATGTATATCAAGTGCATGTGTTGTAATAAGTAAGTTATATTTTATATTTGATAGACTTTATATATTTTTGAAAGTATGTATGTTTAATGTGATATACTTATGTTTAGTTGGTTTTATATATGTTCATGTACACTAATATATATATATATATAAAATGTTTTGTAATAGACAAATTATATGTTGTATTTGATAGATTTTATATATTTTAAATGTATATGTAATTCGGTTGACATATTAGGTAACATGTGATTATCTAGATCATATATAGTTTTAAAAATACTGATATGAAAAATTTAAATATGATAAATTCATTTAAAATTAATATCAAATTTGAAAGAAAAAATTAATATCAAATTTGAAAAAAAAATAATATAAATTTAATGATATTTGATGTGATTTATACCAATACTGTAAATAAAATGATATAGCAAATTATAAATAAACATATAAATTTGATGTGATATATCAATTTTAAATTGATATAGTTTTATATTTATACTAAGTGATATGTATGAATTGATATAAATGATACATAAATTGTGTTTTTTAATTTTTATTAAAGAATACTTGATGACCATTAACCTAGTACCCAATGTGCAAGAACTTGTAGACCATTCTTATTATAAGCATGAAAGAATTCAAATAAAAATAAGTGAAAATAATCAACTATGTACAAATTAAATATTTACAAAATAAATTTATTGATATATAATTTAATTTTATGTCTAAATTAAAAAAATAAAAAATATTAAATATTTAGTCTTCAAATTATATACAAATAAGAGATTCAATAATATAACATGTGATGTTTCTCGATAAATGTTGAACTAATACTCAATGTGTAAACACTTTTATAAATCATAATCATTGAGAATATATTATAACTCAAATAAATATATAAGTGAAAATAACCAAACTTGTGTGCAAATTAAAGATCTACAAAATATATTTATTAATTAATTAAAAAAAATTGATACGTAAGATTTTTTTATTAATTAAAAGAGGAAACATACATGCAGGAAATTTCAGTATTTCAACCCAAAACTAGAAGCTGCCACAATGCCACCTTCCGAAGCAGAGAATTTCAACCATGGAAAAATATTCAAAATTGGTAGAGCCACAAACTACCCAAAAAACCCAAATTCAAGCTATCCATTACCAGACTAAAGCAATTACTAACAAAAGACCCAGCCAAATTACAGAAACCCATTTAACTTTGCAAATGACTCGAAATCCTTAACCTAGTCAAAACCATCAGTTGCCATTAACCCTAACAACTTCTTTCAATACTCCACTACAACTGCCACTATCATTTGGTGACGCATGAGAGTTGCCTCGCTCAGGTCCAAGAGGAAGGGGTAAAACCTTATAGCCTCGTTGATGTTCCACAAAATCTCTAGATCACTTGACCCCAGTATCTTGGTTCCTATAATCATCACCTTCAAGATCTCCTCCACCCCACCAACCAATTCCTTCTTAAATAATTTCACCAGCAAATCCTTCACCTCCAACTTGGGGAATTGGCTATCGAGCAATGAAGCCAAGAAGTACAAGGAAATGTGTGCATTATCCCTCCCATACTCCTTGCACTCAATGTGCCCAGAGCCCAGAACCATCTTTACCGCCACAACTACGAGGGGATCAATATTTTGCTTCAGCCTTTGGTCGATTATCTCTCTGAATGTAGCTTGCCTCAACACTGCTAATAGGGAAATTGGAGTGTCCGCTCCAAACCATGACAACCCCTCCACCGATATTGCAATGAATTTTTTTGAATGCCCGACCATTGTCATCTACGGACAACAACAGAAGTCGAGCACACTTCGCCAACCAAAGCACCACCATAAACTACACATCAACACCCAAAACCTTTACTACGCTACACAAACCGGCGCCACCTCCCAATAAATAAACTTGCATTCATCAAGCAATTCGATCTACACATAAGAGAGAGGTTTATTCCTGGTAGGGTTAGTTGTCCTTACTCCAGTGATGTCGTCCTGTATATCCAGCTTTGTATGAGAGGCCATCATTAAAATGTGACCTCAACCTGCCCTGTGTTATTGCTTGTACTTACCATCACCGATAACACCAACTGTTCCCACCAGTGCCACCTTAGCTCTAGTCTCTCCTATGTGGCTGCCACTCATCTCGTCCTAATCAAGTCCCTCTGCCATCCTAGAGGCCACCCCCCAACCACCCACATTTATTAATTAATAATTTAGTCTTCTATGATATCCAAATTAAATAGTAAGCAAAAATTGAAAAAACATACAATATTGAGTCTTCAAATATAAGTAACACTTTTTTTAAATATATCTAAATCTCTTGATACATATTTTTAGAGTCATCTTTATCTTTTATAATCTCCAAAATCCATTCGTGATCCTCAATATCCAACTTTGTCTTTTGTTCACCATGCCTAATTATTCACATAGGACTTTCTAAATTTATTCATGTAGCTACAACCAAGTTACTATAGTATATAATATTCTATTTAGGCATATGTTCAAAAAATGTGATGCCACTTTTATTCAACTTGTTGAAAATATGTGCTTTCAATAATAAATAGATTAGTAAGAAGTTTTGCTCATCACCATCAACTTTTATTTTGGTTTCAAGTTCATTTTGGTAGATAATACTCACACACCTTCTAAATTATCAAGATGGGTAATCACAATAGGTATATTTTGGAGGTGATGGTTGAACCCCACAACTCTTAGAAATCTCCTGCAAGAAAAATACATGTCACAAATAGAGATCAAAGAAATTGATTTGCTCAATAACCTAAGAATTGTATCGATGCAATAGCTTGAATAAATAATTACAAATGAATGAATCCTTATGAAAAGGAAAAAAAACCTAGATCAAACCTTAGGTGAGGATGTCATTAGATTACATGACAAGTGTCAAATTTATCTTATGTTATGAGACAAAACCATAATCTAATAATAATTTGTTTTTCCTATTATAGCTTAAGTGCATAAAGTAAAAGGAACCTAATAATTAATTATTATTAGGTGATTTTCATACTTACTTTACAACCCTCCCCCCCTCTTAATTTCAACTTAGGGAGAAGCTAATGATGAATGAAATTATGGATGCACATGAATGGGTCTTATCTACAAGTCCTAATGAGGTGCCCATGTACAACAACAAAAAATCTCTCATAACCAAAGAAAAGGAGGACACCTCATGAGAAAAAACTCTCCAAAATAGAGAAAAAATAAATAAAAGCGAACATGCGACAAAAGAATGTAAGACTCAAAATGTCCCCCGAGTACTGCTATGATCACATAAGTACAATCAAGTTCCTCCCATATGAGATAAAATAAGATACAATGAATCCCCCATAAGGAAGTAGATCATCTAAAAAAAATAAAAATTTGAAGAAGAATGTTGAAGATGATAAAAAATAAGCATTGTTCCTCCCCTTAGGAAGAAATAAATCAATGGTTAATGTAGAAGAAACTCCCTAAGGATAAGAGATATCAAGATGATTTCTTCTGAAAACTGCTCAAGTGTCCACATGTATAAATCATAAGATGCCAAATCAGATGAAGAAAATCCAAACAACTAGGAAAATCCCTATAGAACAACCTCCAAAGGCAATAATGAAGTGGTGGAAGGTGGTCTATAGCTATCATCAAAGAGGAAGTTAATATCCTCAATTATGTACCTAATATTTGTGATGTGAGACTCAATAAATAACTTTGCAATGTCTAGAATAACTCATCGCACAAAGTTGAAATTGAAAGGATAGAAACATCTTCTTGAATTGAACTAATATCTAAAGATGCAAGAAGTGGAGGAGGTGAAAGATTAACACAAGTCTCATGAACTGAGATGGGCGATGGAAGTACACATAGGTCCAAATGACCAAAATTAAATCTTTATATATCTAATCCACTCTAGATGCATGAGAGTGTAAACCAATTAATGTTTTATAGGCTCATCTAAATCAAAGTGGGAGAAGGCATATAATCAGTTTTCCCAACTATAATAATCTCTCTACTTTGTAAATATCTAATAAGAACTGAATCAGATGTGAAATCAACAATCTTCCCTATCCCACTATGTTTAATATGATAGATGAAAATGAGATTAGATGATAATAAATAGACACAAAGAACATCATGAAATACACCATCATCAATATCAATATATCATTTCTCAAAAACATTCTTATAATTTTGTGTTTTTCATTACTATGTGTGGTGAATTTCAAGGCTCATATAAATAAAACATACCCATAAATGAAGTCATGTGATGTGAGGCTCCAAAATCAAGAATCCATCAACTATACTAAATACTTGTGGATGCAAAGAGTGTGTGGCATTTCATCTTGTATATTATTCTTTCCACACTAGTTGAACAGGATTTTACAAGCGATGCTTTGGGACAAGAGTATGCACTAGCTAACATAGATGAAAGCAAATGAATATGATTTTTCTATAGAAGGTGTTTCAACTCATCAATTTTATGTGCATAACATGGATGTTCATTGTGTCCTAGCTTTTTTTAATATGCACACTTCATTCACTCCTTATATGATTCCCCTTAGAAGAGGAAGATGCCTCAAAGGTATCCTATGAATTTGATTCGACTTCTTGCTCATTTCTTTTTAAATCCTTATATTTTTGTTTCTTGCCTTTGCTATTTTAATTCTTCTGGTCTTTTGTGTCTTATTTTTCAATAAGAGATTGTGGTTTGGAAGACTTCAATATACCCATAGGTACAAAATTTTACTACTCCCTAGTGAGTGATGAAAAATAATCAAGTGAAGGCATACTAAATATATTACCAAGTGTATCTCTAGTAGCATAGAAGGTAGAAGAAAAAACAATAATCAAGACCAAGCTTGGAAAGGATGGAGAGAATCAACTTAGAGTCTTGTTTCTCGATACCACAATGTATCAATTACAATTTGAGATATTTGAGTTTGGTGATGAATTCTTGGATGTTATCAAAATGTGTAGGGTTCAAAATGATAAGTTCATTCTCCAATTGAAATCCTCGTAAGGTATCCTACTTCCCAAACAAGGACCCTAATTGAGTCCAAATATGATTAGGTGTAGTGAAAGATTCAACATGAAAGAGTAGATCAGTAGAAAATGACATGCATAATGTCCAAAAATCCTCATCACATCTTAAAAATAAATCTTCTCTATAGATTTTATTGGTTCAAGTTTTGTACCCATGGTGACTCTATACAACCTTTGTTTTTTCAAATGTATCTCTATTTTTTCCACCCATAGTAATTGTATGGTGTGAGTGGAGTGGTGTGGGTTGAATCCATGACGTTTAAATGATAAATGCATAAATTGAAAGAGAAAAAATAGGATAGACCTGTTATGCCTTGCATAACTACCCCATTTTAATTTTTGGACAAAATGGGTCCCCCTTTGTGTTTGTTGCCATTGGTGTTTTTGTTCGGGACTTAGGAGTTGTTCTTTTTCTCCTAAGTCTTTGTTTTCTTCTGCTCTAGTGGAAGCAAAACCAAAACAAAATCTAAATCCGGAACTTGCAAAGGTTCCCTGTTCGGATTTGGTTTTGATTCCGCTCCCATTTATTTTCCTTGTGTTTTTGTCATTTCTCGATGTTTCATTTGGGACAGGCTTTGCCTTGGTCCCCCCTCCTTTGTCTTTTGTTGTTTCCAAATGTTGGTGTTGTTTTCTTTTTGGTGGGATCGAATTCGGATTGGCACTTGAACTCAAAACTTTTGCAAACTTCCAAGTTCATTTCTCGTTCTACCTTTGCCTCCATCGTTGTGTTTTGTTCTTTTGTTTTGCTTTGGGCTTGGTTCCTTTAGTCTCAACACCGCCTCGTTTTCTTTTCTCGCCTCCTTTGTTCTTTGCGGGAACAAAACCAGAAATGAACCCAAACCGAGAATTTTGCAAAAGGTTCCCTGTCCAGTTTTAGTCCCGATCTTGCCCTCATTCCTTTATTGTTTTCTTCCCTACCACGGTCCCGAAGTTGGAGCTAGAGTAAGATGGGAGACTTTGGTAAAGTTTCTTGTTCTATCCCAACTCTGATTTTGCACCTGCTTTACTTTTGATGTGCATGATAGTTATGTACTCATTCTCACTTTGATTCCATGCCTGACCAATTGCATTAATTACATTAATCATAGGCTCTTCACACACACAAAATCGATTTCAAAACCTTAATCAAGGTTATTTGGCTCATTATAACTATTCAAAGCATTATTAATGAGCCAGAGCTAAATTAATTCAAAGAGAAGCATGATTTGGTCTAAGGCAAACATCTGCAAGTGGATTTTGATCGAGTTTCATCTTGTTTGGTAGCGTTATGAGGTAGGTGGGTTTCTCTTGTTCCATTTTCACATGTTGTTTCTTGTTTTGTGTTCGTTGTGTTGTTCGCATGTTCGCAAGAGATTCCTTGTGAATCTTCGCTTGATTTGGTGTTTCATTTTCATTTTGCCTTCTGTTGTTTGTCTTTTTTCTTTTCAATTTTTTTTGTTTGTTTTTGTTGGTCTACTATCGTTTTCCTATTTTGGTGGTATTCATACTGTCATGCCCTTGTTTAGTTTAGGGTTTCATCGTTAAGGGGGTATTTAGTATTTTAAAAGGTTTGAAGACCTGCCTGATCTTATTCTCATGTTGATTCAATGGTTTTCATGTCGGGTTTGTGATGCCCTAATTTCTCGAGTCAATGGGTTGCACAAACTAGGGTTTGTGTGATGTATCTTTACAATATTGTGCCCTATCCAACTTGGTCCTACCTTGATTATGTCAATAATGGAGTCATGCCTTTATTTTAAGTCTCCTTGTACCTTCATCTGACCTCGTTCCAAGTTGTTATGGGTTCTTGGTTAAATTTGCTTCATGTTTGATGATAAAGTGGTGGAAGCGGAGCCAAGAATGAACTCAATTCATAAGTATGTGAGTATAAGTTCATGTTCGATTATGAGCTCACCCCCAATTAGGTTTTGACTCTGTTTTACATCCTTTTCTTTTAGTGGAAGCGAAATCAAAATGGAAATTGGACTTGGAACTATGTAATGGTTCTAGGTCCGGTTTTCGTTTCAATCCCGATCCTTGTTCCAATGTTGATCCTGACCTCGATCCCACTTATTTTAGGAGCTTTTTAATTCTACCCCTTCTTGGTTCCACCTTCGATGAGTTTCAAATTTCATTAAGTATGGAGGGTTACCTAGGAAAGAGTAGAGAATTATGAAATTTAACATTTGTAATGATGACTCTTATGCCTTCTATTGGTCTTATTTAGGCTTGTCATGTCAGAGTAAACAATGTTAGGAATATCTAGAGACATTTCACAAAAGGAAGGGTGTTGTTGAAATATCAAAGGGAGGAAATCCAAAGAAGATAAAGGTGGAGCAATTACCCTATACCCTGGGATATAAACACCAGGATACCACTCTTACAACTAGCAAGTTGGATTCAGAGTGGGATGACATTACAGATACTAATTTGGGACAATTCAATTGTGAGGAGCTCATTGTAGAGACTTTCTCAGAGCAGGTGAGTGGGAGGATAGAAAGAATAGTCTAATCCGGGTTGGCACATGTCACACTCTTCCTGTTATTAGCTCAATGTCCAGAGCTCATCTTGACAGCAACAGGGGCCTACAATCCTGTATCAAGGCAGTGTATGGACCTCTAGGGGAATGTGATTATTGATCTATCCCCCCAAATGATGAGGTTCAAGTTCAATGCACCTACCCCAAAGAACCCCAAGCAGTTGATTGAAGTAGAAGCACTGTAGATATTCAATAAGAATAAAGAGGTTAATAGATCTCATATGAACAAGAAGTGGTTAAGGATCGAGAATAAGTTCTTAACCAAGGTTCTTGAACATCCGAAGAGGGGAGACTTCAAGAAATTAGTGGATGACATGATTATGATGCTTTCCAGGGTGTTTGGAAATAAATATTTTGCATGCTTTAATGAATGAATGTTCCCATTCATTGAAGCCATTTTTTATGGTAGGCAACAATTTTATTGGGGCATGATCTTGTCTGATAATTTGCATAATAAAATGTTGAAGGTGAGACAAACAAGGAATTTATTTATAACCTCCTATGTTATATATGTTGCTACAAGGATGGGCATTTTTCCTGGATTAAATGCAGTGCGCATATTGAGAGAAGCTCTTAGATAGAAGAAGGTATGGGATCATTATGATTAGTTGACCCTACAAACATCAAAACTAAATTATAGGAGGGTCAACAATGCATTTCTTTATGTCATTATTAACAAATTGACAGGAGATGTTGGATATAGGATGAGAAGGGAAGTTATGGCTCTCATTGCTAAATGGGGACATTGGTATATCCAGTACCCCAAGTTCTCTTATTTTAGATTGGAAGGTTTTGATGGACATCCTCATCGACTGCCAAGATGTTGTAATAATAAAATTGTTCTTATGGAATTCATATATCAGGCTATGGGAGTCAATGCAAAGTTTTCCAACAAACACAAGCATGGATGCCATAACTTTCTCATGAAGTTGGGAGAATATTGTTGCCTTCACAATTTGGCTGCTAAGGCAGTATGTGAGGAATTGAGTTATTTGAAGTTGGGATTGTATATAGCTCGAAAACATTTTGATCCGAAGAATAAGATGAATGGTTTAAATCCTATTATTTTTTATAAACATTATAACTTGTTGGAGGATTTTTGGATTGATTGCAAGATGATTATGATGTTAGGAGGAGGATCTATGAGAGGCTGACCATCCCACAAATGATTGAATATAGGGTAAATGAGAACATCCCTGATACATTATCAGATGATGGTGTAGTTTTGGACCCAGATATGGAGCAGGGAAGATAGGCACCAAAAGCTTGGACCTAATAATTTGGTATGAAGAGGAATTCATAGATATTAAACAAATTTCCATAACCATAATGGATAGAAGTATCCAATGGGTGGTCATGAGGATAAAGGAGCTAGAGGATCAATCCTCAAAGAAGAGGAAAGCAGGAGCAACCAAAGGTTATAAGAGATTTAAGAGGAGAGCAGCCCTTAAGGAACAATTGGAGTATTATCCTCCTAGCTCTGGGGGAGATGCTGATCCAAGAGTACCTGTTCAAGCAACCCATGAATCACTAGGTTTGGAGACTACCACATCCAGAGAAGGATTCTCATCTCAATCTCCTCTCCTTGAAAAATCTATTAAAGAAGTACCTGCAAGGACCTTGCACGAGCAAGCTGAAACTCTTAGGGGAAAACAGAAGGAAATTGAGATCCATGACATAAATACTGATTCAGTGGCCACATAATCAGGTAATGAGCCTCTTGCGACTACCTCTGTTGAAGATATTGAAGAGGTTGGAACTGAACATGTCTTAACTCTAGAAGATCAGTGGAAGCTTTTTGAGGAAGCAAAGAAGGATGTTGATGCCAAGGCACAAGCTGACACACTTGCTAAACAACAAGAATTGGAAGCTAAGGCTAAAGATGATATGCTTTCCAAGCAACAAGAATTAGAAGCTATATCAAAGGCAAAATATTTGGCAAGGAAACATAAGGAGAAGGAGGACCTCATGCAGTAGAAGAAAGAGAAAGAATGGAAAGCTAATGCAAAAAAGGAGAAATTGGCTCTACTGTAGAAGATTCATGATCTAGAGGAGGAAAAGGCCCAACAAAAGAAAGAAAAGGAAGATCTCGAGGCCAAGACCAAAGCCATAGAAGAGGCTTAAGAAAGAGAGAGAGTTGAAGCTAATAGGCTGGCCAAAGAAAAGTCATAAAAGGAGAAGCAACAAGAGGTTGATTCTCAACCTAAGATGACACTTTGGAAACCCCTCTCTCCTGCCACATCTTCTTCAACACATGTGATAAATCCTCTTGTTGCCCCAACATGGTTGAAGCTTAATTTGGAAAGAAAGCATATAGTATAGCCCCAACCCCTTAACTGGGATGATATGACGAAAGAAATTGAGAAGGAGAGGCCCAAGAAAAGGGCTAGAGTCCTTCATTCTACTAGGTTGACAGATGCTGGGGAGATTGTAGCTGAATGTTCTATTCCAATGGTTGATAAAGATAAACAAGAGATGCAGTTGAGTGATTATCAACTAGGCACTATGAATTTGGGGAGACCTATGAGGAACAAACAAATGAACCTTATTGATATTGTAGCACCATCTACTAAGTCAAGGATGATGAAGGATAAACAAAGAAAGGATGAAATCAAATTTTAATTGGATCAACTGCATAAGTTCTTAAAGGATGTGTCTTCTCCTATTTCTTGACAATTTTCTGCCCTTGAGACACCTATTTCGTTAAGTAAGAAAGAGGCTAATAACCTCATTGAAATGAGAAACAAGGTAGGGATGATGGATAGATGGATTGGTAGGTTGAATCAAGAAGTGGAGGATTTGCTTGTTGAAAGTTGTAAAGCTCATGAAGGTGCATTGGAATTGGTTAGTGACATGGTTTAACAGGTTGGAAAGGATTTGCATGAACAAGTTGAGGAGTTGGGAGCAAGTATTGCTATACTTGTTAATGAAGATATCCATGTGATAGATGGCCTCCTTCTTGATAAAATTAAGGAAAAATGGAATAGTATATTTGAGGAGGTAATGCAAAAACGAGATAATGGTGATGACCTGTTGATTGATAGACTTGTGGATATCAAGGAGGAGATAAAGGTTGCTAGAAGGGAGCTTATTAAACTTGGAGATATGTAAGATTTTGCCTCTGCTAAATTTGAAAGAATAGAGTTTGAAGACAGTTGGGTGGAAAGAACAGAGATAAATGTGCTCCAACAAGTGTTCACCAATTATGATGAGTACATACTTGAGAAGAAAATGTGGGAATGAAGTGGCAGTGGCATGTTCCCTTTGCCAGATGAGCATAAAAAAGGCACGGCTAGCTAGACAACTCCTTTTCCTATTTTGCAGGATCATGACATGGGTTCAACTGGAGATCCCAATAGTTCTACCTTCCCCCTTTATGAGCACATATTTTGATAAGAGGTCATCAATTAGTAACTGAAGATCATGATGGATAGTCATCTTACATTACCCCAGTTGCTCCATGATTTGTGGATCTAAATTTTTTATGAGAGGAATTAGTGCAAAGTTTCCTATACATAGAATTTATGTCCATATTGTAAGGGTCGGCTCATTGAAGCAAGGATTAGCCACCTAAAGAGAGATCTAGGATGGTTTTACAGTTTTTTAGAAGCTTTTACAATTTTATGCAAGGATACTTAGATATTTTTACAAGTTTCAATACAGTTATATGTTATTTTTTGGAATGAGTTTAATGGTAATGTTGATGAACAATAGTTATTCGTATGCCAGTGAATGATGTGCATAAATGTCTCTTATTTGATGAAAATCAATTGAAGATTCTGAATATGAGACTATTTCATTGAGTTATATGTGAATGAAGTTTATTTATATTTGTTGATCTATGAATTTTGGTAATGAGTTGGTTATGTGTTCTTGTTTAATTTTGAAGTTTAATGATGATGAATGATTGTATGTCTTGAATTAGAACTATCAATGAATATAATGGTGTAAAATATTTTGTGAATTGTATCATTCTATGGTTTTAGTTATTTGAAAGAAATGCTCATTATGAAGTTTATATGTCTGAATTAAAAGGAATTTATGTCTATGTTTGTTGTCCTGAACTCTGTTCTATCTTTTGATGTTTATTTACACCCCCAAAAATTAGATTAATTTGTATTATGCAGTTTGTACCCTTTACCAGTAGGCCCCTTGAATATTACAGTTGCATGGGCCATTGAATGACATCAACGCAGTTGAGAACCAACTACAAAGACCTTGGAAGATATGTGGCTATTGATTATTTATCTTTTTTCAAGAGAAATAGAGTAGAAATATTTTGTTTTAGCATTGTTGTGTTATATTGACCATCAACAAGACCCTCACAATGCAAGAAAATAACCTGTTGATGTAAGAAAATTGATATTTATTTACACATTTTCTAAGAAAAGAACCAAAATGAAAACCTAATATCTAATGAAAATAGCAAGTACTTTTTAAATAATCTATAAAAAAGGGTCTAAGATCTATATAAAGGATTGAACTAACTTTTTGATGTCACAAGAATCATGAAAATTGACATCCGAGTCAAAAGTTATGAGTCTTTGAGTGAAAACAACTTGATTTGACTTTAGAAACTAATAAAAATAACCAATAGTAGAATATTCAAAAATTAGTAGAACCATTGAATCGGGCTCAGAACCATCCTTCTGATGATATGTGGCTTGTGAAAATTGAGTTTATATGCCCAAGTTATACTTGATTTACCAAAAGTTATCCAATTTAGCCTATAGGGAAAATAGAGGGCTAAAAAATAGCCCCTGGTCCTATCATGGACTAGGATTTGGAATGTCAGGCTAGCCCTTGGTTGTCAATATGACTACCTATTGGCGCATAGAGGCTTGATGAAGTGGCAAAGTGGTGGTAGCGGTGGTTGGGTGAGGCACAAACAATGCCTACATGATGTTGGAGTGGTGGTTGGTGGGTTGCAAATAGGTGATGTCAAAAGATCAAGAAGCTACATTAGCAATCCAAGAATTAACATCAGTGCCTAAAAAATTAATGAATCCACCACTATTTTTTAATCCATCTTAGTATTGTGCATGCAACTAAAATAGTATGTCGAATTTCCAAAAAAATCACAAGATTGGTGAAAAAATGCATAAACTTTCACAATGATGGTGTAGTAGGAATATGACTTGTATGACACTATACATAATGTATGGATCCATACACTTGTACATATTTTTTATAGTTTTATGGAATTTTTTGCCTTGAAAATTGTGGCCCTGGAAAAACCACCCAAATTTCACTTGCTCAAATTTCAATGAATGAATAAACCAAATTTTGACTACCTATAAGGACAATGTGTAAACCAATTTTTTTGATAGAGATGTATGAAAAACAAACCAATCAAAAATATAAATAAGTCTGCAAGATAATAAAACCAATTTGATCAAAATCTCAATGGTTTCTTAACAACACTTGTCAGATCCTCTGCTATTTTTCAGAAAATTTGCAAAGTATTCGCTAGCTAGAGAAAATTTGCCTCGAGGATTCTTCATGGTCCTCCCTCTCAAGGATATACAATGATATATGTTGATAAAAGTATACAATAAATCCAATAAAGTGATAGAGGTTTACTACAAAAGAGCCATATGGACATAAAATGTCACATATATCGATTGTACAAAACATATGTTGAAAAATGCCACATAGGCATACAAAAATGACCCTAATAAATAGTCATTTCCCACTAGGAGAAGGAAATAGATCATGTGTTGTCTTCACAGCTGGTTGGATGGAGTTTCTATTGATTCTTTTGTTTTTTGAATGTGTTTGCTAGTCCTCCTCTCTTCACTCATCTAGAGATGCAACTGATACAATAAGAAGTATATATGTTAATATATAGAAATTGAATTATGGAATGGCATATAACAAAATAATCCTCTCTCTCTCTCTCTCTCTCTCTCTCTCTTAGGTATTTCTCATTCTCTCTCTGGTCTCTGCCTCCCTCTATCCCTTCCGAACCCCTCTATAATATATTTATTATATCTTAATATATTATATATATATATATGATATCTATTATATATTAATGTTATTATTATTAAGGTATATATTATATATATTATAAATTATATTATATATTAACATGTATGCATAGGGGAAGCTTAAAATCTTATACAATAAATAAAATAATGGATAATGGATATCCATTATAGATGGATATCTGTTATCTTTAGATTTTTACAAATTGAATAATACATAAAACCATTATTATGTATTCTTAATATATAATAAATATATTATATATTAATATATATCATAATATATTTAATATATACTATATATATATATATATTATATTATATATTAAATACTACATAATATATAAAATATATACTGTATATTGTATGTATTATATAATATATAAATTATATTATATATTAATATGTATGCATAGGTGAAGCTTCAAATCTTATACAATAAATAACATTTGCTTTTAATTTTTATAAACCAAATAATACATAAAACCAATATTACGTATTATTAATATATAATAAATGTATTATTAATATATCATAATAAATTATACATTATATAGAATAAATAATATATTATGTATTATGTATACTATATATTATATCTTATACTCTCTCCCTCTCTAGCTTTGGCACTACTACTGATATCCAACTTGTATTTTGTATCGAACTTTTGAACATAGTAATTAAGCATTATGTTATCAAAATCCTGACTCCCAAATGCATATCCTCTCTCCCCCCTATCTCTCAAGTCTCTCCCACTCCCTCTCTCTCTCTCTCTCAAGTCTCTCCCACTCTCTCTCTTCTCTAAGGTCTCTCTCACTCTCCATCTCCCTCTCTCCCTCACAAGTCTCTCTCTCTCTCTCTCTCTCTCTCTCTCTCTCTCTCCTCTTCCTCCCTCCCTCCCTCTCTCCCTCTCTCTATCCCTCCCACCCTCTCTCTCTCTCTTGGTTCTCTTGCTCCCTTTCTTAAGTCTCTCTCACTCTCCATCTCCCTCTTAGGCCTCTCTCTCTCTCTCTTAGGTCTCTCCACTCCTCTCTCTCTCTCCCTCCCCTCTCTCTCCCTCCTCCTCTCTCTCACTCTCAAGTATCTCCCTGCCACCCTACCTAGACAACTTTCTCTCATTCCCTCTCTCACCCTCTCTCACAAGTCTCTCTCTCAGGTATCTCTCACTCTCCATCTCCTTCTTAGGTCTTTCTCTCTCTCTCTCTCTCTCTCTCTCTCTCTCTCTCTCTCTCTCTCCATCTCACTCTCAGTATCTCTCTCCCTCCCTCTCCTCTCTCTCTCAAGTCTCTCTCCATCTCCCTCCCAGGTCTCTCTCTCTCTCTCTCTCTCTCTCTCTCTCTCACACACACACACACACACTCCATCTCCCTCTCAACACTCTCTCTCCCAGGTCTCTCCCTCCCTCTATCTCTCACACCCCTCTCTCTATCTCACTATATATAATATATTACATAATATTAATAAAATATAATATTTAATAAATACTATATATAGTATATAATATACAATATCCTATATAAAATATATACATAGTATATAGTATATAATATATAATATAATATAATAAGATAATAAAATAAAATATAATAATATATAATATTACTCTAAAGATTTCCAGCCAACTCTATTACAAATTTTGATGGCTATCATATGTATTAGAAATTTTGGCATGGCTGGTGGGGGAAGATAGTAGGAAATCAAGAACATTATCAATCATCTTTAATATGATATATAGGCTTCTATCATTTTGATTAATATATATATATATATATATATATATATATATATATATATATATATATTAGTATATATTAATATATTAAATATTATGTATTATAAATAATAGAGGTAACAAATATCTTTTTAGAACGAATATCCATTTGAGATGAATATCCAATACAAACAAATATTTGTTACAAATGGATATCCATTTGAGATAGATATCCATTACAAACCTATATCCGTTTGAGATGGATATTCGTTTTGAATGGATATTTGCTTTTATGACAAAATCAACAAGCTAAGGATTTGGTTCAGGATTGCCAAACTTGGAAAGTCAACTGGAAAAACATGTTTACAAATGTAGACAAGGAAAATATACCGACACACTTGATCCTGATTACTAACATTGTTTCATCCTGAATTATCTTCTTTAGCTTGTCATCACTTTTCATCCTTTAATCAAATAATCATTATTTATTTGAATAAGTCATTCTCTCATGTTAATTAAATTAATCAATATGATTTAATTAACCCTATGTCTCTATTTAATTAAATAATTCATTTTATTTAATTAAATCTCTAAAGTCATCCTATTAAATTAAATAAATAAAACCTTATTTAATTTAATCTAACATTATCCCATTTTTAATTAAATAAATCAAAATCTTTATTTATTTAAGTCTAAGTCATCTTCCTCTCATTTTGATTTAAATTAATCCTCAAATCTAAGTCAAAATGGTCAAATCAACTAATCTCCTATTAAATTAATTAAATCTTGATTAATTTAATCCTAATCACCTAATTTCTCTAGATTTTGCCACTTGCACATGAAAATACATTTAATTGATTTATTAAATCTACATTTTCTCTCAACATGGCATCTTTAGGGGAATATTCCTCCAAGTTTGAAAATCCCTCCAAGTTGATTTGTTCTTCCAACAAAGCATTTATCTTCTCTTACATGTCCTTGTGCATTGAGCTAAGTGGTATTTAAGTCATATTCTTTCCCTCTCCAACAAGTCATTTCATAATTTTCAAAATCCACCTAATAACACTTATTGGCTCATTCATCAAAATATGCTCAAGCTTCCTCCATTCACATCTTGACAAGTGGCACTTGGCCATTGGATGTTGAATGATCCCACATTGCTTCATTTTGCTTATTCTTCCATCTTGTCTCTCTATAAATGGAAGACTCTTTTTTTCATTTGGACATCCACAACTTAGAACAAAGTTACTATCTTCACATTTAGAGTAATTTCATCCATTTCCATAAGCATTTTCCATTATCATATCTAGGTTATTGCAGATTTTATCAAGGAATCACATTGTTCTTCCTCACCAAGTGGATCAATCTTCATCAAAATCATCAAACCATACAAAGGAGTTGGGAAAGAGCCAATTTACACATAAAATTGGCACCAATTCCCCCATGGGATTGAGAGTTTGCATGCTTAAATATGATTTAATTGCTTTTCTTGTTTTGTTCTTCATTTCTTTCCTATTTTGAGCATTGTAGAGGAATTTCATAGGGAATCTTAGTTCTAACTTGCATTTGGATCTAATAGTGTGTTTGTTTGCTATGTTTGTGCAGGTCTAGGAATGGGGTTCATAATAAAATTTCCTTAGTTTTTTTAAGTTCACCCTTGTGGCTGATGACTTTTTTATCCAAATTTGATGAAATGAAAAGGGTTTATTGAAAAAATTGTCAGCTTTCCACCAATATAAGATATGATTTATTTTAAATTTAGTAGATAATTATTATTGATTTTATACATACATTACAACTAAAGTCCTGTTTGATAGGTTGATTGAAAAACTTCAATAATTTTCAAACTATTTTATATTTTTCGAATCTAAAAGATGTGTCACGTTCTATGTTTCACATACTATAGGATTAAAAAAATGAATTTCATTTTTTTGTTACCAAGTTATGGTGGTTAGACAAACACATTTTAATAATTTTGAAATGTTATAATAAAAAAATCATAACTAATTATTTACATGCAAAAAAACTACAAAAAAAATGCGGCACATTCGAGCATGTGTCCTCCACGTATATTGAAAGTTTCAAAATAAATAAATTATTTTTTCTTGTACTTAGGGTGGTCAGACATACACTTGCTTCTTATCTTCTTCTTGAAAATTTAGTACTATTGCATTGAAATTTCAATTTTTCACAAAATAGATTACCTTTTTCCAAAAAAAGACTAGTAGCCTATAAACTACATTGAATTTCCTACAAATTTCGTTCTTACATATTTTTCAGATTATGTTAATAACCTATTCAATTTTTTGTCAAGTTGCCTAACTCTGTTATTCTGAATTTTCATTGCCACTTAGGGGCCTAGTTTAGACCCCCAAGATCCTACACTAACCTTGTTAACAAAATTAATCTTATGATTCACAATGTACTACCTAACATACCTTGTTTAAATAAAACCATTTTCTTTATTTACAATTGTAGACATCCAAATTTGATCACTTCCATATGATCAAAATCATCTATTATATTCATCTATTTCATTAATAGTGATTAAATAATTTATTTAATCATTATTTCATTTTCTGTCTAAGGTTCCTAAAGTATGTAATTAAATAAATTAAATACTTTACCTTACCCCCTTCTCTTCTCTAAATTAAATAAACATGACAAATTATTTAATTTAGTCATTTAACCTATTTGGATTAAAAACCAATTTTTAATTCCTCTTTTTCTCTCTCCTTGTCACATTCTCCATAACCCTCTTTTAATCCAGATTAAATTAATTAATCTATGATTAGGATGTGCACCACTTAATCAAGATTAAGTGTCACATCCTCCATAATCTCCCACTTGCCTCTAATCTCTCATTAATTATCCTAATCTTGTGTTTGCACAACCTAATTAGAATCATTAGCCACTTTTGGCTTACCTTTTTTGATCAACCTTTCCACTTACCTTTTTTAGCCTGGACTCTCTTCCCCATGTGAATTTTTAATTCACATTTATTTGCCCAAGACTCCTCTCTTCCCCATGTGAATTTTTAATTCACTTTTGTCTTTCTAAGGTCTTCCCCATCCCCATGCAAGATTCTAGAAGCCTTGACTTGTCACTTCACATGTGCCAAGGGCTTCTAGAACCTTGGACTTGTCACATCACCCACATGTGACAAATCTCCAGCTTTTTGGAGACCCTTTCTTATCCACTAGATTCTTCCAATAATTGTGAATTTTTAATTCACTTTTATTCCTCCAAGGAATCTTCTCATCCCCCAAGGTACTTGTCCTTCTTCCACCTCATTTCCACATCATTCCACCCTAAGACATCTCACATTCCACATGTCAAGATGTGAGGGCTTGTGATTCCTCAACTCACCATAGCCTTTCATCTTGATCTTGTTGGATCAATCTCAACCGTTGAATTCTCTAGAGAATTCCAATTAGCCTATAAATACGCCCTCATTTCTCCCATTTTAGGGATGAAGTCTTTTGCAACCAAACTCTTGCAAATTTACCATTTGAGCTCTCATCCATCATAATCATCACATCTTTATCCACTTTGCATATCATTTTGCATATTCAACATAGCTTGTCATCCAAGGAACACACAACTCTTCAAGATCAAGGGCCAACCAAGGAAAGAGCAACATAGAAAGTATAACAAACAACAATCAATCTGCTTATCTTGCTTTCATGTTATCTATTTATTAGGCTAATCATTGAGGCGCCCTTTTATCTTGTTACTTCCTCTTGTTGCATTATTAGTTTTTATCTAGCATCTCACATTAGGACTTGACGTTTTATTAGGATCACAACAATATTTTGAATATTTGTGATTATGTGAAATTGTAAAGTTCTTATAAGTCCTTGCATAACTTTTACAATAACCTCTTCTGAATATTAAGAGTGATGAAATAATGAAGGGAGGAGAGATGATATGCGGTGTATAGTCAATGAATTATTAAGGGTACAATAAGATGAGTAGGACAAATGGTGAATATGAATAATGAGGAATATTGTGAATGAAATAGAGAGATACAAGAACTATGAATAACTAAATTATTAAAATGACAAAGTTCCATAGTATAATATCTTTATAAAGAGGGTCAACCATCATATAACTTATTGCAATAATTACAAAGAAATTTGTCTAACGAAGAAGAGAAATAGTGAGCATGAAAATGATCATGAAGACACTAACACAAATAAAAAACTAATACAAAATTGTAATTCATATATAAATAAATATATGCAATACAAATGTAATAGTTAATAAATAAAGTTACATAATTATCTGATAGAGATTCAAAGCACAACAATTAATAAAGATATAAACATTTTATTTAATCTTTACTTCCACATTATAACACAACCACGTTCTAGTACATTAAAAAATAAACTATTAAATAAGTCCTAAGATCTTGATTAATGAGTGGGTGAGCACAATACACTTGTAAATAAAAGATGATCTAACCACTTATGTAACATTTTAGAATTATATATCATGTTAAGATCTTGTTGAATATTTGTTTTTGTATTATAAAGGAATTGATTTGACAACTCAAATATCTACACTTCAACATACATCCCAATGTATTTTTAAGTAGAAACATGAAAGATCTTATACGAGAGAATTATACTCATTCTAATATAACTCTAGGTTAGTTAACAAGACATATAAAGTTTGCTTACTAATAGACTGAATACATGTCTTTGATAGAAATATGCATTTACACCCTTTGCTTCTCAACCTAAAGGTGATAAGCACGATTCAATTAGTCTTGTGAACTATAAGATGAGTTGGTACTAGATATCAATGTTATTTTTAATTTTTTGATCAATAAATCACTAGATAGGGCCAGTTCCCATATATTAGAAAAATGAGAAGTTACAATATTTGAAGTCCCCATACACAGTCCACATCAACCAATCCAAAGCTTACTTTGCAGATTGTTGACAAAACAAGGGAAGGCGGCCAAATACCTGAGATATTCCCTATAGCATATTGTGGATAAGACTACATTTGGTTCGATACAAAGTAGGAACCAGAAAGGTCATGAAACAAGTCCTTATCAGAACCTTCCCGGAAGGCATACAAAATATGCTCCCCATGCCTCCAGGACAACACATTGATGCCTAGTCTCTAGCTGCAGATGACATCTCCAACGACCGCCTTCTTCGCGATTTCATCTGGTATGTTATTCCCCTCGTGGTAGATATGGCTTATTTTGAAATCGATCAAATTGTTTATTAATTTTGAAATGGGCTCCAACCACCTTCGAAGTAACCAATTCGAAGCCAAATTAGTCCTGATGGCATTGATGGTGATGAGAGAGGCACCTTCTAGGTGTACCCGCTCCACTCCTAACCTTTTCCCCAATTCCAGCCCAATTAAGGCCGCTTTGAATTCAACCACATTGTTAGTTGCCTCCCCTATAAACTCTGAATTTTTGCCTAATACCTTGTCAGTGTCGTCACGTGCAACACAAGCAATACCTGTTGGGCCTGGGTTGCCCATCAATGCACCATCAAAGTTTATCTTAACCCACCCTCTTTCTGGTACATTCCAGGTTGTGCTCCTCCGGGATGCGGTAAGCTTGTTCAATTCTTGGGGACCTGCTAATTTAGGGATAATCAATCCATTGAAATTCTTAAGGAGCTCGTTGTCCCTGCTGGTGAAGACATTCCCTGAAATTGACTTTCTTTTAGCTGCTGAATTGACTAGCTCAACAATTGAGGTTTCTATTTTTGTGACCAATACTTCCCTGGGCATAGCTTGGTCTTTAAATACCCTTTGATTTCTCTCCTTCCAAAGCTCCTAACATACCACAAAGGGGATAACTTGCCAGATGCTGCTGAAAACACCTTTAATGATCCTACTTGGCCACAGGCTGAACCAATCACATAGATGTAATGGGAAGGGAGACTGGAGATTTAGCTTCGAAGTGAAGACTTTCCAACAAAACTCTGCATACGGACATGAAAGCATAAGGTGATCCACAGTCTCCAAATTGCCTTTGCAAAGGATACATCTACTAGGGCCCCTAATACCAATCTTTTCCAGTCGATCTTGAGTGAGGACTTTGTTTTGTATCACCAGCCATGAGAAGACCCCAACTTTGGGGAGGAAATGTTTCCCCTAAAGGAGATCTTTTGGCCATTGACAGTTGATCTCCGTTGCCTCTTTAATTTGGTAGCCAATCTTAACTTTATACTCCCCATCCAAAGAGGCACACCATCTGAGTTCATCTTCTAGTTCTGAGACTAGAATAATCCTTTATTTGAGAATATTAGTTAGTGTATCTTGCTGATCTTGAGGGGCATTGATCCCACTAAATGATTTCCACATCCATCTACTAATGCCATTATCCGAGGAGACATATCCAAAATTGCAGACCTTCTTCCCCCAAAATCTAATGGTTTCCCTTCTAATGTCTTCCAAGTTAGAGATATTGCAAAGCTTCAGATGGCCATCCCATGAATCCCCCCAAAAGGAGGCATTGTGGCCATTTCGGACATCCCATGAGGTATGCTTAGTAATGACCTCCCTGCTTTCACAAATAAAGTTCCAGATTGCTAAGCCTTTTGGGGGGTTTTGGATGGTGATAATACTCATAAGGTCATTAGAGTCCAAATACTTCTTCCGCAAGATCCTTACCCATTTTTGGTTGCCCTTGAACATCATCCAGACCAGTTTGGCACCCATAGCAATATTCATTATGTTGAGTTGCCTAACCCCAGCACCACCAGCATGTTGAGGCTTGCAGATATTGTCCCATGACATCAAGGGGTATTTTTTAGTGTCATTTGGACCATTCCAAAAGAACCTACGCATGATTTGAATGAGACTATCCTCAACAGAGGTGGGTAACTTCATGCAGGTCATTGAGTAAACCACTATAGCAGAAAGCACAACTTTGACCATCAATAATCTCCTAGCCGAGGTGAGCCATTTCCCTTTCCAGAGTTCCATTTTCTTCTTACAACTTTCAATAAGATTTTACCAGTAACACTTCTTGTTGGTGCTAGCAAAGAGGGGCATACCAAGAAATCTTCCCGATAGGCTAGCCACTCTTAGACCTAGGGTGCGGGATATGTCCCTTTGGAGGCTAGGCTGCACATTAAGGATGAACACTTCTGACTTCCTCCAGTTAATGCTTTGTCCTGATGCCTTGTTGTAGCCATCTAATAGCTTCTTAATGGCCCTGGCCTCCGCTCTTGTGGCTAACCCAAATAGGATTGTATCATCTGCAAATTGTTGGTGTGTGACAGACTCCACTCCCGAGGTGACCTCTAAACCCTTCCACTTACCATCCAATCTGGCTTGAGTAATGCTTCTGCTAAGGGCTTCAGCCATAATAATGAAGAGAAAGGGCGACAGAGGGTCACCTTGCCTAATGCCCCTTGAGGAATTGAAAAAACCTTGAACAACACCATTGACCAAAATTGAAAACTTAGGGGTGTCAATACAGCATCCCACCCAATCGACCCACTTCCTTTCAAAACCAAACCTACTTAAAACATTTAAAAGGAACTGCCTATCCACAAGGTCATAAGCTTTCAAAATGTCCAACTTAATAACCATACTAGGCATCCGCAGTTTTCTAGCCGTGTGAATTGTTTCATGGGCCACAATGATACTTTTTGCAATGGATCTACCAGGAGCAAAACCGCTCTGTTCTTCTGAGATCACTCTTCCAATCACCCTTTTGAGTCTATTGGCTATTATTTTGGTGATAATTTTGTAGAGAGTGTTGCATAATGCAATCGACCGATAATCACTCATATTCTTGGCCTCCTTCTTGGGAACTAATGCAATGAAGGAGTGGTTCACTGCCCCCAACATTGTTGACTTCCTCTTAGATTCCTCTACTGCTCTAAGCAAATCATCTTTCAAGATGTCCCAGAAGAAGTGATAGAAAGCAGCCGGGAACCCGTCAGGCCTTGAGGCTTTGTCCGGTCCCATTTGAAAGGTGGCTGCTTTGATTTCCTCCAAGCCAACAGGTTTGCATAATTCACTATTTTTTGCCTCAGTGATTATAGAGGGGATTCTATCTAGAAATTCCTCCCAATCAAGCCTGAAATCTTGGCTTTCCTAATTCATAATTGTCTGAAAGTATCTGGCTTCTTCATGATTTATTTCCTCACCAGTTTGGGCTACCGATCCATCATCCTTTTCTACTTCCACAATCCTATTTTTACTTCTGTTGATAATGGCCGTTTTGTGAAAGAACTTAGTGTTCTTGTCCCCTTCTTCAAGCCAAACCTCCCTAGATTTCTGCCTCCAGAAACATTCCTCCCTGGCCATAATTTTTGACAAAGAATCCTTAAGGGTCTTCTTTTTCTCGAATTCCTCTTTCCCCATGCCTTTTGCAATTACAAATTCATTGAGTTTTCTCAAATTGTCCTCAACTCGGGCACTTTCCTCAAAAATATTTTTAAAGTGCACCTTATTCCATTCTTTCAATTTTCTTTTTACATATGTGAGTTTTTTGTGGAAGGAGAACAATTTTGAATGATTACCAACACAAAGCTCATTCCACCACTCAGCAACCAACCCATATAATAAAGGATCCCTAGTCCACATCTTTTTGAATCTGAAAGGAGAACCACCAGTGTAATTGTCTTGTACTATTGTTAGCTGGATAGGGAAGTGGTCTGAGCCACTAAAAGGGAGAATAGATGCTTCAACGCTATCTGGAACTTCCGTCCAGTCCCCAAAGAGAAGGAAACAATCTAGTTTTTCTGCAATACAAGTAAAACCTTGCCTTTTATTTGTCCAAGTGAACTTCCCGTTCTTCATGGGAATTTTTCTGAGACCGTTTTCGTCCACAAATTCTTGGAAGTCCTGTTGGACCCTGGTTAAATTTCGTAGTCCCCCTTGCTTTTTAGAGTTGTTGAGAGTAGCATTGAAATCTCCCCCTATTAAGATCCTATCCTTTTCATTTTGCTTTAACCACTGAGTTATCATTCCCCAAAGTTCTCTCTTTGCAATCATGGAGATGGGGCCATACACATTGATCACCAACAATGATGTATTGCGAATAAGGCATTTATATTTGACTATCATCCAATTTTGACTAGCTGAGATTAAAGAGTAGCTGGCCTTGGCTGGATTCCATAGTACCCCTAATCCGCCAGACACCCCATTGGACTCAACAAACAATCCACTCCACTACCTCCAAAATTTCAACTTATTCTCCTGTTCTGTTTTGTTCCACTTTGTTTCTTGCACAAGGACTAAGTCAGCACCGCTTGTGTCAATTTGACACTTGAAGAGGCACCATTTGCTAGGGGCATTTAAGCCCCTAGCATTCCAGCTTATAATCCTCATACCTCCTCGGGAAGGAACAACTCCTTCCCGTTCCTTAGTTTGGTTTGACCTTTAGCATTTCCTACCACAACAAGTTTTGCTTTGTTGGATTTGCACCCTCTTTGCTTTGTAGACTGAAATTTGGGTGTCTTAAGCTCAGACCGAGTTTTTTCAATTCCACGCTCTTCTAGGATGCCAACATTATACTCTTCAAAACTATCATCTGGTTCTGTTTCTGAATTAGCACTGTCCAATTCCAAACTTCCTTTTTCATTTTCTTCTTCTACAACCTTGCAAGTAAGAGCAAGGTCTACTTCGTTTCCTCGAGTCCTACCTTCCTCAACACCAGGTTGGATCAAGATCTGCTTCACCAAAGGGTTTTCCTATTCCTGTACAAGAAACTTCCTTGATTGTGCTGACAGATGTGGGTACATTTCGAATGCCTTATCAAAACTTTGAATATTACCAGGACTGACAACCACAAACTCCTCCAATATTTCCTTCTAGTCTGAGCTGATCTTCTCAAGTATTAATTTGGGATTTGTGCAACTCTCATCCCTACCATGTGCCTTTGCCTCTGTTATAGGCCAAATGGAATCCAAAAGTTTCTTTTCCATATCTGTTAAAGGCTTTCCTAGAGTGGATATGCACTTGTCATCCACCTTTGGGTATGCAGTCTGCTCATACCTATTGATTCCATCCACTGTAACCCTGAGGGAGCATCCAACGCTATCATGATCCTTCGACTTACACCTAGGGCATAGGACCAATTGATCTTCTTTGACAACCTTCTGCTTCCATACACCCAAATCAGACACAATTTCAATTTTCAAGGGTAAATCTTGATTTGGTGGTATGGCTATGCACATTCTGAAATATGAGCCCCATATACGATCTTCTAGGATTTTATCCAGGAATTTGAACTTTCCTAGTTTTCTCCCAATCTTCTTAAGGGCCTCCTCCTTCCAGTATTCTGATGGTATATTATAGAGGCGTATCCATGTTGGGCTCTCCTTCAACATGTGATTCCATGGATCAAAATTAGGGTTCCATTCGATTAAGTGCATCTCAGATCCATCTAAGAAATAAGGACCACAGCTCAGGGCCTTCCAATTCTCTTCATGTGTGGGGAAGGTTACCAGGTAAAAGTTGTTTTGGAGGGACCTCACAACCGTTTGATCCCTCCATTGTTGATGGCACCATTTTTTATGCAATCCAGCTTTCTAGCTCCCCCCCCACCCCCATTTGATAAATAGTCCTGTATTCATCAGAAAATCCCTAGTGAGCCTAACTCCTTCATCCAGTGAGACTGAAATTTTGGTTCCAGGAGGGGGCTTGTCATCTGAAATCTTATATTGGTGGGAGGGTCCAACCTCATCCAACATAATTCTTTTCCCTTTCAGATCTTGATTGAGGCAATCAACCTTTCCTGACTCCAGCATCACGGGGCTTGCTTCTCCAGTTGTCTGAAGAATCCGCCTTGGGGATCGACGTTTTCCTGAACCACCCATTCTTCCTGTTACGAAAACCATGCTGTTTCAACATATCCCTGGATTAGACCCTCTTACCCTATTTTCGGGGAGGTAGGTTCTGTCTGCGCTTCGGCCAATGGTATTGTGGTTTAATCCATGGTACCTCCTTTTGCCTGCCTTGCCTACGCTGCCATTGATTTGTATTCGTCCGTCGAAGCCTTCCTTGAATGGTTGCTGTCGTCCTGCTATGCCTGCTCCTAGTGTCAACAGGGTTGCGTCATTCCTGGTAGCTAGCATAACATTTGTCTACCCATCTCCCATTTTCAAATACCCACTACGGTGTATGATTATCAGGGTCTCCATGGGATGTGCCCCGTCCTCTGTTCCACTGTATATCGTTGTTAGGGTTTGCATCTGGCAGGATGTTACCGTAGGCTTTCCACCCATTGTTGATTTTTGTCTGAAGAATCTCCATTGCGACTTCCTGGTCCATTTCTTCTCCCCACCCTGTCGAGCGTTGGTCGTGGCTTCGCTTTTCATCTCTGGTCCATTGTGAGCCGTTCCGCACCAAAGGCTGATCCTCCCACAGACTCCCACAGTGAATTTCGCTCCTCGCCATTTTATGTTTCTTACACACTAGATATCAATGTTATTAACTACTTAGTGGATGAAAAATATACGAGTATATGCCAAGGAGATCTTAAACCAAAATCAGGGTAATGAGAAATAGGAAGGAGGGCATAAGAAAAGACACATAAATTATATCAAATTGGGTGTAAGGAATCTTGGTTTATGAAAAAGAGTACAATGAAGTGGATATGGAAAGAATATATAACGTGCACGATGGATTGGTGATACAACTAGCTATATCTCTTCAACAAATCGTTCATCAGGGCATTCAAGAGGCTTCTCATTTTATTAAAGAGTATAACTCTTGTGATCAATAACGTACCATCTAAAGTTAAGAACTTGTGACATTATAATAATCGTTGTGGGAGAACTACATACTTAATAGCTACAATTAAAGTCCAACCATTACTAGCAATGAAGAATATTCATCCTCTACATAACACTCAAAAATCATTAGTTAAGTTTAACACTATCTAACACCAAATTCTATTTATTGAGAACATAAAATACAAAGAACATTATTAAAAAAACTATTAAAAAGGACATAATAATTTGATCACCACCAAAATCAAACCATGTAAGATCTATGAAACATCAAAATAAAATATATAAATTGAGCCATAATGTCTACAAATGAATTGCTTCTAACTTTAGAATTATCTAGAAACATATTTGAAAACAATTTTGATTGGATTTAGTCAAGATTGTATAGAATGGATAACTATCCATTCTACATTTTATCTTTTGATAATCATTGTAATTAAGTTACGTGGAAAAACTATCAAAATAATGAGGTGTATTATTTGTGCAACCTAACTTAGAAGAATAAAACCCCACTAATGAGGCATAATATTGACATACAACTTTAATTTTACTACATCAATATGTTCAATTTGTGATGGTAAAATTAGAGGGCACACCTAAAATAGTGAGATAAAATTTCCCGTGTTCACTTTTTTAACACCAAACACTACACAAGAATGTCACAAGAAGATGCAATTACTTTTAAAGGCCTACTTTTTTGATGAGACCTGTCAAACAATTCACTTGGTTATGAACTAGATATTTTATCAAACAATTTGGGTGTTGTCGTGAGTAAACATTTCTTTTAAAGTTTGTTTCATTGAACTATATTTCAATCATTTTGGAACATCTTGACTCCATTAAATCAACAAAAAAAAAAATTCATTCAATATACTTAATCATCAAATACTTCTTTGCAATCTTACTTATTGAAATGCTAGAACCCACAAATTAGGCTTGTGGAAAAATTATTGTAAAAAATCTGATTATAAAATTTAAAAAATAAAGAACCTTGCAAAAGACACATTACCTATTTGACAAAATGCCTTAAACAAGCATTTTCTCCTAAATTGCAACAATTGCAATATATGTAGAAAATGTATTTATTTAAAAGACTCTACATACCTTATTTAGATACGATCCTATGAACAAAATAAAAATTCAATGCAAATATTTTCATGTATTTTTCTATTATTATTGATAAGATTTTGTACAATCTATATCTTTTACACAACATACAACACTAAACTTGTCATAACTTGATATTTGTTGACTTCTAAGAAAATTATTTCATTTCATTTCAATTTTTTTCATTATGGAAAATAATGAAGAAATAATATATAGATGCTAAAATTGATGAAATTTTCTCTCTTAGATTTTCCGTGTATAGTTGAGATATTAATGAAAACACTTCCTTAATATCTCAACTATACATGCACAACCTGCAACAATTGTTTTCCTCTTTTTCACAATTTTCTTAATATCTTTGACATTTTCATCATGCAACAACTTCCTTAACACATAGTTGACATCAATGAATAGACTTCCTATTGACATCAATGACAACACTTTCATACCTGCAACACTTTGAACATTAATATTGACTCTATTACATTGACAATCCAATAACTTACTAAAACAATATAACTATTCATGTTTATTATTCAATAAAATAATTTTTGATATTTAATTTTTTTTTGAAAATAAATAAATTACAAAGTCAAATCAAAATGTTTTAATTTACTCTCATTAATTCGTTTGTTAAGACTAATAAAACCTAACAGATACGGTATTCCTACCTAAGAATAAAAAATATTCAAACTCAGAATAGATACTAATGCCTTCATTTAAATTTCCCTCGAAGAGTTCTTAGACAAGAAAGGTTTAAGTAGGGTTTATCAGGATTTTTATGTTATTTTTATGCAATGAGTAGACTCGAGCTCTGACGTAATTTTCTCTTTGGGATTACTGGGGCTAGTTTCTCTGAAAATGCAGGTTGCTGGGAACAGAGCTCTCCACAGGGTTCTCAGAAGCCCATTTTTATTTTCAGTACAAACTATTGTATCTTCAATATCCACTCAAGATTACGAGCAGTTGAATGTCGTTAGGAGTTTCAGTGCATTTGTCCGAGGAAATAATACACCAGGTACATATACTTGTTTATATTTTTTACATTTTTAGGGTTCATGTTAATTTTCAAAAAATAATCAGTGCCATAAATGCCATCTATTAGTTCAATGACCTCGTGAGTTTGGTTATTATTGTATTCAATGATTACTCTGTCGAATTCAAACCTTAGATACACAATAGATCGAACCCATTTAGTCTTCGTTTCCAGTTTTGTCGCTATTTAGGACAAATCAATGTCGACCTATTCCTTTAGGGCCTGTTAAGAAAAAAGGAACGTGATAGGCAGAGGTCTCGATTCTTTCAATTTCCGTCCAAACAATAGGATGGGCAGATGTTTAAGGCCTAGGCCATTTTTGTTAAACTTAATAACCCAACCACACGACAATTAAAGTTCTTATAATAGCAGGGCTCTATAGTTTGTTTTACTTTTTAAGATCTTGGTGAGGTTATGGGCGGTCTTTCATGGGCTACATTTTTAGGACATATAAATTTTGGTAAATGTTTTTGATTAGATAAAAAGGTAAACAAGGCTCCCTACCCTTACAAAGCCTGAAGGTAGTTGATCAGAGCAATAAATACAAAAAAAGCCATCAAGAAACCACAGAAACAGCAGCAAAAAGGCTAACAGCCAAACACAGAAACAGTAACAGCAGAAACAACACCCAACCAGCAGGAGACCCAGCCAAATTTTGGTAAATGATGGGTAAGGTTATGGGTGGTCTTTGCTGGACAATATTCTTAGGATTTTAAATTTGAGTCGCATTTGAATAAATACTAAAGGATTGTTAGATATGTCCTTGCTACATGTTTGCTAGAATTATTAACAGGCTTTTTTTAAAAAAAAAAAGTAAAAGGCAGAGCCTATATATTATATTATATAAAAGGAGAAATTACATTAGCAGGCCAGTATAAACAAAACCTGGCTGTAGCATTTTGCATTACATATTCACTGATATAGACATAGTGCAGAAAAAACAAAACAGCCTAAACCACCAACTAGATACATTATATATCAACTAGATTCAAAGCTGAAAATTAATACCACCACCACCTATTCCTCCATATGGCATAATTCCACAGAATTCTCCCCTTGCTGCTCCTGGTTTGAAGCCTCACCACAAACCAGTGAAGTTTCGGAAGTGGAAACCGAGATGAAAATGGGGTGACGCTCATGAGCCAACAGTAAGGCAATTACATGGTATTTTTCCTTGAAATTCGCTGCCATGTCACAGCCAATCTCATATGCATTTTGGTTGAGAGCCTTGTACAAGTACCTAACATTGCTCATTTCGGATGCATGCTTAATTGCATCATAAACAGACACAAAAGCTCTCTTGTGCAGAAGAAAATTTCTGGGAAACAAGCCCTCTACATAGCCCTGCCCTTTCCAGAAATCATAAGCTTGAACGCTTTTCAGCAACACATCATTTTCTAGGAAAATTTCATTTACAACCTCATTTGCAATATGTTGCATAGAGAAGAAGGATTGCAGCAAATCCACTAGATTTGAAATGAAAATGAAAAGAAGCTGTGAGGGGAATAGTGACCTTTGAGCTTGCATGTGTAGAATTTCTTTGCCGATGACGCATCTAATGCATTGGGTAACACTCGGACACTGGATTTTGAAGACTTGCTCCAGCTCATTTCGCCCAATGCAGCCAGAGAGGTAATTTCCAATGAAGGTGAAAGATACCCTCTCAATTTTTTTGATTTTTCAATGACACTTACAATTGTAATCAAGCACCCATTAAGGTTAGTTGAACCCAAAATGATGTAGAAAAAACTCTAACCAAGAATGCGCCCTAAAACCACTTAAGGAGAAGGGGCGGGCATATGGTTAGAGGATCCCTAGGATCTAGTAAATCACTAACTGGATTGATTACAATAGAATGAGAGGAATTAAACTTGACACCAAGAATGTGCACACAAGATCCTTTAGAAGGCGAGGTGCTAACATATGGTGGAGTACTAATTACAAAACTGAAAGAACTTAGGCAGATAACCAACCATGAGAGATTTTCCACACTTCCACTAAAACAGTGGGGGGAATGAAATTACAAATAAAACAATTCATCCGCTGCGGCAGGCATCCACTTGTGAGTGGGAATTCACCACTTTCCAGTGGGTACAAATGAGAGATTATTAAGTTCTTTTTCCACTCTGGCGGTAAACCATCCAAGGGTTACAAGTATGAGAAATTAAGCACAAGTAAGCAGTAAAGAATAACTGAAACAGTACTACTGTTAACAATCTTACAATGTAAAGAACTATTGCAAATTACAAGTGATTACAATAGAATTGAAGCACAAGAAATAGAAGATCTCCCACTCTAGAATTCTCTCAATTATTGAAGGAGTAAATTGAAATCAAAGACTGAAATAATTCTGATATAAAATCAGCAAATTGAAAGTTTGAACCAGCAAACATCAACTCACCAAAAATGTCAAATCTCTTACCACACGCCACAAACTTGAGCCAAATTGAAAGTGTCTCTCTTCTATAGCTAGGCGACCAAGAAACCACCACTTTCCAACCTTCAAACTCAGCAAAGACAACCAGCACACATTCCAAAGCAATAGATGAATGGTACGGCCCTAGGAGAGGGTCGACCTCACTTATAAAATCAACCACTTCATATTAAATTCTGTTTTTGCACCAAAAGAGGCGCCTCTAGCATATAGATGGATAGAAACAATACCCATAAGCAAACAAAAATCATACCAAAAGCTGTATATGAAAATCACTTTCAGCCAAACAATAACCAGCAACATGGAAACTCACCAAAACTCCACAATAATGCTCAATATGTACTTCGGATGAAGTACACTCTCAAATCACCATCTAGGGAACCATAGTTTCAGGCTCGAAGAATGGAGTAGAATTTGCTAAGCTTTCCCTTAGCCGGATTCTGGATTTCAAACTAGCAGCATAACTTTGCTTTCCAAAACATAACATAATCAGCGCTCCAAAATGCAGCAATATATAAGTTTTAATGGGCAAATGAAACACTCTGAATTCCAAGAAGTCGAATCACTTCAACTTCCCAAGGGACACCACCTTTAACCATTCATTTTATTGTGAAATAATAAAACATTATTCCCCTTCCCTTTAGGCATACATTTCAATTTGCAACAATAAAACATTTATTAAATCATTAAATGCTCAACATGACCCCTTAATGTCCCTTCCTTAAAACAACATGAAGTTATCACTCCTAGGCGTGGGGGTACAACTTAACATGAAATTGACTAAGTATAACACTTAGTCCAAGGAGATAACCAAAACCAATGCCAATATTGAAACTGAAGGATTACCATAAATAGCATGATGACCTGAGCTGAATTGCAAATGATGATACTGCCAAAATTAGACTTACTAAAAATAGCCACTGCCAAAAATAGTAAGTTCATAGTTCAACTCAACAAAAAGCCAAATTGATCGGCCACACTAAATTGCAAAAGATTGAGTTGTTGCTAGAGTGATACTGCTATAAATATACTTACCAAAAATAGCACATTGCTATAAATAGTAAGTTTGCCAAAACCACATTTGTACGCCAATTTAGCAGTATCATGACTTACTATAAATAGTAAGTGTTTCCAAATATCTTTTAAGCACAAATTGGGCAACCATCATGACTTACTATAAATAGTAAGTTTCCGGAAAGGATGTCAGATTCAAATGCATGTCACACCACCCTAGGGATCTCTGAAAACCCAGAAAAACCTAGAAACCTTTCTTGCATGCAAGGTATCAGTCAAAATTGCATGTCATTATTTTAGCATGCATGTTACCTCATATTGAAGCTCTTCAAAAACCCAGAAAACTCCACTAGACATGCGTCAGAAAAACACACATGCAAGCCCTCAAAACTGCATCTGAAACCTCCTATAAAATAGGAAACCCTAATTTCCCATTCTGCTTAGCCCATGAGTTTCCAGAAATAGGCTAAATCCAATTGTAGAGCATAGGGCTAAATCGGGGACATGACATGGTATTTTTCCTTGAAATTCGCTGCCATGTCACAGCCAATCTCATTTGCATTTCGGTTGAGAGCCTTGTACAAGTACCTAACATTGCTCATTTCGGATGCATGCTTAATTGCATCATAAATAGACACAAAAGCTCTCTTGTGCAGAAGAAAATGTCTAGGAAACAAGCCCTCTACATAGCCTTGCCCTTTCCAGAAATCATAAGCTTGAACACTTTTCAGCAACACATCATTTTCTAGGAAAATTTCATTTACAACCTCATTTGCAATATGTTGCATAGAGACGAAGGATTGCAGCAAATCCACTAGATTTGAAATGAAAATGAAAAGAAGCTGTGAGGGGAATAGTGACCTTTGAGCTTGCATGTGTAGAATTTCTTTGCCGATGACGCATCTAATGCATTGGGTAACACTCAGACACTGGATTTTGAAGACTTGCTCCAGCTCATTTCGCCCAATGCAGCCAGAGAGGTAATTCCCAATGAAGGACTGGAAAAGGGCTCTGTAATTTAGTGGATAATATTCCTTTGGGTAACCACCGCTACTGTTGTAGACTAGCCCTAGAATGCCCACCATCGTCGCCACAAAAACTTGCCAAAAAAAATACTGGTGAATGAGATTTGGTACCTCCTTTTAAAAAGAAAATGCCACACTTGACATTGAATGGGAGAACGAAGCATACCTTGGTTTGATTGCTCTTGTCATTTCAAAGTAAGGGCATCTGAAATGGCACGAGCATTTACAATTTATCTAGCTGGGCATTTAATCATCGCAATGATTATCTATTAAACCTGGCACCTTAATCTTTTAAAACTTTTGATTATTAGTTGAGACCCTGCAAAAACAAAAACATGTGAGAAAAAACCAAATATAGTGCTTTTTATTAACCAATGCCAATGCACTTTGTTTCCATTTCATTGGCAGAAGTTTACCAAACATTTCATTTCAGCCCACCCTAAGCCCTTTTCGAGCAATAATCACTGCCATTTGTTGATGTGAATTGATAGACTTATGATCATAGAAGATTTCATCTTCAGGTTGATCACATCCTATATTAGCCAAGCAATCCTCTACCTGGTTTACCTTCCCTGTAACAGTGAGTGATTTGGTATGAACCTAACTGGTTCATTAAGAGCCAAACTTGTTGCAAAATGTAAGATATTTTCCAGTTGTGAACATGCCTTTGTTTACAAGCGTTTATTATCAAAAGAGAATCCCCTTCAATTGGGATTTTGGGTAATTCGAGACTTATGGCCAGATTTAATCCATGGAGGGGAGCTTGGACCTCTGCAACATTATTTGTGCCATGAGGAAGTTTGATTGACTTCACACCAACAAGGAGCCCATAACAATCACGAATTATACACCCTGCTCCCGACTTGCCTAGATTCCCTCTTGCTGCACCATCAAAATTTAGTTTATATGAACTTGATGGAGGTGGAATCCAGGCTATTTTGCTCCCGTCTAGTCTTGGGTTTGTATGCTGAAACAGACTTCCTTGAAATGGAAGAGTCAAATGAGGCCAACACTTCATGATATTTGTATCTCAATCTGTGAAAGGAGAGCCCACATTTTTTGATTTCTGAACATGTGCATTAGTTACTTCTGAAACAACTTTCTCTATGTAAATTAAATCCTTCTCTTTTTTTGCCACTTCTTTTCTAATTGTCCTCTTATTTCTCTCTCACCAAATTCCATATGATAATTGGTGGTACTATGCCATATACCAGCAAATAATGCTGATTTATGTAGTATGGGCCAACTTGTGAACAAATCCCATAGCTTGTTTGTTAGTGGGGCATACCAACTTAGCTTACTTTTGACAAACAACCAACAACTTTGAGCAAACGAGCATCGTACAAAAAGATGATTTGGATCTTCTAAGAATTCATTATGTAGAACACACTTGAAAGGAGTTGATATCCCCAATTTCAAGAGCCTATCACTTTAAGAATCTTCTTTTTTAGAGCCAACCAAGCCAAGCAACCAGCCTTAGGGAGAACCATGTCATTCCAATAGAAAGAGTATGCTCTTTGAATTTCTATATGTGCACCCTTATTGATTATAGACTTATAACCTTGCCTGATTGACACCTTGTTTTAGATGGGGCCCAGATTAACCTATCAGGTTCATTTGATTTAAATATGATCCTATGCTTTAGTATGTTATTCAATCTTTCTTTTTGATCATTTGATATTGGTACATTGGAGAAGTCTTTCCAAATCACTTTGCTAGTGAAATCATTTGCACATTATAAGTAATCTTTCACCTTTGAACCCCATATTAAAGAAAAAGTTTCTTTTGCCTTCTGAAGTTCTTGAATGTTAGATAACGGTGGGTAACCATTCCATGAATCTAGCCAAAATAAAGAATCTTCACCATTATGAATTTCCCAAAAAAGGTATGGGATGATCACTTCTTTGCATGACACATGCTATCAAGAAGTTCCACATGGCTGATCCTGAGGGGGGATTAAATAGATTGAATATCCTGGTGGGAGATGCAACATCTAAATACTTAGCCTGCATAATCTTGCACCATTTTGCATCTAGTTTTGAATACATGTGCCACACTAATTTTGCACCTAAGGACAGATTTCTTGTTGATAGATTATGAACCCTTGCACCCCCTTTAAATTTTTCTGAACAAGCCTTCTCCAAAGATATGAGGGGGATTTTACTTTTCTTATCTACGTTACCTTTCCATAGAAAATTCCTTATTAATTTTTCAATCACAGTTATAATGGATTTATGAGCTTTTAAAACAGCCATATAGTAATGTGGAATTGTTGATAGAACTGACTTTATCATTAAAATTCTGCCTGCAAGTGATAACCATCTGCCCTTTGAAGAAGAAATTTTATTCTGAATACTAAGAATGACTTTATCCCAATATGACTTTTTGTTACCACCAATGAAGAAGGAAATGCCCAGATATGTACAAGGAAGCTTTGACAATTGAAAACCCTCTAGTTTCACTTTCACCATTTTCCTTTTGATACTAGGCTTTGTATTAAAGATGTATACCTTTGATTTATTAGCATTTACATTTTGTCCTGAAGCAGAAGAATATTTGGCTAGTATATCTTTAACTTGTTTAGCTTCTGTAAGAGAAGCTTGCCCAACCAGAATTGTATCATTTGCAAAAAGAGAATAAGTAGCTGTAATACTTGTGGATGGTATTGATATGCCCTTCCATAGACCCTGAGAATGCACTTTTTGGATTGTTCTACTCATAGCTTCTGCAAGGATTATGAATAAGAATGGAGATAGAGGATCCCCTTGACGAACACCTTGAGTAGAACTGAAAAAGTCGGCATGCCATTAATTAGTACAAAAAAATTTGCACCGGACAAACATGAATGGATCCATTTGTACCACTTATGCCCAAAGCCAAACTTCTTTAAGACTTGAATGAAAAAAAACCAATCTACCCTATTATAGGCTTTCATCATATCTAATTTAATAATGAAGGATGGCAATTTATTAGGATTGATTGAGTGTAACACTTCATGTGCTACCAAAGCTCCTTCTATTGTCTCTCTCCTTGGAACAAACCCCCCTTGTTCCTTTGAAATTATTTTTGAAATGAAGGGATGAAGTCTGAGGTATATTGCCTTTGTAAATATTTTATAAATTGTATTACATAAGGATATAGGCCTGAAATCTGCAAATGACTTTGGATCCTTCACCTTTGGAATTGTTGCCAATTGAGTTATATTGAATTGCTTTAGCATAGTACCTGATTTTCTTGATTCTTCCATAGCTCGAGTAAGATCAACACATAAAATCCCAACACTTCTGAAATAATATAGCTGTAAAGCCATCTGAACCTGGGGCCTTATCAGCTGGTAAAGAAAACACTACAAATTTTACTTCTTCCAAGGTAAAAGGCTTGATTAGATGATAATTTCCATCCTGATGGATCAAAGTTGGAATGGTATCCAATAATTTTTCCCTTTCTCTTACTACTTGTGGAGCTTGGACTCTTGGAGTAGACAACAAGTTTTGGCAAAATTTAACACCTTCATTTTGAATATCTTCTTTTTTTGTAAGAATAACACCTGTTGTGCAATCCTTAATTGAAAATATAGTATTTTTTGCTCTATTCAATTGTGTTGAAATGTGATATTTTTTTGTGTTTCGGTCACCTTCTTTCAGCCATAGTTCTCTAGACTTTTGCCTCCAATACACTTCCTCCCTTGCCAGCAGCTCTACCTATTCTTCTTGCAGATTTTTTTGCTGCTCAAATTATGCTGCATCCATCCCACGAAAAATGATATGATATCTAATAGTTTCTTATATACCCTTTCTTTTTGAACAAATATATTTTTGAATACTTGAGCGCTCGATGTTTTTATTTGATGTAATAGTTTAATGAGCTACAGCTTCTTGCAAAGTTGGTATATTCTTGAGCCACTAAAAAAAGGGGCATTTGACCACCAATGCTTGAGTAATGGAAGGAAATCTGGGTGGTGGAACCACATCGATTCAAACTTGAATGAGGATTTTTTTTTGGGCTAGATAAATTTGTTGATATAATCATGGAAATTGTAAAATGGTCTGAGCCTGAAAGTGATAAATTTTTTGATGAAAACATGTGAGCACCTAGTAACCAATTCGGAGAAGTTAGGAATCTGTCCCTACGCTCTGCAATTTGCAAGAAACCCCTTCCTTTTGTTGGTCCAAATATACTTCCCATTACTAGGCTGTATATCACATACCGCATTATCTTGAATGAAAGAATTAAAATCTTCCTTTGTTTTCTGAGGAGGAAGAACAACACCTTTCTTTTCTTGTAGGGAAGTGATTGCATTAAAATCCCCTCCTAGGATTACTTTCTCATCCCCCAGTTGATCCAAGACTTCCTTTAAATTGTCGCAGAGAATTTTCTTTCCTACTGTTGTTGATGGGCCATAAACATTTAACAACCAAAAACCGAGATCAAAATGAGTTACTTTCACCAATTGCCAATTTCTTTCATTTGTAAGAGGCTCTATACTAACTGTACTTGGATTCCACAAGATAAGAAGCCCACCCGATGCCCCTTGAGCAGGTGATTGACTAACTTTCCATTTAGACCACTTTTTAAGAGATGAAACCAACATGGCTTCAGAAAGTTTGGTTTGTTGAAGTAACACTATATCCGCTCCACAAGCATCCAATTGATGCTTGATTTGAGCTCTCTTGTTAGGGGCATTAATACCCCTAACATTCCATGACAAAATTTTCATTGGGTGCGAGGAGAGCAACATGCTCTCCTCGGTCTAGTTTGCTTATTTGAAGCAACAATGATACTTTTGTCCAAAGTTGATTGAATACCTGCTGCAATTTCCTCCTGGGTATTGACTGAATGGAGTTTTCTATCTCTCTTCCTTGGGGTTTTTAATAACAGGTTCAGAACTGGGAGATTGAGATATGGTAAGAGTTTTGGAGAAATCATATTCCCCTTCTTCATTGAGCACCTCTTTTGATATTTCATCAATTAACTGCGACCCCACCATTTTGGCTAAGTTTTCAGCTAGATCTTCCAGGTTGCCCGTTTCCACTAAACCTTTGAAGTACAACAAATCAGAGGCATAATTTTGGGAGAAATCCGTTTGCTCAGATTTGTTATTTTGAAACAACAGTAACTCTTTTTCATACAAAAAATGTTTAGAGTTTGCAAGCCCTGCCTCTCCAACAGATAAAAGTTGATTACCCCCTGACTGATTGTTACACGCTGTATAAAGTGCTGCCCCTTCACACTGTAGATCTACCCCCTTATTCCCAAGACTTAAAGCACTGAGAGTATCAATTTGACTTTCCTCAATATCCTTCACGATTGAGATAGTTTCAAGTTTTCAACTGTATTGTTACTGCCAAAAACCAATGACCTGATGATTTCCCCCAACTGATACTCATTTATGGCTAGAGGTGAAGGGGAAATCAGAAGAGGAATCTGACAGATACTCCTCAAAACAGGAGATAATGCCCTTTTTTAAGGCTTTGATAAGGAAACTGTAAATTTTTCATAACTATTTTTTCCTTTACCCGTGAAAAATCGGAATGCTAAAGATTGGCTATTATTCAAAGACAGTGCAGGAGTTTTGATAGACACAACTCCATTTGATGGCCTCTGTTCATTAACAGGCTTATTGTGATAAGGTGGTTTTGAAAATGGGTCACACTCTTACAAGTTCCATGCATGGCGACTACAATTCAAACTCATGTATAGTTGTGTTGATGCGTGTTTTGTGACACACACGAACATACTAGAATAAAGTGTCTGGAGATGCTCTATCCTCTCTTGATAAAAATCACCTTTCGTGCTAAGATTGCGAGATAGGTCACAAGGTAATTCCAATGTTTCTAAGTTGGGGTGCGGATAGGCTCTGTGGTAGTATGAGGTTTGCTGGTAACCCAAGGGGGCATTTTACTTCGGTAATTCACTTTGAAAGTAAGGGGTTTGAATGCAGTGTTGTATTTTTTTTTTTTTGGATTTTCTGATTTTGGATAAAAAATGAAAAAAGGAGAGGGATGAGAAATCCTATATTACCTAAGGAACTAGGAGACTGTGAAGATCAAATGCAACTTAAAGGAAACCATGCTTTGTTTCGTCTCGAAAAACGACAACTACACGAAAGCAGGTGCAATCTTCTGGGATTTGTGCTTGAGATATTTTACTATAAATAACACCATCAATTTGAACAATATTATTTAAAGTAAACGTTTAAAGCATTCACATTAAGAGCTCAATCTAACTTTACACATCAAATGAAAAGCATCCATTTGAAAAAAGTATGAGCTAAGTTACTTCAGTCCTCACTATCAATCTTTCGCTCCACTAACAAATAAACTTTAATCTATAACAATCCTATGAGAAAGAGAAAATATGCAACCATGAACCCATTTGACAATAAAGATTTCAAAGCACCTCAATGCAATTATGAATTTTATTATCACAATAATTTTCGCAACAATTTTATACAACTCTTCTCTTACTTCTAAAAAAAAACTAATTCTAACTCAAAAAATCTAATCTCTAATCCTCTGATAATTTTTCTGATTTCTTCCAATCGTTTCAAATGAAAAAGAAAGGGTACTTATAGAATTCCCCGATACAATGAATGGCCGAGATTGAAACAAAATCAAAGGCCCAGATTCAAACAAGAAAACCCTAATTAGGGTTGCCAAAACATCGACCAGCTAACTGACAGATGAGTCACCCACTAGCGGTTGTATCCTTATCCACTCATGCAATGCTTCGTTCGACGAACCTGGACACAATGGCGCCAATCTCCTCAATGGTAATGTCTGGCAAGGTGCTGACATTGTATTCCAGCAGGTCCAAACCGTCCGCACAATCGGCAAAGACAACTGCCCATTCTGATTCGTGCTGCAAGAAGGTACTACGGATGGTCAAGAGGTCAGATTCTTGCCCAAGATTGGCATGATGAAGAAAATCTTTTGCACTTCCCTTTGCATATTATCCAGCCACAAGTCATTTTCTCGAACAATATCTTTGTTCAATATATCTGCAGCCATATGAAAGATGCCATTTTGAATGCTCTTTACTTGCTCATCGACCTTGATACTTTCTGCCTTAACCTTTTCAAGCACTTCCCTATGGGAGACCAATGCGCAATACCAGTTGCTGAAGTCGTAAGCCGCCCCAGCTGCAATAATCCTCTCGTCAACCAGCCTTTGCTTAGGAATTTTCCTTATATCACGGAGGCAAGGAATGATTCTGTCTTGCAAGTCCTGCAATCCGTCCCATGCCTTAGTCAAATTTGCAATCCTTGTGAGCTAGGAAGAAGTTTGCCCATGAGCATGCACTAACTTCTCCACAAATGCCATTACTTCTCCCTCTTTTCTTGCCATCCATTCTTGTGTTTTCTTGGCAGTAGTTAGTTCTTTCTCAAGACTTTCTGCCGGTTCTTGTGATGCATTTGGGAGCAGAGGGTTTGATTTGTTGCCTTGGTTGAGTGGCCTTGTCAAATGCCGGATATACTCCTTCAGGCGCTCAACCTCCATCTTATATTCCCTTTTCTTCTTAGTCTCCTTTTCTAATCTGGACTTAATGGTGGAGATGGAATTGTCCAAATCTTCTACTTCTTGCCCTTTGGTAGATGGACCAATATCAATTATAGTAATGGCATAATCGGCAAGAGTAATTTCATCCTGCGGTTTCTCAACTGTCGGGACTGCAATTTGCACTGTGCGGTTACCAGTCTCATCTCTTTGAATAGTAGAGAATTTCTTGGCAGGTTTTTTCGTATTCACTTGCTCCAACCTTGCCAAGAAATCGTCAATATCATCTGCTTTTGGTGCTGCAACTGATACCTTAACCTTAATTCTTTCCTTAAGCCAGTTTGGTATTGTAGGCTGCTCGACTCTATCGTCTTCGCAGTCCGGAATATCCTGAATCTCTTGGATTTCTTGTGCCGGCGGGTCCTCATGAATCCCCCTTAGGGCTGAAATCATCCCTTCTTGGAAGTCGCCTTCCCTGACATTCAAGTCCTCATCTAACTCACAAATCTCTGTGCCAGTTGGAGAATGATGAAAATCATCCTCAAGCTGCATAGGCTCCATGTCTCTTTCAAGTTCTGGTGAAAGAATTCTGATATGTCCCCATGATTCCTCCTCCATGAGCAATAATTGCTTGATATTCCGAGATGCAGCTGAGTGAAGGGGCTTAGGCTTCTTCAGGATTGGCTTCTCGTTTGTTGCCCACTTCTTTACCCTTTCTTTTCTTCGGGTTGATAGGCTCAATCAGTTCATCTCCCTGAGAAGCGCCAACATTTGAAGAACAAGATTCAGCTTCGCCCATTAAATCGTAAGTAAATGGCACACCTTGTTGCTTCAATGTCTGTACCCGCTGATCTACCCACCACTGTGAGTACTTGACCACTGGTCTCATAAGAATTGTCAAATCACTTAACTCAGGCTCTGACCATTTGACAGGAGGAAGCGACAATCCTTCATCATATCTAGCTGCATGTACATTTCATCGTCATCTAGCTGGTCAAGCACACGGAAGAGTTCCGTCGTTCTGATCATGCCCAAAGGTAACCTCGACCAAAGTCTTCTCCTTATTTCATACTCGTTAGCAGCATTTGCCCAGAAGTCTTCAAGGTCAACTCTGTGCCTGTACTTCCTTCCGTTCACCGTCCCCATATGATTAAGTGGATCAAAATCACCTCTGGACTTGTATGAGGTGAATGGATATAACTGTATCTCCACCCTGGCACTTTCTGCTGCCTGTGATGATGGACAAGATTCTACCATGTCTCCGATGAACAAAGGGAATGTGACAGCTGCTTTCTGCTTCGGTTTCTGGATACTTTGGAATGTTTCCAGCTGCCTAAGTACTTCCAGTAAAATCATCTTGTCCGTGGGATAGATCGGCAACCTGTAAGGAGATTCCGTGAATCCCTGTATTCGGATATACGTAAATCTTGGAAACTGGATGAACCAAGATCCGTATCTACTGATTAAGCTTTTTGTTTCGTGGGAGAGCCTTTGATGGGTTCCGCCTTGAAGTATCCGGGTAATGTACATAAGAAAAGCATTATGTGCCCGGCGCCAATGTGACTTCTCGCTTAACTGCAATTGAGGGTAGCAGTTATATACTTTGAGCTCCCTTTCGCCGTTGCCGACTACACCTTTGCAGATCAGACCGGTATACTGGTAGGTACGAGCGAGTGAATACACAATGTAGGAACCCATATGAAAAGATTCGGTCTTCTCCAAGTTGACCAATTGTTCATGAATACTATCACTGATCATCCTTGACCAGTTGATCATTTTTGTCCCAGAAGATACTTCGTCAATGAAGTAATACATCTAGCTTTCAAAAGGCGCTCCTTGAGGACTGCCTACCAGTCTGTTCAGCAACAAGACTATGTGTTCGTATTCTTCCTTGAAAAAAGGCCTGAGCAATTTCTTGGGCAATCTCTTGGATGAGGATCTAGGTTTTTCAAGCCAGTTCTTGTTCATGTTGGCCATGCAAAGAGTTTGTTTATCTTCGTACAATTTTTGTGCATCCTCTTTCGACCGGTAGTACGTTTTGTGGTAAGCTGGAATGCCAAAAGTCTCCTGTATAGCCAGTTTGCCTAAGTACGCCAATACTCTGCCATCGGGCGCCTCAATTTGTCTTTCTTCAGCATTGTAATGCAAGGCGCATTCTACCATTAATTCTGGACACTCAATGGCTGGCGGAAATCCTGCAGCATGAACTATGCCATTTCTCATCATTTTTTGTGCAATTGGAGTTGGCATGCGTGCGTCACTTCTGTACATCCTTTTCCGTAATTCTTCTAAGTCAATGTGGCCAAGATCAGTGTCAGCAACATTCTTCCATTTGGAGACAATTTTAGATTCTGTCTGCGAACCTTTGCTGGCAAACTTCATTTTGTCGATGATTCTCTATCACCCAACACAAATCTGCAAAAAGAAATATTTTAAATCAGAAATTATTTATGCAAAAATAATTTCTAGCAAACTCGATAAGTTAATTCGTGAAAACAACCGTTGTTGGAAATGAAAGAATTAAATTGTTCGCAAAGAGAAACTTCGTCAAAATAGAGGAAGTAAAGTCTGCCTGTCAATGAAAACTGTGTTGCTGCTGAAGTAAATTCGCACTTTCAGCCTTTTACTTTGCAAAAAATATAAAACTTCACAAACTTCTTTGCCTTAACAAATTTTCTCAAGTTCGCTTTCGAAAGAATGAATGAAAATGAAATGCAAAGCCAATTTAAGGCTGAGAAAATCAACCCATTTAGCAAAAATTAATTGTTTCCAATTAATTCAGTTTGAACTCGGCTGGCATTTGTCTTTCGAATGGCAATTTCCATCTTTAGCATAAGTCATTAAAGAAAGTTTCTAATTTCGTCGCCAGTCGAGTGAAGTTTATTTTTCTTCTTTCTTTTCTCAGCAATTTGCCTAGAGAAATTCGAATTTTCTCATTAAATGGGTTTTGGAAAATAAAATATTAAAATAATATTTTATGTGTTGTTTCCAACCCGTTCGTTAAAATAATTAAATACTAATATTTAATTATTTTTTATCCCAAGGCAATTTCGAATTTTAAATTTCTCTGTGCCTCTGCCTAAGGCAAATTTTAAACTTGTCATGATTTTTTTACTCCAGGCGAATTTCGTCTTTGCCAGACATACAATTTGATTTTTCAATTGTCTGGACTTAGGCAAATTTTTTAAATCCTTTGATTTTTCTAGGCAAATAATTAAATCTTTACTCCTCCAAGTATTTTTCATGACATACATGGCCTAGGCGTATTTGCCTTGTGCAATTTTTTCATTTTTACCATGCTTGGGCGGACTTGCACTAGCAATTGCCATTTAATTTCACCAAATGGCGAATTTTCATTTGTAATTTTGCTACCTCCAATCATCTTGGAGCGAACCTCTTTGCATTTCACCCCTTTCCAACCTTCTTGGAGCGGACTTCATGTGTCTTTTGCCATTTTACTTTGGGCGGACTTTGACTTGTCTTCGCAATCTCTCCTTTGTGCTGGGCGGACTTTGAGTGTTCTTTGCATTTTATCTCTAGGCTGGGCGGACTTTGCTTGCACTTTGCAACTTTCACATGGCGGACTTGGTAGCTTTCATGCTAACTCCCAACACCTTGGAGCGGACTTCAAGTGCTCTTTGCACCTTGCACATGGCAGACTTCACATGTCATTTGCCATCTCCGAACTCTTTGGAGCGGACTTCATCTTGTATTTGCTCCTCCCAACACCTTGGAGCGGACTTGCCGACTCTCTTGCATGTTTACCTTGGGGTGGACTTCATCTTCCTTTTGCAATTTTCTCTTGCATATGTTGGGCGGACTTCCTTGCCTACTTGCAGTTGCTTGGGCGGACTTGCTCATGGTTTTGCAAATTTTCCTTGCATATGTTGGGCGGACTTCACTTGCACTTTGCCATTTTTATCTCTTCATGCTTGGGCGAATGAGCACATGCATGTCCATGCCTTAGGCAAAATTTTCCAGATTTTTCAAAATTTTCACCCATTTTTCTCTTGCAACCTTTTGAAGTTGACGTTGACGAAGCCATGACCTGCGTACTTTCCAAAAATAGAAACTTTCTAAAAATAATCCCTAAAAAATAGGGATCCCAGAATGTGCTAAAAATGCCAAAAAAAAGTCCCTAAAAAATAGGGGCCTGGGATGGAAACCCTAAAATTTAGGAAGTGTCAGAATTGACTGAACGGATAGTTGATCTTCGTCCACAAGGCCTTCTAAGCACTTTGGCAACGTTCTTCATTGATTCTGGTTCACAATCATTTCTTGACCCGGATGACTTTCAAAAGTTCAAATTCTAAGTACCCCACCAGAAAGACCAAAACTCAGAAGCAAAACTATCAGAGGAAAAACCACTAGGGTCCCCATTTGCAATGGGGCGATGTGTGAAAAGGTCACAACAAGTTGCAGTACTGAATTATGTAGAGCAATCTCTAGCTATTTACTTTTACTCTTATATCACGTCATTTTTGAACTCACAATCAAAACCTCCTTGTGAACCAGGCAATGGTCCTCCAAAGGCATCCTCCTTACTAAATTTAGAATGAAAAATGCACTGTCTACAACCACCTTTAACAAAACAAAAATTAAGAAGTTTAAAGCATTTATAGATTTTTACACCATAATCCAAAGAATATGAAAGTTACAAAATAAAAATTTATGAGAAATTTCATCCCAACTGAAATGCCAGACCTTTGATTAAAACCTCTAACTTCAGTAGATCTTAGAAATTGAATTTTATTTTACCATCCTTCTACTTGCTTGCAAATGGAAATAGTTGAAGAGAATAAAGTATTGTGAGGGGATCATAGAAACTACTTGTAAAATGAACAAAGAAACAACTCTCACAACTCACAAATTTATCCTGGGAACCCATGAGAGAAAAACAAGACTGAGGTACTGACGAATATCCTACAATCAAGTTGATACAACTAGAGTTGACCACTACTCACTTGTCTCTCCAAAATCTAAGGACAATATTAAACTAGCTTTTAATTCCAACTTGATACAATGCTCCATCAATCCTCTTATATATCAAACATACTCCCAACCTGCATTTATAGCTTTTAGGAAGGTAAAGCAGTTCTTGCCTGGTCCTAAGGAAGAAAACTCTTCAAATCTTGAATTCCAAAATACACCTGTTCATTTCAAGTTCTCGGCCTGCTATGAAAGTCATAAAATTGCTGGGGTGTTAGCACAATCGCTGCAGCAATGTCAGTTTCATTGCAGTAAATGCATTTTTGCCATCTCTGAGAATGTACTATCCAAATGGATTATTGCGCTAAATAAATTAAAATTAACAATCCACAGCAAATTCTAGTCCAAATTATAAAATTCAAACATAAACTGAAACACCCACTAACACCATCAATATCTTTATTTGTCGAGGCATGAGATTTGATATAGTTTTGCATAGAGAACAACACCAACTTCTTTTATTGAAATCAACTGATGGAAGTACAAAAAAATGCTGCTACAGTAAAAAATAACAACAACAACAGCAGCAACAAAGACAACAACAAGAACTTCAAATTATCTCTTCACAAAACACTCACAATCACACTGCAACACACACACACACTGGCAACATTGGAAATCTTCAAACTAGAAATGAATGATCACAACCTCTAAATCTGCTAAAACTAATATAGCAGTAAATACCAACATTATAATGATGTGCTACAACATCACATGCTCATACCAAAGATACAAACAAACTGCAACCAAACTGCACACTGCCTGCAATTGGAATATCACCCGAAACACTGCCAATCTGCATCAAAATGGACTGTGAATGCTATAGCTCTAATGAAATTGTCTTGGGCATTGATATAGCAGAAAATTGCACACCAAACAACAAAACACCTACAGCAAACTGTAATCCAAACTGCAAACCCACATCTGCAAACAAAACACATTACACTGAATATAACTGAACTGCAATAACCTATGAAGCTCTTTTGCACTCCCTAAATGAGAATGCCCCCCTGAATCAAAGGGTTTTTGTCCTTTGACTCTTGCGACTCATGGGTTTTCGTCCACAAAAGAATATTGTAGAACACTAAGTTTGTACAATGAAAAGTTGAGAAGTCGAAATGGCAAATGCTGCTTTGAAAAGTGCAAGCACAATATTTAAAAGCCATCAAAACCCAACGCCCATTTTTGGAGGTAAAATAAATTATAATAAATAGAAAATATATTTTAAATTCTCACTCAACTTGCATGCCAAATTAACCCATCACTTTCTATCATTGGCTGAATGCAATCTGCCATAAATCTCTATCATAGATTCCTGTGATAGCTGTCATAAATCATCTAAAAATAGTTCTTGGTAGCTACAAGAGCATCTTATCCAAAACCCATGCCCCCTTCTAGTGCCAATAAAAATAATATTCAATATTTTATTGTTTCCAATTAAATATTATGACCATGATTCCTGGAAACATATTAAAATATTTAAAATTTTCCCTAATCACATATATTAGTTCATGGACAAATAGCAATGGACTAATAATTTTTCCAATTTTTTTTCTTGTAGATAGGGGACATGACAGAGAACAGGCAAATTTGCACAAAGAGCAAAAACACTTATCAGCATAAATCCAATTTTTCCATATTCTCTGCTGTTTCCTGAGTTCTATTATCAGTCTCAGTAAATTTTTTCCTGATGCTATGGATCAAACTTACTCATGGATTCTTGTATCATTTCTAATCTATTTGTTTATATCATCAACAAACTATGCTAATAAATTTTTGGAGCCACCAAAAATTGGGATTAATAAAATACCATACATATCTTAATATGTATTTCACAATTTCACATGATTAATGGTATCACTGTTGATCTCTCCTTCGTCTATTTAGAATTATATGAAGAAGTGGTCTTGTATTGATGTGCCTTTTACCAGCCATAGAAATATTTGTTTTTTCTTTTAGTTTTTGGAAGATTATGAATTGGAACTATTGAAGACATGACAATAGACCATGATAAATTTTGTTTTCTTGATTTTTGACGTGCCCTGCAAAATTGCTTTTTAAAAGAATATTTTCTAGTTTTATGATGCAACACCATGGAATCCCCTTACAAGATTTAAAAGCTATTCACTAGCCATACACAAATACTCTTGGATTTGGAAGCATTATTATTTGCATTGTAGTCCACTTTGGTTTCATTTGCTCTGTGTTTTCAAACTGCTCTTTCATGTGCAAGCATATCTGCATTATATGTGCTTTTTTCATTGTTAGCCTTGTTTTAAAGATATGTTGGTTTTTATTTCTTATATAAATTGCTTTTGGTTTTACATGAATATTACGTAGTTTCTTTCTTTTTAATTTTGGTTCAATGTGATAATTCATTTTTGCTACCATAACAAAAGTTAAAGGTGCCTTTCCTGTCTTGTATAATCCTATTTTTAATCTTTGTTTTTGCATTTACAGGCATGCATTTGCACCTTCCTTTATCAAAGAATGCTTACATATGCATGGATATGCTCTATTTTTAAGTTTACATCTCAGGTATCATTCTTAGAGTCGGCATTTCTGGCAGGTACTATTTGCCAATATGGTGGTCAATATTTCCTGGGCAGGAGAATGCAACGGTTGCTGTGCACAGAAGTTGAGAAACCAAAGAGAAATCCTACAGGTTGAGACTTTCTGCTACTTTATCTCTCTTTATTGATTTCTTTTACTTCTCATTGTAGTAAAATGCACACTCTACATAAGGGTATTACGATAACTAGACTATTTGATGCTTAACTTATTCTTAGCCATATGTGCCTCTAATTCAGATAAATAGAGTATGAATAAAATATAGAATATAAATAGATTCCTTTGTAGATCACCATATTAAAAAATTACATTTTTAGGAGAAAGCTTCAGAAGAATTCTGCAAAAATATTTTAAAATTTTGTTAGGAGAAAGCTGTAAAGATATTTTTAAGTTGAAATTTCTGGCCACTCTTTGTAGCTCATTATCAGGATGAATGATATGGATTACATATTGGAGTTTCTAATATTGATAACTCTGTTATCAAGCAAGATGGTAGAGAGCCCTTCTAATTAAGAAAGGATTACATTAATAACTGTTAAGGTGTGTCTCTTTATATTGTGAAAATATTAATGCTACAATTTTCTATTAATTTGTATGCCGAGCATTGAATATTTCTACAATATGGATCCTTACCGTTCCTCAATTCATGGGCTTCAAAGAGTTGATAATCTCAAAGTCTTTAACCCTGTTCAAATGGTTTGGATGCTATAGCCCAATGTTACATGGCAATAAGGTAACATTGAGGGAAATGGTAAAGAATGGTCATGGTGTTTCTCTGGAGTGTTTCAGAGTCATCTCACAAATACTTGAATGCTAGTCTTTGGCACTACTTAGTCTAGAGAATCAGAAAGTGATTATTAGGTTTTTTGTAAGTATCATAGTTCTGATTCTTGAAGCGTTACTTATTAGATAGCTCTTCATAATATATAGTTCAATCTAGTCTTCTATCATTATGAATGTCATGTTCATTCCATGTTGTTCTGGTAGAGGATCCTTTCATAGGATTGTAATGGTGTTTGCTCCTATGGTTGGAGAAAAATATTTTTATCTTTTAGTTGATGTGTAATTTACTTGTTAAGAGATGATTAATATTTGGGGTGAATTAAAATTCATTTACAATGCAGTAATGAGAAAAGCTTCCACTATTCTCATGCCAATTGATTTTTGATCCACAACTATAGCAACAAAATTTTAAAAGATGTTCACACTTGAGCATATAATCTTACCTTACAGTAAATGATTGCATACCTATTGTTACACGATCATTGAATGAATGGATAACATCATAACAGAGGATACAATCACAAAGAGCGGATAATATGGTATGTAATAACCAAAGCTCATCCATCTGCATGCTACAGCCATCTGGACTACATAGGAGGGTGTCAATAAAGTAAGGGACAAATCCATACAGGATTTTATGGACATGAAGCTTTATGTACACAAAATTAGTTTTTCCAAAACTAGAGAGACAAAAGAGCAGTGGTCTTGTAGTTTCCTGAAGTAAGACCATATTGACCTTCCTCACTTGAGCCTTGAGGAAGAAGCCTTTGTTGGGCATACTGATACCTTTAATGTTCCATGAGAGCAATGCATGATACCTGTAACTGTTCAAAGATTCTACTGTTATTCTCTCCATGTTATTGTGTGCCTTTGATATGTTTTTGTTTGGTCAAGTACATTGACTTTTGGATGTTTGTAAACTGATTCTAGTGCGTCTAGGGATGGTTTTATTTTCTTTTTGAGGGTCTCGGTACCTAGGATGTATATGATATGTATGGAGTAGTGCTAGCTGGTTTTTCTTTAGTAAATGCCACAATCTGGCCTAGTTCCATTTCCTATATGTCTGGTTCAACAAGGACTGCAAAATGTTAACTAGATTGAGAGATTCAACAGATCGGTTTAAGTTCTAACCTTTCCTTGAGTAGGCTTTTTCAAATTATTTTGTGTCTTGTTCATTATCATCTTCTGGTGAGAGTTGTGTTAAACTTGGTTGGCTTTGAGGTTCTCTATTAGTCACCGACACTTTGTCATATTGCTGGTTTTTGTGGGAGACCTTTCCTTGTTCTCTTTAATCCTCCCTTATTACTGTGTGTGCCACACTCTTGCTAGATGGTTATTTTAATGGTGGAGTTTATTTCATAATTGTACATTTTCATTTTTGAGCTGTTTCCATTCTATTTCAAGAATCATTTGATCTGGTAGAGGTTTGTCCAAATCCACATTTGCCTATACCCTATTCAGCACTTCTGGGTTCTCTGTGAACTAAGATATCCCCATCACATCTCCTTTCTTTAGGGCATGGGAAACTCCCATAAATCTGCAGTTAAGAGCCTTTTCCTCTAGAAGTCAAACTATGGATTCCATTTCTTCTGCCAAGAAGAGTCATTGGGCGGGGTATCTGGGCATAAATAACATCTGTTTTACTTTTCCTCTGTGCATGGTATTGTTGATGCGTGTTTTGTGACACACACGAACATACTAGAATAAAGTGTCCAGAGACGCTATATCCTCTCTTGATAAAAATCACCTTTCGTGCTAAGATTGCGAGATAGGTCACAAGGTAATTCCAATGTTCCAAAGTTGGGGTGTGGATAGGCTCTATGGTAGTTGTGGTTTGCTGGTAACCCAAGGGGGCATTTTACTTCGGTAATTCACTTTGTAAGTAAGGGATTGAATGCAGTGTTATATTTTTTGGGATTTTCTGATTTTGGATAAAAAATGAAAAAAGGAGAGGGATGAGAAATCCTATATTACCTAAGGAACTAGGAGACTGTGAGGATCAAATGCAACTTAAAGGAAACCATGCTTTGTTTCGTCTCGAAAAATGACAACTACACGAAAGCAGGTGCAATCTTCTGGGATTTGTGCTGGAGATATTTTACTATAAATAACACCATCAATTTGAACAATATTATTTAAAGTAAACGTTTAAAGCATTCACATTAAGAGCTCAGTCCAACTTTTCACATCAAATGAAAAGCATCCATTTGAAAAAAGTATGAGCTAAGTTACTTCAGTCCTCACTATCAATCTTTCGCTCCACTAACAAATAAATTTTAATCTATAACAATCCTATGAGAAAGAGAAAATATGCAACCATGCACCCATTTGACAATAAAGATTTCAAAGCATCTCATGCAATTATGAATTTTATTATCACAATAGTTTTCGCAACAATTTCATACAACTCTTCTCTTACTTCTAAAAACTAATTCTAACTCAAAAAAATCTAATCTCTAATCCTTTGATAACAATTCTTCCGATTCTTTCCGATCGTTTCAAATGAAAAAGAAAGGGTACTTATAGAATTCCCCGATACAATGAATGGCTGAGATTGAAACAAAATCAAGGGCCCAGATTCAAACAAGAAAACCCTAATTAGGGTTGCCAAAATATCAACTAGTTGTCTGACAGATGAGTCACCCACTGGCAGATGCATCCCTATCCACTTATGCAATGCTTCGTTCAACGAACTTGGACACAATGGCGCCAATCTCCTCAATGGTAATGTCTGGCAAGGTACTGACATTGTACTCCAGCAGGTCCAAACTGTCCGCGCAATCGGCAAAGACAACTGCCCATTCCGATTCATGCTGTAGAAAAGTACTACGGACGGTCAAGAGGTCAAATGCCTTAGTCAGATTTTCGCCCAAGATTGGCATGATGGAGAAAACCTTTTGCACTTCCCTTTGCATATTATCCAGCCACAAGTCATTTTCTCGGACAGTATCCTTGTTCAATACATCTGCAGCCATATGAAAGATGCCGTTTTGAATGCTCTTCACTTGCTCATCGACCTTGGCACTTTCTGCCTTAACCTTTTCCAGCACTTTCCTACGGGAGACCAATGCGCAATACCAATTGCTGAAGTTGTGAGCCGCCCCAGCTGCAATAATCCTCTCGTCAACCAACCTTTGCTTGGGTATTTTCTTTATGTCACGGAGGCAAGGAATGATTCTGTCTTGCAGGTCCTGCAGTCCGTCCCATGCCTCAGTCAAGTTTGCAGTCCTTGTGAGTAGGGAAGAAGTCTGCCCATGAGCATGCACTAACTTTTCCACAAATGCCATTACTTCTCCCTCTTTTACTGCCATCCATTCCTTTGTTTCCCTGGCAGTAGTTAGTTCTTTCTCAAGACTTTCTGCCGGTTCTTGTGATGCATTTGGGAGCAGGGGGTTTGATTGGTCGCCTTGGTTGAGTGGCCTTGTCAAATGCCGGATATACTCCTTCAGGCGCTCAACCTCCATCTTATATTCCCTTTTCTTCTTAGTCTCCTTTTCTAATCTGGACTTGATGGCGGAGACAAAATTATCCAGATCTTCTACTTCTTGCCCTTTGGTAGATGGACCAATATCAATTACAGTAATGGCATAATCGGCAGGAGTAATTTCATCCTGCGGTTTCTCAATTGTCGGGACTGCAATCTGCACTGTGTGGTTACCAGTCTCATCTCTCTGAATAGTAGAGAATTTCTTGGCAGGTTTTTTCGTATTTACTTGCTCCAACCTTGCCAAGAAATCGTCAATATCATCTGCGTCTGGTGCTTCAACTGGTACCTTGACCTTAATCCTTTCCTTAAGCCAGTCTGGTATTGTAGGCTGCTCGACTCCATCGTCCTCGCACTCTGGAATATCCTGAATCTCTTGTACTTCTTGTACGGGCGGGTCCTCATGAATCCCCCTTAGGGCTGAAATCATTCCTTCTTGGAAGTCACCTTCCTTGACATTCAAGTCCTCATCTGACTCACAAATCTCTGTGCCGGTTGGAGAATGGTGAAAGTCATTCTCAAGCTACATAGGCTCCATGTCTCTTTCAAGTATCGGCGAAGGAATTCTGACATGTCCCCATGATTCCTCGTCCATGATCAATAATTGCTTGATATTCCGAGATGCAGCTGAGTAAAGGGCTTTAGGTTTCTTCAGGACTGGCTTCTCGTTTGTTGCCATTTCTTTACCTTTTCTCTTCCTCTGATTGGTAGGCTTAGTCAGTTCATCTCCTTGAGAAGCACCAACATTTGAAGAACAAGATTCAGCTTCGCCCATTAAATCGTAGGTAAATGGCATACCTTGTTGCTTCAATGTCTGTACCCGCTGATCTACCCACCATTGTGAGTACTTGACTACTGGTCTCATAGGAATTGTCAAATCACCTAACTCAGGCTCTGACCATTTGACAGGAGGAAGCGGCAATCCTTCATCATATCCTGGCTGCATGTACATTTCATCGTCATCTAGCTGGTCAGGCACACGGAAGAGTTCCGTCGTCCTGATCATGCCCAAAGGTAACCTTGACCAAAGTCTTCTCCTTATTTCATACTCGTTAGCAACATTTGCCCAGAAGTCTTCAAGGTCAACTCTGTGCCTGTACTTCCTTCCATTCACCGTTCCCATATGATTGAGTGGATCAAAATCACCTCTGGACTTGTACGAGGTGAATGGATATAACTGTATCTCCACTTTGGCACTTTCTGCTGCCTATGATGATGGACAAGATTCTACCATGTTTCCGATGAACAAAGGAAATGTGACAGCTGCTTTCTGCTTCGGTCTCTGGATACTTTGGAATGTTTCCAGTTGCCTAAGTACTTCCAGTAAAATCATCTTGTCAGTAGGATAAATCGGCAACTTGTAAGGAGAGTCTATAAATCCTTGTATTCTGATATAAGTAAATCTAGGAAACTGGATAAACCAGGATCCGTATTTACTGATTAAACTCTTTGCTTCATGGGTGAGCCTTTGATGGGTTCCGCCTTGAAGTATCCGGGTAATGTACATAAGAAAAGCGTTATGTGCCCGGCGCCAATGTGACTTCTCGCTTAACTGCAATTGAGGGTAGCAGTTATATACTTTGAGCTCCCTTTCGCCGTTGCCGACTACACCTTTGTAGATTAAACCGGCATATCTGTAAGTCCGAGCGAGTGAGTATATTACGTAGGAACCCATATGAAAAGATTCGGTCTTCTCCAAGTTGACCAATTGTTCATGAATACTATCACTGATCATCCTTGACTAGTTGATCATTTTTGTCCCAGAAGATACTTCATCAATGAAGTAGTACATCTAGCTTTTGAAAGGCGCTCCTTGAGGACTGCCTACCAGTCTGTTCAGCAACAAGACTATGTCTTCGTATTCTTCCTCGAAAAATGGCCTGAGCAATTTCTTGGGCAATCTCTTGGTTGAGGATCTAGGTTTTTCGAGCCAGTTCTTGTTCATGTTGGCCATGCAAAGAGTTTGTTTATCTTCGTACAATTTCTGTGCATCCTCTTTCGACCGATAGTATGTTCTATGGTAAGCCGGAATGCCAAAAGTCTCCTGTATAGCCAGTTCGCCCAAGTATGCCAATACTTTGCCATCAAGTGCCTCAATCTGTCTTTCTTCAGCATTGTAATGCAAGGCGCATTCTACAATCAACTCCGGACATTCAACTGCTGGCGGAAACCCTGCAGCTTGAACTATGTCGTTTCGCATCATTTTTTGCGCAATTGGAGTTGGCATGCGTGCGTTGCTTCCATACATTCTTTTCCGGAATTCTTCTAAGTCAATATGACCAAGATTAGTGTCGGCAACATCCTTCCATTTGGAGACAATTTTAGACTCCGTCTTCGAACCTTTGCTGGCGAACTTCATCTTCTTTGTTGGCTCTGCGTTGTCCAGCATAAATCTGCAAAAAGAAATATTTTAATTCAGAAATTATTTATGCATACAAATATATTCCAGCAAACTTGGTAAGTTAATTCGTGAAAATAATTATTGCTGGAAATGAAAGGATTAAATTGTTTCGCAAAGAAAAAACTTCATCGGAATAGAAGAAGTAAAGTCTGCCTGGCAATGAAATTGCGTTGCTGCTGAAGTAAATTCGCAGTTTCAGCCTTTTACTTCGCAAGGAAAATATAAAACTTCACAAACTTCTCTGCCTTAGCAAATTTCCTCAACTTCGTTTTCGAAAGAATGAATGAAAATGAAGTGCAAAGCCAATTTAAGGTTGAAAGAATCGACCCAATTAGCAAAAATTAATTGTTTCCAATTAATTCAGTCTGAACTCGGCTGGCACTTGTCTTTCGAATGGTAATTTCCATCTTTAGCATAAGTCGGTAAAGAAAGTTTCTAATTTCGTCGCCAGTTGAGTGAGGTTCTTTTTCTTCTTTCTTTTCTCAGCGATTTGCCTAGAGAAATTCAAATTTTCTCATTAAATGGGTTTTGGAAAATAAAATATTAAAATAATATTTTATGTGTTGTTTCCAACCCGTTCGTTAAAATAATTAAATAATAATATTTAATTATTTTTTCATCCAAAGGCAATTTCGAATTTTAAATTTCTCTGTGCTTCTGCCTAAGGTGAATTTTAATTTTGCCATGATTTTTACTTAGGCGAATTCAACTTTGCCAGACATACCATTTGATTTTTCAATTAAATTTTCAATTGTCTGGACTTAGGCAAATTTTAATTTCTTTGATTTTTCCAAGGCAACACTTTAATCCAAGTATTTTTCATGACATACATGGCCTAGGCATACTTGCCTTGTGCAATTTTTTATTTTACCATGCTTGAGGCGGACTTGCACTAGCAATTGTCATTTAATTTTGCCAAATGGCGAATTTTCCTTTGTAATTTTCCAACTTCCAAACATCTTGGAGCGGACCTCTTTGCATTTCCACCCTTTTCCAGCCTTCTTGGAGCGGACTTCTCTTGTAATTTGTCACTTTTACTTTGGGCGGGCTTTGCTTGCACTTTGCACCTTGCACATGGTGGACTTCACATGTCATTTGCTACCTTGCTGTTCGGACTTTGTCATTGCCTCGCAATCTCCCAACTCTTTGGAGCGGATTTCATCTTGCACTTGCACCTCCCAGCACCTTGGAGCGGACTTGCCAACTTTCTTGCATGTTTAGCTTGGGGCGGACTTTCTCATGACTTAGCCATTTTTCTCTCTAGGCTGGGCGGACTTCCTTGCCTTCTTGCAATTTTTTCTCTTGCATGTGCTGGGCGGACTTCCACCATGCCTTGCAATTTCTTCTTTGCCAATGGCGGAGTTCACTTGCACTTTGCCATTTTCTTCCTTACAACCTACATGGCGGACTTGGCTCACACTTAGCCATTTTTTCTTCTTCATGCTTGGGCGAATTTAGTACATGCATGTCCATGCCTTAGGCAAATTTTCCAGATTTTTCAAAATTTTCACCCATTTTTCCCTTGCAACTTTCTGAAGTTGACATTGACGAAGCCATGATCTGCACACTTTCCAAAATTAGAAACTTTCTAAAAATAGAAATTTTCCAAAAATAGAAGCTTTCTAAAAATAGCCCCTAAAAAATAGGGATTCCAGAATGGGCTAAAAATGCCAAAAAAAAAGTTCCTAAAAAATAGGGGCCCAGGGTCGAAACCCTAAAATTTAGGAAGTGTCAGAATTGACTGAACTGACAGTCGATCTTTGTCCACAAGGCCTTCTAAGCACTTTGGCAACGTTCATGCATTGATTCTGGTTCACAATCATTTCTTGACCCGGATGACTTTCAAAAGTTCAAATTCTAAATACCCCACCAAAAGACCAAAACTCAGAAGCACAACCATCAGAGGGAAAACTACTAGGGTCCCCATTTGCAATGGGGCGATGTGTGAAAAGGTCATAACAGGTACCACATATATTGATGCTATTATTCTTTTTTGTTTACAAGCTGGGTGTTGTGATACAATATTTATGAAACTTGGATTGGGATCCTTGATTGGAGTGGGTGTTGAGGAGGCCATGGCCTTCCCTGAGGAGAGGAAGCAAAAATCACTCAATTAGAGAATTTGTGGTATGTTGTTGTCTGGAAAGGGTATAGGGTTGAAGGGAATTTGGGATGTGCAAGGGGGTTTCATTTAGCAGAAAGTTACAACCTCAATGACAGTTTGGCTTGAGAAACTGTGTTTTGCATGAGCATAACTTTCTTCTTTTATAATGACTATCTGGATTCTAAATATGAATTGCTTCATTGACTCTTCCCTATGCAACTACACATACAATTACAAATAGTAGGGAGTAACAAATAGTAGAGAAGAGTGAAGGGGTTAGTCCATAGTCATTATTGCTCCCAAAAAGGCATGTCACTCCAGACTCGTATCTGCCATTAGTAAAGGGGGATTGAAAATAATAATCAAGGGAATACTCAAAATGCCAAGCCATTGGCCACAAGTTTCCAACCACACACATTTGATGTTAGATTTAAACTGGAAAATGACATCAGCTTTACATCAAATTTAAGAGTTTACAAAAAAGTTCCCCAGTCATCAAACATTACACAAAAACACCAACACCAGGGGACAAGTCTCTTAGCTAAAGGAGGATTCTCACAAGCCCATAATGGCCTTGCCATATATCAAGAGGGGACTTGATCATTATTGTCCAATATCCTAACCAAGGAAAACTTAGGGAAATCCATCATTGTCCACCCTAAAACTATAGTTCCACGGAGTCTTAGAATGGGGGGACCAAGGACCTAGAATGGATATAGTATGGGGATGGTGGTGCAAATATATATAGTTCTTAAAAAAAGTTGTAAAAGAATTTATAAGGAATAACAATTGAAACTTTAAAATACTAGTAACTAAACACATTGCCTTGAACAATGAAAACGGCAATGCCGAATATTTGTATCAAATATGTTATATTCAAACTATCAAGATACAATTGGCCAATGGTCTAGTGACCTTAATCATCCCCAAAGTCTATGCCAACCTCCTCATCACTTGAGCTGTTGGACTCCTTGAGGTCAAGCTCCTCCAAAGCAATACCAACCAACCCTATTTGTGTAGCACCATCATCAACTTCTGCTAGCTCCTTTGGATCTACATCCCATTGAGTTGCTGGAATCATTTTGTATGCAAGTGTGTTGCAATCAATGAGACACAAGGCACTATGTAGAACTACAAGCTTCTCTACCCTCCTAGAATATTAAAGTATTATTGTAATATTTAGTATGTAATGGTCAATTAGTCTTTAGGAATATTCTTTTATTCTTTAAGTTCTTATCCTTTTGCTTTATTAGTTGTTGCTCTTATTCTTTATAGATAAATCTTTTCTCTTTAAAGAGACTTTTGCTCCTTTGTAATTATTGAATATCATGGTAATCATTATGTGTTATATGGTATCAAAGCAAGTTACACCTTGACATTGGGAACACATGAAATTCTACGGATTGTTGCAGTGATGACTCACACAATTGACACAAAAGGACCAAAAAGACATAGTATGGTAAAATACAGTGTCGTACAAGATCATTTATTCTCAGAAAAATTGCACCATTTTTTTAGTGGAAATTGTGGATATTTTTTGCCAAATATCACAACTTTGTTTATTAGAAATCACGTGGCATTTTTTCTATGAAAAATTGTGCTGGCTTTTTTGTGAAAAATTGCGGCATTTTTTTGTGAAAAGTTTGTGGCATATTTTTATTGAAAATTGTGCTATTGTGTTTTTGAAAATTATGGATTTTTGGCAAGAATTTTTTGCCATGGGTAGGAATACTGATTTTTTAACAAAATTGTGGATTTTTTGATAATTTTTTAGGGTCGTGGATCTTCAAATTGCCTTAAAATGGTCTAGTTTGGTTCATAAAATTGCAGATCTCTTATTGTAGAAAATAATGTTTTTTTTTTTGGTTTTTGGTGTGGGCTAGGGGTTTTGACAAATTTTTGGCACGACTAGGGTTTTTGACCAGTTATCATGGTGATTGTTTGGGTTGGCTAGGGTTTTCAAATCCTTTTGTGGGAATTTTGGTCCATTTTTTTTGAAAATTGTGCCTTTTGCTACAATTTGCAAGAATTAAAAAATTTCAACCTGTAGGGTTTAAAACAAGAATCATTGTACCTAGGGTTTTCAAACATTTTTCTAATTTTTTTGTAGGTTTCAACAAGAAGTTTTTTTCTTTTACTATTACTTCGTAAATACACCTTATAAGAGGTAAGATGGCTTCATTACCCGACATCATGTTGGAAGGTAGCTAGTGTTTTTTTTGGCAAGAACTACAACATGTGGAAGCAACGCATGCTCATGATCTTGGAGTACAGATGCCTTGATAACATAGTCCTTGGTATCGACACTTGGCCAACGGTTGTGGGTAAAGACTAAGACAAGTTTGATGAGTGTGATAGAGAAGCCTTCATGTTGATAAAGCTATCATTAATTGACGAGATGCTTTTAGAGGTTCAAACAATCGCATCCTCTATAGAAATTTGGAAGCATTTGCAATATCTGCACGAGGCGTTAGATAAAGGAAGGGCCTTCTTCCTCAATATGCTTTTTTCGATTACGATGAATGAGACAACATCCTTGCAGGAGCATTTGCTCAAAATCAAGGACATCAGGGATCAATTGTCTGTTATAGGTCGAAAGATGGAAGAAGAAGAAATGGTGGTTATTACGCTAAAAAGCTTAGCATGGGCTTATGAACATTTTATTGAGACACTCAATATTACATCTACCAATGTTAACTTGAAGTTTGAAGAGTTGTGCAATAAGCTCTTGTAGTAGGACAGGTGGAAGAAACAGTTTGGCACTAACAGTGATACATAGAGTGTAGAACAAACTTTTGTAGCCAAGGACAAAGGCAAAGGCAAACAGCCAAAGGTCAAGGGAATAATATCATGTCACTATTGTGGTAAACATTGCCATATGAAGAAGCATTTCAGGAAAGATTGGTTCGCAGAGTACATGACTTGCTCAAATTCAATCATCTTCAATGATAGTGATGAGTACATAGTTGGAAGAGGAAATGTGCAGATATCTTCTAGAGGGAAAAATGTTGTTTTTCTCAATGTGTACTATGTCTTGGGAATGGAGCTCAATTTTCTCTCTGTGAGTCAAATTATGCACCATTGTCCCAATTTGGATGTCATATCTAGCAAACACAAATGCTCTATTGTTGACAAAGAATCCAAGAAAACCATCGTTGTTGGTATTGAAGATCATGGTTTGTATCGGCTTGTTGATACTGGACATGTTCAAGAGAGTGCATTAGCAGCTAAGAGTGCATCTGATATCAATACACTATGACATTAGTGGTATGGGCACCTCAATTTATCCTACCTCTCTCAATTCTCTCAAGAGAATTAGAGGGCTTACCAAACACCCAGTAATAGATATAGGGTGTTTGCAGAGCTTGCCAATTAGGGAAGGAACCCAAAACTTGATTTGTAGATGGACAGGCTTGGAGAGCCTTAAGAGTCCTACGATTGGTTCATGCAAACATTTGTGGACCAATAAATATGGCATTGATCACTGGTGCCAAGTATTTTCTTTTATTTGTAGATGATTTCAGTAGGAAAATGTGGGTGTATTTTTTGAAGTTCAAATAAGATGTGTTTAAGGAATTCCAAAAGTTCAAAGCATTTGTAGAAAAAGAGTTTGGTTGTTCGATAATCACTCTTAAATTTGATAATGGAGGAGAATTTTGTGCAAACAAATTCAATGACTTTTGTGCTAAACATTGTATAAAACGACAATACACAAATCCCTATACTCTAAATTTTATGCAAACAAATTCAATGACTTTTGTGCTAAAGAGGTATAAAACGACAATACACAACTCCCTATACTCTACAACAAAATGGAGTAATTGAGAGACAAAATTGTACAATTACGAAGATGGCTCGATATATGATGGAGAACAAGAGCATTCCCAAGAAGTTTTGGGCTGAGGCAGTTTACATTGCAATTTATGTACTCAACAAGTTTTCAATAGGTAGTAAAGGAGAAGACCCTAGAGGAAGCATAGTCTTGGAGGAAACTCAAATTGAGTCATTTTAAGTTCTTTGGTTCTCTAGCATATGCTTGGATTCTAGATGAAAAGAGAACTAAGTTAGACCCTAAGAGTAAGAAATTAATGCTTATAGGATACAATGACAGTCATAAAGCCTACCAATTGATTGATGTGGATATTGACCACTTGACTTTCAGTAGAGATGTTGTAATTGATGAGGAAATTGGGCCCTTTCAACTCTCTCTAGAGTTCAAAATTACTGAAGAATAACCAGTTGTGGCTAAAGATTCAGGTATTAAACTTCACAAAGCTTCACTTGAAGTGGGGGAAGGGGGAAGATTTTGAGCATGAGGGGTCTCTCTAATAGATAACAATATTGGAATTTTTAGAATTTCCTAATGTTAACTTGGATAAGCATCTAGATGACATAGAAACAGGAAGTCTAAGTTATCATGACAACAATGGTTTGATAGAAGAGACTTCCAGGAAGGTACCAAAGTGGTGGGAACGTACCATTCAAGATGTTTGGGATGATGAAATGATTGAAGCTAGATCATTGAGAGGCAAGAGCAAAAGCATAGTTAACTTTTCTCGTAAGGCCAATCTTTAGGGAGTTTATGAGCCTTAGGAATTTGCAAAGGCAAAGGAAAACTTGAATGAGAAAAGGCCATGGAAACCGAACATAAGAGTCTTATGAAAAAACAAACTTGGGGTCTTTTAGATCTTCCACCATGGAAGAAACCCATTGGCTGCAAATGGGTGTACAAATTCAAGTACAAAGTTGATGGTAGACTTGACAAGTACAAAGAATGGTTGGTCACAAAAGGGTTCTCACAAAGACAAGGCATTGACTATGAGGAGACCTTTGCTCCCACAACAAAGATGAGCACCATTTGTTTAGTTATAGCCATGGTAGCACAATTTGGTTGGGAAGTCCATCAAATGGACATAAAGAGTGCCTTCCTCAATGGCAATTTGGAGGAAGAAGTGTACATCTCTCAACCTTAGGGTTTTCAACTTGTAGGAAATGAGCATTAGGTATTCAGACTAAAGAAAGCTCTATATGGCTTGAAGCAGGCACCCAAGCAATGACACAATAAAATTGATAGGTATTTGGTTGAATAAGGATTTTAGAGAAGTCCTTCGCATTCAAATCTGTACATTAGAAGCATAGGCAATGAGATCATTCTATTGGTCATTAATGTGGATGATATCATAATTATAGGTAGTGAGGTGTGCATTTGATTGAACAAATCAAATGCAATTTGAGTAAATTTTTTGACATGATTGATTTAGGTCTCCTACATTACTGCCTAGGTGTAGAAGTTTGGCAAATAGGCGGTGGTACTTTTATTTCTCAATCCAAATATGCTAGGAGTTTGCTCAACAAGTTTAGAATGACAGATTGCGAAATCACTTCTACACCTATGGAGAAAGGGTCGAGTCTTTCAGCCAAAATAGACTCAAAGGTAATAAACAAGTTAGCATTTAGGCAACTAGTGGGCAGCCTTATTTATCTTACAACCGCTAGACCTGATTTGAGCTACATTGTGAATTTCATCTCCAGATTCATGACAGCCCCAAAAGTAAAGCATTGGTTTGTAGAACAGAGGGTGTTGGGATATATGAAAGGGATACTTGACTTTGACATTTTGTACAACAAAAGCAAAAATCTTCGGTTGGTTGGGTTCATAGATCTAGATTGGGCAGGTTTTGTTGATGACAAAAAATCCACTTCTAGACATGTTTTTAGGCTTGGCATGGGTGCTGTCATATGGACCAACAAGAAATAGTAGGTAGTAGTTCTTTCCTTGACAGAAGTAGAGTATCAAGGAATGGTAAAAGCAACATGTGAGCCAATATGGCTTCAAAGGATGCTTTTAGACATGCACATGTTTCAGGCAAGGCTTTCACCCTTCTATTGTGACAATCAAGGGGTGCTAAAGCTTGCCAAGAATCTAGTCTTCGACGAGCATACCAAACATATGGAGCTTCATTGTCATTTCATCATGCAACTTGTAGAAGATGGATTGATGATGTTGCAGTATTGTTCTTCTGAGGATCAAATTGTAGACATTCTTACCAAGTCTTTAGGTACCAAATCTATATTGAGCCTTATTGGCCTGTCTTTTTCCAATGACTTGGATGTGCATATACACACACTAAGATCATTGTTGTATCTCATTCCATTCCATCATATTCAAAGTGTGCCCTACTTATGTGTGTCTTCTTCTCGTGTGCCCTACTTGCTTGGAGTTCTTTCTTTTGGTTCTCATTTTATGTTTCTTTTGTTCCTTCTGGAATATTTTTAATAATTTTTACAGAGCGAACTGCAGTCCATATGACTTGCTGGTTGAGGTAATTTGGCCTGATGACAAGGTGATTAGAAGTATGGAGGAAGCGTTCAAAGCTGAAAGCCAGCCTTGGGCTATGATGTGTTGGAGCTTCAATTCTCAATATCTGAGTGAAGCTGCTGCATATTGCATGCATATAGTGTTACTTGTAAACATAATTACTGTCAAACCATACATAATCATCCCCACATCTAAACAAATGCTTCTCTGTAAAATTAGAACTTTACATGTAGATTACTTCTAAATACGTTGACCTATGTCTCTACATGTAATTGAATGCTTCTCCTTACATGGATAAAAATGAATTGTTTCAGTAATAAAACAAATCAAAACTGCATATCTATCTAGAATGAGTCAGTGTTGAAGATTTCAACCCCTTCTAATTCTTTTTCTGTCCTTTTGGATTTCATTTATTTGTAGAGACCAGTCCATGGACTCTCTTATGTAAATGTCTAAAAATATCATGCATAAACATACAGACAATTTGCCCAGGTGTTAAGTTCCTTGATGGGACAGTTATAATTGCAAGGGTATCTGCTTTAGTTTAAAGAATTATTATTGTTTAATTTTACGTATCAGATAAATGCAGAGTTAAATGATAATACCAACACATTCAAGTAATTTTAAGGTTTAAAATACCATGCATATACAACGTCACTCACAAACATACATAACATTTGCCCATGTGTAAAGTTTTTAATAGGCCAGTTATAATTGCAAGGGCACCTGCTTTAGTTAAATAATAATTATTATTGTATTTTGTGTTTCACATAAATGTGGACCCTAAACAAAATATGAACACTCTCAAGTAATTTGAAGGGTTTAAGTTAAAATTTAAAATGCAAGGTCTCTTCACTTTTTGTTGGGTTCTAACCCATAACAAGTTATGCATTTAAGCTTCCATTAACATATTTGGGTTCATGTAAACTTATTTTGTTTCCCCCATTATTGTTGTCACTAGAGAACTTTTAGGTGAGAAGAGTTAGTACTCTCTTAAAAATATATGGTAGCCATAGTGAATATTTCTCTAAATATGCATGAGGCTAACATGGAGCATTCTCTGTTGAGAATGCTATTACATTGGATTGTATTTATGTCTGCATTTATCTTCTGCATCAGAGATCAAGAACCCTAGATTGCATGCATTTGAGTCTGTAATGCCAACATTGACAACTGACTTTCCTAATTAACCACATCAACATTATTTTTTAAGTAATTATTCTATAAATACATTAAATTTTACTGCAGAGTGGATGCAAATTTTTTCTTCTACATAATGTTGTCTTTTAGTTATAACTGACCATTCTAACTTTTTGAATGTTGTTAGTTGTATAGAAGTTGTACAGGAGTTGTACCAAAAAATTCTTGAATCACTGAATTCTAAAAATTTACCTGCAAATACCCTGCGGGATACATTTCTGAAAGAGTGTAAGAATACTGAAGATGTGAAGCTGGCATTTGAGGTCTTGGAGAAGCTTCGGATTTTTGTAATATACAAATCCTAGAGTGTGGTTTTAAAATTGTTGTATCTTTTCACCAATTTAGTTGTTATGCAAGATTATGCACCCATGTTTGTAAAATTGGATCAGAATCCAACATATATTACTGGATAACTAGTTCCTGAAACTTGTTTGGGATGCAGAAAACATCAGGCTTATGTCAGCATGAAAACTGGCCAAAAGAGATTACTTTAGCAGTTGCTTCTGCGTGCATTCGTGGAAAAGCTCCAGAAATCGGTATTGAATGGATGGGCCTGTAATTCTGTTCTTGGCACCAAATGGGCCTTATAGATTTTTTTTTTGATTGCCCTACTTGTTTGTAATCATATGGTGCTTTTAAGTTATAAGTTTTAACTTTTAAGTGATAGGGTTAGCTTCGAATAAAAATGAGTTGAAAAAAGTACCTTAAGATCAGATATAAATTTCTACAGGACTAAAGACTCTTTGGAGACACAATGTTTATGGACTCACGCCAGATATTGGTGCTGCCCATATTCTTCTGGTAACAGAAGTTTCTCACCTAGGATCATTTAATTGAATTTCTAGGATTTATTTACTTATTAGTTTTCTATAATTTGCTATCCTATGAAAGTGAGGTTACATTTCTGCAGCATTATTCAAGAGAGAAAAAGAACATTGCTCTCATGAACAAAATCCTGGAGACCATGAAAAAGAATTTCTTGAAAGCACAACCAAAAACTGCAGATATTGTTCTCAGGTTTGTCTTTCAAGTTTTTTTTGACTTAGTTTATATTTTACGTTTTTTATCCTTCTCAAACTGAAAGATGTTGAGTGTTACCTATTGATAGGTTTGTTAACCAAGGGGATGACTGTTGAAATTTGTGGTTTGACCAAATTCTTGTCGCTACTGTACTTTTGTTTGCATCCCATAATCTTTTCATCCTCCTCAAATTGGGAGTTATTAAATGAGCGCATAATTGGCGTTTAGGTCATAATTGTTGATTCAAGATATTTATTAGAATGCTAGCTTTTGATAAGTTTGGTAATCAATGAGATGACTGTTTTATACAAGGGCTCAATCTCACACAATCATATTTGTGGTTCAATCAAGTTCTTGTTTCTGTTGTGCTTTTGTTTGCATCTCACAATATTTTTGATGAAAGGCCTTGTTTAACATAAAGAACCTTAAAAGAAGTGATCTGTCATGTTAAAATTAAAACTGTGATTCTGGTATCTGTTAGGGATTGTTAGGAGTTGCGATGTTTATTTAAGGCTGGGTGTTCACTGTTTACATAATCCATGTTAGGAAGACACATGCATGCACCTCCAATATCGTAAGTTTTTTTAACATTAACTTGATACAAATGCAAATAAACTATGCCCATAAAAGTGGAAACAAGACACAAAATCATTTCCCTCATTAACCCTTCAAGGAGAATATCATAGTAGTCAAATCTACTAAAAATTCAGCAGCATTCCAACATGTAAACAATGCTTAGAAAATAACAAGAATGAGAAGAAGAAGAATGGAAACAACCACAAGAAGAGAATTGATGCAGATATACCCTGGGAAGTGGAAAATCCTTCCAGGAAAGGCCCAGTCTCCAAAGCATACACATCCAACGTATTATTCAACAACATCAATGGTTACAATACATTCATAGGATATCCATTTGAGCTTTGATGAGATAAATACTTCTGCTCGTTTGGTGGAAAACTGACAACATGGCCTTGTAAAATGCTTTCCATACATCCTCTATTCCTTCCTTCCAATATATAGACTTAAGGAGGCACACAAAACTGCCAAAAAACAATACCACGGACCCAAACAAGGTCCCAAAAAACTATGGTATGGATTCTCATGACTTTCACATTTGGAGCCATCGTGGAATAGAAAATAACTTTTACTCTAGTATAGTTGACTTCCATTATGCAAGCTGGCATTTGTAATTCCCAGTCACTCCCCCAAAAAGCATTAATTACATCCCATGCCCACTAATAATAGAAGATGCTCTTACAAGTCCACTTTGTAACTCCCTATTCAATGCCTCATTACAAACAATATTTTCAAGACCTCAGATAACAATAAAATAAATGCATATATATGTACCCTCACATGGGCATCCCATTTGCCCATTCCATGAATTTTGGAGATACATTATTTACTAGGGTTGTAGGATATGCCACCCCCTCTCTCCTGGTATGCATACCGTTGTACTTGGTATTGGTATGACTTTGATATGGCATGAAAACTGTGCCCACGCGTGTCCAACAAAATGCCCTATTTTTAGTTGCATCAGATTCAGTTTAAAAAAAATTCGGCCCGAATCTTAAAAAAGCTGTTCTTAAATCTAAAAATAGTGGGTAAAAACCACATTTTTATTTATATGAATAAACCCTAAACTAGATGAGTTGCACAACAATTTTGTAGGCATTTCTTTTGATGATTTGGCTGCGTGATTTTTGCAGTATTTACTTGCATGATTTTCCATTCAAGCTGCACAATTTTTCTTTTACCTGCAATTTTCCTTGGCTGTTACTAGGTGTGTTGGTTGTCTGTGTTTTTTGGGTGTGTTGGGCATGCATTTTTTGTGCAAGGTAACTGGAAAAAAACAGTGTTACCCCAAGTTTCCGGGACGGGGACGATAGGGGACGGTGGGACGAGTCCCCAAGTCCTCTATTTTTCAAGCCAATTTTGGGGACAACTAGGGAACAACTATATAAAATAGATGAAAATTTAAAATATATAGGGAAATTATAAATATTCATATGAAAACATGGATAAAGCGTGCATATATACATTATAGAATCTTAGCATACAACATTTGTGTTAAGATTCATTGTCAAGACTCAATATTCAATATGCATTCAGAATTCATTGTCAATATGCATGTGGTATTAAACAATAACATACAAGTTATAAACGTATAACAAAATGCCCAAAGGCTACATTGCTGTCACATAGTTTTTCTTTCAATTATGATATGAAAATCAAAATAAAAAATACATAGTACACTGCTGCTGTCCCCTAGCCATCTCCTATCCTCGAGATTGGGATGGGGGGATTTAGACCCGGGGATGCGTCCTCGGGTAACATTGGAAAAAAATAAAACTTATTTATTTTGGGACTAGCAGAGGTAGTTTGGGAAAAACCGATGGAGGGATGGTGGAAAGTAAATTTTGATGGTGCCTCTAAAGGGAACCCTAGACCTTCAGGAGTAGGTTTCATTGTTCGTGATTGGAAAGGGAATGTGTTGGCCTTTGGGGCAAAGAAGTTGGAGGATGGGACAAACAATGTAGCTGAAGCCTTAGCAGCATTAATGGCTATTAGATTTGGCAAAAAAATGGGCGCTTCGAAAATTCATCTAGAAGGTGATTCTCTCATTATCATTTAGGTAGTGATGAAGGGAAGTATTGATGGTTGGCATCTTCAGAATATAATTGTTAAAATCATAGTTGGAAAACTCGGCATTTTCAAGTACTCGGCAAGCCCGAAAAACTCGGCTCGGCAAAAACTCGGCAAAAACTCGAAAAAAACTCGGCAAAAAACTCGGGAACTTAAAAAATTGCTTAAACTTCACTAAAAACGCATTTTTTTTGCAAAATTCAAAGATAAGATGCATCCAATGAGTCAATAAATGAGTACATATAAGAAACAAGCTATATTTGATTGATTTGAAATAAATTGGATACAAAATGGCATCCTCATGTGGAATGCTCAATGTGCTGATATGATAATAGTCTGAAACAAAATGAAATAGCAAATTGTTTTTGTAAAACTGAAAGTAAATACTACATATGTCATAAACATTAATATATTTCAGTTTTTACAAATTCACATGAATCACATCTTCCTCTTCCCATGTCTAGATCTCAGTATGGGACCGGAAGAGGGTGTCCGTGTAATCATAGGACTCCGCTCCTGCTGTGCCTGTGGCTCCTCAACCTCCATCCTAGATGTAGATCCTCCTGCAGCTGCTGGTGGTGGCACTGGCAATGACTCCTCCTCAGGATCATCCTCAAGGTCATCCAATGAGAATGTAAATCCACCCTCCTCCATTGCCTGTCGCTCTAAATTATAAATATCATCCTCGGTAAACAATGGAGGTTGCTCCCCTCGCCCTGTCCAATCACTGTATGGATCTATCTCCTCCAAATCAATTGGATCATCATATGATATCTCCTCTACCTTTTTTATGCGCAATCGTAGATTATATTGCACATAGACAAGGTCATTGAGGCGTTTTTGAGCAAGTTTGCTCCTCTTCTTTGTGTGGATGGCCTCAAACAAACTCCAATTGCGCTCACAATTGGATGAACTACAAGGCTGGCTCAAAACACGGAGGGCAAAGTTTTGAAGATGTGGGGTTTTTCCACCCCAATGTGTCCACCAAACATCTACAAAAAAAAGAAGAAAGAGTTAGAAAATTGTAACTTGTAACTATCAAATTTTCATTTTTGTAACTTGTAAATTTCAAATTTTATACCTGGTGGCAGCCTAGATACTGCTCTCTTTGCCAAGTCTGAAGAGAAGAGTACACCCCTTTTTTCCTTGTAACTTTGCAATTCATTAACAATGCAGTCTGCCTCATTAGGCGTGGATGTCATCCGCTGAGTGCAAGTAGTGAGGCCCTCCATAACCTCTCCAGTAGGATCTGTATAGGTGCCTGAATGGATGAAACGGGGGTTCAAGAAGTATCCTGTTGCATGGATAGGTTGGTGGAGTTGATTGTTCCACCTCCTGTCAATAATCTCCCAAATGGGATCAAACTTGAGGCTGTCCCCCTTATAATAATTTCTAATAGCCTCCTTGGCCCTATCCATGGCCTCATAAAGATAACCCATTGGGGTTTGATCCCCATCCACCAAACAGAGCACTCTAACCAAGGGCTCTGACACTTACAATATAAATTTAAAAATGCAAAAAACTATTAGAGTTACAATTTAGTAATTTACAAATTTACAATGAAAGACATTAACTTTAAGAAAATGTTCAATTTGAATTTAGATTCAAACTCAAAGTTTTGAAGTTACCTTCACAATCTCTGTTGCTCTTTGTGCAAAGAGGGGCTTGAAGACAATGCTTGCAACTCTTTCTCCTTCCGGCTTCTTTGAATAAGGTGAGTCTATCCATGCTTGACTCACAAACATTTGTTTCAAAGCCGTCAATGCGCCAAGAATGCTTTGCAATGTTAAGAAAACCGTTGCAAACCTTGTCACACCAGGTCTCACCAAGTCTCTCCCGTTGGTGTGCTCCCTCATCAAGTTAAGAACCCAAGGGTGATTGTAGATGTATTTAGTGATCCTTCTTCCATCCTCTACAATCGGTGTGACCCAATGTAATTTTCCTATGTCCACCAAAAGAAGGTCAAGGACATGGGCAGCACATGGTGTCCAAAAAATTGTGTGGTGTCTATCTTGGAGGATTCTTCCTGCTGCCACATATGCCGCTGCATTGTTAGTTATGATTTGCACGACATTTTCAAGCCCAACCTCCATGCACACTTGCTCCAACATTCTAGCCAAATTTTCTGCATTTTTTACTATGCTGGAGGCATCTACGGATTTCAAGAACACCACCTCATTTTTGCAAGAAACCAAAAAATTTATGATGGTACGGTTTTTTCCATCCGTCCACCCATCAGAAAGAATAGTGCAGCCATATTGTTTCCATTCTTCTTTTTGTTCTTGTATCACTGCCTTTGCCCTTTCAGTAGCATTAGAAAGCAACCTACAAGTACAAAGTGAAATTAAGTACACAATTTTAATTTGTAAACAAAAAAATAACTTAAATTAATCATAAATTAAACTTAAGAAACATAAAATTAAATTAAAGAACATAAACTAATTTCTAACCTTCCACTCAATTCTTTGCGCGAAGGCGCCTTGTAGCCTTTCCCTGCAACTGTCAATGCGGTCACCAAATTGTCCCAATAAGGTGAGCTTGCCACATTGAAAGGGATGTTGTTGAAGTACCAAAAATCGGCACAAGCAACATCTGCATGCTCACGCACCTCCTTATTCCACCCAGTTGCCTCTAAAGAAGGTTGTGCACCAGGTGTGTTTCTAGGCACAAAAAAATCACCAATGTGTGAACCTGTGGCTCTAGGTGTCTGTGTTGATCCTGCCCCTGGTACTCTAGTAGAGGAAGATGAAGGCATGGCGGCGGTGGTGGGTTGCCTTCGCACACGTGGACCACGAAGAGAGCCCACTATGTTGGCTACTACATCATCATCATCTGATAGTGAGTCAAGGTTGACTGCACTTGCAACACCTTGAGAAGAAGCTATGGCAGCTTGCATTGCTGCTTTTGCCTTCGCTTTTTGCATCTTTTTTTCTTCTGCAGCGGAAAGTATTGCATTCATTTGTCTTTTGATTTCCTCATTGGTGTTTATGCAAGCCTTAGCATCACGTCTAGGGATGCCTGGAAGGTGGTATTTGAGGCGATTGATGCCTCCACGGTAAATTTCTTTACATCTAATGCAATACACTGATCCAGGTTCTGGTCCTTCATATGCATATCTCCAAGCGGGATCTCTAGCTCCTTTTGGACGAGTGCCTACATATTCCCCACTCCCAGGCACGGATGGGGCTGAGGTAGGGGTAGAAGCGGATTCAGAAGCCATGATCAATTAACTTGTTACCTACACAGTACACACACAAAGTGAAATCACAACTTGTTAGTTTTTTGATAGAAATTTTAAAAACAAGCTAAATTAGATTAAATCAAAATTGAAAATTTCAAAATAGATTCTAAACTAATCTAAGATTATAAACAGTAAACTAATTTAAGATTTTAAACTCTAAACATTTTCAATTTTTCATCAAAAAAAATGGATTAAAAAAAGAAAATAATAAACTAGGGTTACAAAAAAATGTGAAAAAAATGTAAAAATCAGAAAACTACTTTAAATTAGTAACAAATTAAGCTAATATATAAATTTAAACATGTTTTCAACAAACAAGAAGAATCAAAATTACAAAAAATAACTAGGGTTTGAAGAAAATTTGAAAAAAATGAAAAAATCAGCAAAATATGTAAAAAAATCAGAAAAAAGTGTCACAAATTCTTGTTTTGTTGAATCTAAATCTTCTTTTAAACATATAAATGTATTTGAATTTGTTTTATAGTTCATTCATGATGTTTTTTAAACATACAATCAACAAAAAAGAAGAAAAAATGAAAAAAAAAGAAAGAACAAGAAAAATTAGAAAACCTACCTTGAAATCCAATTTGCCTTCAAAATCTGATGAAAATCCCCTTCAAATCTCGTCTCCTCGATACAAAATCACTGAAAAATGGTGCAAAATGTTGTGGACTAAGTTTTTGCTTTGCCAAGAGTGAAGAAGAGATGAAAAAAGAAAATGAAATGATCATTTTGCCGACTGCGGGCTTAACACATAGGTCGCGCGGGTTTTTTTTAAAAACTTGCCGAGTTTTTTGAAAAACTCGCGAGTTTTTTCGGCGAGTTTTTCGCAAAAGTACGGTCTGTACTTTCTGCGAGTAAAACTTGCAAAAATTCGTTTGCGAAAAAAACTCGTGAGTTTTTGGCGAGTGAGCCAACTATGGTTAAAATAGAGGAGGAATTAGCATCATTTGAGGATTTTTTTGTTAGCCATGTAAGGAGATCTGGGAATGTAGAAGTAGATGTCCTATCGAAGTGGGCGCTAACTTTTGAAGAAGTTGGTGAGTTGAGGAGCGAAGATCTAAGGCAATTGGATTTAGAGGAGGCATTTTAATGAGAGGTGGGAAGTACACAGTATTTATTGTGCAAGAAGTAATAATTGATCGCAGTTTTCGAAGAGACTAAAGGAATGTTGTGAAATTGGGCAGTGGTGGTGAAGGTACGTCCTACATTAATGGCTGAGTGTGGAGAGTTAAATTTGATTAAACTCTTTAAGTCCTCATTTCTTGATGCTTCTTTCGAGTTTTGTGGTGGAGAACAAGCATTGAAACGAACTGTATTTGGGTGTTGGCTCTGGAGTTGCAGACTTGCAATGGAGGCAAATTTCACGCTCTTGACAAAGCGACAACTTTGTCCATTTTTCAGCGAAGTTTTAGAAAAGAGATTGAAAGGGATGGTTTTACATAATGATGAGAGATTGGTGCAATGTGTGTAGTTGATTTTGGGCAAGGGGTTCGGGGTTCTAAGACACATATTTCGCACAAACATGGATGTGTATTCTTTAATTATGGCGTGGGGTTTGGAATTGGGGGAGACGGCGAACACGGTGAAGGGGGTGATGGAAGCAATCGTGCCTAGAGACTTCCTGGAGGGCATGGATTCTATTCTGGAGTGGGCCATATCGGGTGAGGGACTACATTTTCGTGAAGGTATTGAGATTGCAGAAAGTGATGAGGTTGAGGGTTGTATTCCGTTTGTGCAGTGGCCGGAAGGGAGTCTTAAAGTTCGCTAGAGAGAGGACGCCAGATGCGGTTGGGAGGCTCTGAAGCTTTTTGTGGAACTGATGGAGGTGGAAGCAGTAATTGCCTAGGCCCAAGCAGAAGTGGAATGCTTGGAAGGAAAAGAACTTCGTCCTCGAAAGAGGAAGATGATGAGTGCATCAGGGGGTGGAACGGACCTGGGTAGCTCGGCTTGAGATTTTTAGTTTGTATCTTTCTATAATGAAACTTTAGAATCTCTTTTGTATGTTTTTGATAATTTTTGGGGTTTGGCCCTGCGCGAGATGTAGTGGTTGTTAGTGTCTAAATGTAGGATGGTCGGGGTAGTTACAAGTTAATGGTATGTAAGTAAATCTGAGGACCTTTTTGAACTTGAAGTAGAGGATCAAGAGTATTAGAAGTAAGGTATGGTAGGTATTTGCTAAATTATGAGACAATGATGCTATTCATAGGTGATTTTTTGGGGTGGCAGGTTTTGATGATAAACAAGAAGATGGTGTATTCTAACTTTACGATTTAATAAAATAAAATATTATTACCAAGCAAAAAAAAGAAAAAGATTTTTTATATTTATTTATTTTTTAAATTAATTTTGAAAATATATATTTTAAAAGTTTAAATTACTATTCTTTATATTTAAATTTTAAAGTGAATGTTTTTAAATAATAATACTAATAAATATTAATTTTACTTTATTTTAAAACTAATTTAGATTCAAAACATTTAAAAAAATAATTGTGAATTTTTTTTTAAGTTTAAAATATTATTCTTTATATTTAAATTTTAAAGTTTTATTATATTTTTAATTAATAATATTAATAAATATTTGTTTTATTTTATTTTATTTTAAAATTAATCTAGATTTAAATTTTTATAAAAATTAATTGTGATTTTTTTTAAAGTTTAAATTTTTTATTTTATTTTTAAATTTTAAAGTTTAAATATATTTTTAGCTGATAATATTTATAAATATTTTATTTTATTTTAAAATTAATTTAGATTTAAATGTGAGTTATTTTGAATTTAATAATAAATTATATTAAAAATAACATATATTAAATATATTATAATCTATTAAAGTTAGATACTTAAAATCAGTTTATAATTTTTTTTTGCTACGTAAGAGATTTTTGTTAATGATAAAAAGATATTATAGTATTGGTTGCCAAGAAAGCATCAAAGAAGCCCATTTGTTACAAGCTGCCAAAATTACTTGCCATGGCTACACAAGAACTACTTAGAAGGTTATACCGAATGCCATGCAAGCCTATATCCCAATATTCCCAATACAATTATATTGGCTTACATTGTCCAAGAAACATAACAGATGCAATTTTACATACTTTTGCTCAGGGCTGCAAAATACTAGCAAAATTAAAAAACGGAGAACTGTTAACCTTCCATTATTACTCCTCCACTAGGGACTGAAGATACTCCTTGAAAGCACCAACCCATTCAAAATTAACCACTGGTTCTAGATATAGTATTTTCTTTAGGAAACTTGCTCCTTGCATAGCCCTGTTTCTATGACTCCATAGCACCATTCCTTTGACGTCCAAGAGAAAGGGATGATTTTTCTATTAAAATTTTAATTATTGCAGGATTGAGGATATTAATCATGGCATCATCATTTGATGTCAAAGAATCAAAAAACAATAATAATGGATCAAACCAGACCCTAAATGTCCTTTGTGGAAATACGTCACCATTCTTAACAAAATTCCTGATGGTGGAGGCTACAAATGGACATTCCATGAGTGTCTAAAGGACTATAGAGGTTCCTATACTAGGGTTTGTGGGTACCTTTGCCACATAATAAGGAAAGGGTGCGTTATATGTCCCAGTCCAAATGTTGATGGTCATTTAGGGAAGGGGTTTTCCCTTGCGAACATTGCAAAATATAAAAAAGAACAAGATGAAGCTGATAATCATGTTCAAGAGTCAAAACAAAGGTCACTCTAAGTCTAAATAGACCCCCTTTGCATCCAAAATTAGCTTTAGGAACATCTCTAAGTCAGAAGAGGAGCAATGTAGGACCTCTCAAAAAATATTCCTTGTCTATATGCAAATGGAATTGCATTTAATATGGTGTGTTCTCCATATTGGCAAGAGATGGTGAGATCAATTAATGAAGCAACAAAAGGATATAAAAGCCCAGACTATGAGAAGGTTCGTACCACCCTTTTGGCTAAAGTAAAAGACATTATTGATAGACAATTACAAGTGGTTTAAGCTTGATGGAAAATCTTAGAGGTTTTTATCATTTGTGATGGATGGAAGGACCCCGAAAATAGACCACTGATCAATGTGCTGCAATGAGTCCAAGGGGAGCAATGTTCTTGAAAGCAGTGGAATCCAAGGCTGTTGAAAAAGACACCCAATTTATTGCCAATATTCTAATTGAAGCAATTGAGTTGGTGGGGCCAAAAAATGTTGTCGAGGTGATCATAGATAATGCAAAAGTATGTAGAGCAGCAAGGTGTTTGCTGCTCTATTTGATAAATTAAATACATGAATTATTAACAAAGATGACAATGCATGTGTAAAATATATCTTTATTTGCTCATGAAATTATTACAGAGGAAGACCAAAGATGGTCAACCAAGGATTAGAGTCGATTCGACTAGATCATACTACTCTCCTTAACGATACATAATGTATTTTAAGGACTCGACAGTTTCCAAGAAGAACGCAACCGTCAACCAATCGATACCTATAACTACCCACAACTGACAACCAATTGATACATAGTTGGTTAACCAATAATACCGAAGCATACTAATAGACATTGTACTCCAAACATTTGGTGGACTCCTTGTGTAGTTCATTCTTTGAACTTAATGTTACAAAAAAATGGCAAAAAATGATGGATACAAAAGATTTATGAAGAAGCAAAATAAATTCAAATTTTTATTTCTAATCATCACATGTCACAAGCTATTTATAGACAATTTGCTAAGCTGGAGCTTTTGAAGGTAAATTTTCTAAAATTTAAAGTATATTTTGTATATACTATCTTTTAAATATATTTTATATTTTAAAAAAAATATCATTTTTTAATTGTAGGTGGTTGAGACTTGTTTTGCCACGCATTACAGTGGTCTCAAAAGACTTGTGGATGTGAAGAAAGCCTTAAAAAGTATGGTGATTAGTGATATTTGGGTAGTTTGGAGGCAATCTCAAATAGATAGAGAAAATAATATTAGAATGCTCATTCTTGATGACGATTGGTGGGCTCGAGTAGACTACTTGCTATTTATCACTAAACCAATGTACAACCTCATTCGTCATTGTGACACAGATAAGCCAATATTGGGCGATATCTATGATTGAATAGATACAATAGTAGAGCTGGTCAGAGACATAATCATAGCGAAAGAGCAAGACCCTTTGAATTCTTACAAACAAATATATGAGGTAATCAAGAAGAGGTGGGATCAAATGACAACTCCTTTGCAACTTTTGGCATATGCTTTGAACCACAAGTACTACCATGTTGACATGTTGGCATTGCCAAATAAAACAACACCAAATATGGATATTGAAGTAGTTGATGGATATAAAAAAGCTTTCAAAAAGATCTTTATAGATCTTAGAGTTGCTATAGAGATTCAAGATGAGTTTGAAACTTTTGCATCCTTTGATGGAACTTATGCAAATGTTGATGTGATGGCAGATAATAAAGAAAAGGACCTTGTGAAGTGGAATTTCTATGGTGCCATGACTAAACATTTACAAAAAATGGCTATCAAACTTCTATTGCAAGTTTAACACTATGAATTATATTGCAATTTAAATTATTTTTTAATTTTATTTTTTATTTGATTGTTTGTGTTTGTATAACTTGTAATATCATTTTTTATAGGTTTCAAGTTTTTCTGCATCTAAGGGAAATTGGTGAAATGGTAATTGATTATCGTTATTTGATATTAAACAAAGGAGAGGAATACTCATATAATAAATTACAAGACGATGTTTCCAAAAAGAAACAGTCGTGAATTAAAGTAGTAATCTGAAAGTTACTAAAACTAACTAAAGTAAACAAACAACTAGGATGACCATTAAATATTACAATAATACTTTAATACCCTCCCTTAATGGTCATTCTACTAACTATACCAAGTTTACCCCGAAATTTTACAAATTTATTTGGACTTAGGGACTTGGTGAGAATGTTTGCAATCTGATCCTCAGTTGGAACATACTGCAACATCACAGATCCATCTTCAACAAGCTGTCGAATGAAATGACAACGAAGCTCTACATGCTTTATGTGCTCGTGGAAGATTGGATTCTTGGCAAGCTTTAACACCCCTTGGTTGTCACAAAACAAGGGTGAAGGCCCTGCTGGAGACATTTGTATGTCAACAAGCATCCTCCGTAGCCATATTGCCTCACATGTTGCTTCTTACTGGTCCATGTGACTGCATGTGTACCAAGACTGAAAACATACCCAAAAGTGGACTTCCTGTCATCAACTGAACCTGCCCAATTTGAATCTGTAAAACCAACCAGCCTCAGATCTTTTCTTTTGCTATACAAAATGCCAAAGTCAGATGTTCCTTTCACATATCTCAACACTCGCTTCACTGCAACCCAATGTTATGCCTTAGGGGTAGTCATGAAACAAGAAATGTAGCTCACAACATAACTGAGATTAGGTCTAGTGGTAGTAAGATAGATGAGGCTGCCCACTAGTTGCCTGAACGTTAACTCATCCACCATTAGTGAGTCTAATTTGGTTGAAAGTTTCAGCCCCTTCTCCATGGGAGTAGATGAGATTTTGCAATCTGTCATCCTAAACTTCTCCAGCAAACTCTTGGCATACTTCGATTGAGAGATGAAAATATTGCCTCTTGTAGATGAGATTTTGCAATCTGTCATCCTGAACTTCTCCAGCAAACTCTTGGCATACTTCGATTGAGAGATGAAAATACTACCACTTGTTTGCAAAACTTCTACACCAAGACAATAGTGCAGGAAACCCAAATCTGTCATATCAAATGCTTAACACAAATTCAACTTGATTTGTTCAAACAAATGTAACCCACTACCAGTAATGATGATATCATCCACATAGATGACAAGAAGGATGATATCATTACCAGTGCTCTTGACATACAAATTTGCATCTGAGGGACTCCTTTGAAACCCTGTGCAACCAAGTACTTGTTAATCTTCAGGTACCATGCCCTGAAGATTAACAACTCTTGAATGCGTCGGATGCTGTTATCAAGTTCTCCACTTCATTTTTCGTTTTCTCGAATTTTATATCTTTCTACGTACGAGGTGATAAAGGGTCCTTCATCCCTCCCTTCCACAAAATTCTGATGTGCTCTACTTAATCTTTGTCGTCGGTTTTCTTGCTCCTGTGCTCTCAATGATTGTTGAATCCTTTCCTCCTCAGCTTCGTGCTCGAATGGTATTCGGTTCTTGTCTTTGTTTGGCCGTACAGGCATTACAGGTCATTCATGCGATCATTGTTGGTTGCCAGGGGTACGTCTCTCGTTCCTCCTCTTTCCGTTTGGTTCGTTCTTCGTACCGCTGCAATATTTGCTGCCTTCGGTGTTCTTGATCCTCTTCGGCCTGAAGATCCTGTAAGATAATTTAATGTCCCCTTCTAGTCAGTGATCAGTTTTGTAGCTCTTCAGCCTATTCTGGAAGCTTGTAGACTCGTTGAGGTGAAATCAGGGTTTCCTTGTGTGGAGGTTTTGTGGCATTTCTGCGAATTTACTATTTATAGTAAATTCTATTTTTGGTAGTATCTCAGTTGTCAGCACTTTAGTTAGTTTTCTTTTCAGTTGGAGCAATAAGGTGTTTTTCAGTTCTAGCTTTAAAAGCTTTATTTGGTGAAAAGTTAAATTAAAGGCATTAATGTTATATTTTTTAGTTGACCCCTTGGCCTAGTAAAATAACTTCACGTTGTGTTTTAAAAGTGGCCATGAAGGGGGACGCCTTCATGAAGGAGTTAATTAAAAAAACATTTAATAAAAGTTTCTATTGCCTTGAAGTTGGACGCCACTTTGGAGGAGTTTTATTAGGCCATAAAGAGCCTTCAACAATCTGCATACCTTGTGCTCTTTGCCTGCAACCTTGAAACTAGGAGGCTGCGTCATGTAGACCTCTTCCTCCAAATCTCCATTGAGGAAGGCACTCTTCATGTCCATTTGGTGGACCTTCCAGCCAAACTGAGCTGCCATGGCTAGGACAAGTCAAATGGTGCTCATCTTTGTTGTGGGAGCAAAGGTCTCCTCATAGTCAATACCTTCTTGCTGCGAGAACCCCTTAGCCACCAATCGAGTCTTGTATTTATCCAGTGTTAAATCAACTTTGTATTTCACCTTGTAGACCCATTTGTAGCCAATGGGTTTCTTCCCTGGTGGAAGATCTGACAGAACCCATGTATTGTTTTCCAAAAGACTATGATGTTCAGAACCCATAGCCTTTTCCTATTCAAGTTTACCCTTCACCTCTAAATAATCCCGAGGCTCATAAAACTTTGAATGTTGGCCATAAGAGCAAAGTTCACGGTGTTCTTGCTCTTGCCTCTAGACGATCTACCCCCAACAATCTCATCATCGTGAAAATCACCAATGAGCTTCACTCACCACTTAGGACGAGGGGGAGATGCATCCTCTTCCAAATCAGGATGATCATCATCATGACTTGGCCTGCTTGGAATGAAGTCATCTGGATGCTGATCTAGGTTATTTTGAGGGAAATCTACTAGAATGGCGTCATGCCTTGGAGATTTCACAATCTCAGAAGCATCAGATTCCCTCCCTTCAGGTGGAGCCAATGGAAGCCTAACACCCAAATCCTTAGTCTTTAGAGGCTAATCCTCAGGACTCTTGATGGGAGAAGAGAGCAAAAAGGGCCCACCTTCCTCATCAAACACAACATCCCTACTCAATGTCAAACAATTAGTGTCCACATCAATTAGCCGATAGGCCTTATGATTGTCACAGTATCCTGTTAGCATCAACTTTTGGCTCTTGGAATCCAACTTGGTCCTTTTTGGATCTAGAATCCAAACATATGCAGTTGAACCAAAAACCTTGAGATGATTGATTCTTGGTTTCCTCCCAGACCATGCTTCCTTTGGGGTCATCTTCTTGACGGCCTGTGTGGGAGATCGGTTAAGAAGGTATATTGCAGTATACACTACCTTAGCCCAAGATTTCTTGGGTACATTTCTGTTCTCCAGCATACAACGAGCCATTTTCGTGATGGTACGATTCCTCCGCTCAACAATGCCATTCTGCTGAGGGGTATAGGGTGTGGTAAGTTGACGCCTGATGTCATGTTTAACACAAAAGTTAGTGAATTGGTTTGAACAAAATTCACCCTTATTGTTTGACCTAAGAGTTATGATTTGACATCCTGACTCTTTTTCAACTAATGCTTTAAACTTCTGAAATTCATTGAACACATTTGATTTTTCCTTGAAAAAATACACCCACATTTTCCTACTGAAATCATCAACAAACAAGAGGAAATACTTGGCACTAGTGACCGATGCAATATTCATTGGTCCACAAACATTTGCATGAACTAGCTGAAGAACCTTGGATGCTCTCCAAGATTTTCCATTTGAGAATGGAGTTCGATGTTGCTTCCCTACTTGGCAAGCTCTGCATACACCATGTGTCTGTTGCTAAATCTTAGGTAAGCCTTCTACCAAATTCTCTCGAGCCAGCTAAGAGAGGTAGGCTATGTTGAGATGCCCATACTGTCAATGCTAAAGAGTGTTGATGGATGAACTCTTTGCAGCCAATGCATGCTCTTGAGAATCTCCAGTATCAACCAACTGATACAAACCATGATCCTCGACCCCAATTGCCACAGTTTTCTTGGACTCCTTATCAACAATTCGACACTTGTGTGAATTGAAGATGATGTCCAACTTCGGATAGTGTCGTATAATTTGACTCACTAAGAGCAGTTTGAGCTCCATGCCCAACACCTAGTATACATTGATAAATGTTAGATTTCTCTTGCCAGATGTGATCTGAATGTTGCCCTTGCCGACAACTGTATACTCTTCGCCACCACCAAAGATGATGGAATCGAAGCAAGCCATATACTCCGTGAACCAATCCCTTCTGTTTGTGAAATGCTGAGAGGCTCCATAATCAATGTACCACGCAGATGATTTAACATGATTTGTTGGTCTTTTGGCCATCAATGCATAAGAGGTAGACTCCTACTCAGAATGCGTAGATGCCATCCCTTCCATTTTCTAAAGGCATGAAAAATGAGGTAATCAATTGGCACGGATATGGAGGCGATTAGCTAGTACAAATCTCACAATTTTATCCAAAAATTGAGAAAAATCAAAGGCTGGAAATGCCATGATTTTGTCCAAAAATCGAGAAAATAATCAGTAAAATGTGAAATCCCTCGGGTTTGAAACCCTAAGCACGAATTTTAAAAAAAATTCACAAAAAAAAAGGTTAAAAAAATAGGCACGATTTTCTTTAGAAATCTATCAAAAAAGGAACCATGATTTTTACAGGGCGTGAAAAACCTTAGGCGTAGAAAAACTCAACTTGCAAAGAAAAACCTTGGTTTTTATTTCAAGTCGCCACAACAAATTGCTAGAAAAAATGGCATAGATATTACAAAGGTCACCAAAACTTTGCTGATCGCGGAAAAAAGAAACAACAATAGACCTGATGCAATTTACAAGCCGTGATTTCTTGCAAAAAGAAGTTGCGAAAAACCCACGAACTAGAAGAAAAATGCGTAGAAACCACATAATTGCAATTTTTAGCACGAAAAATAGGCACGATTCTTCTATTTCAAAAAACCCACAAATTTTTGGAATGAAAACTCGCAATTTTAATCAAGAAACCCTTCCGTGATTGTCCAAGTAATCCCAGGTCTCGAAAATCAGAAAAAGAACCATGACTTTTTTATTAAAAAAATCGGTCAAAAAACTTCTAATTTTTTTTTTCCAAAATTTCTTAGGTAAAAGCCACGAATTTTTATTGCCCAAAAAATTCGCCAAAAAATAACCTTTGCTTTGATACCATGAAATGGTAATTGATTATCGTTATTCAATATTAAACAAAGGAGAGGAATACTCCTTTTATAATAAATTACAAGACGATGTTTCTAAAAAGAAACAATCATGAATTAAAGCAGCAAATTGAAAGTTACTAAAACTAACTAAAGTAAACAAACAACTAAGATGACCATTAAATATTACAATAATACTTTAATAATTGGAGCATGTATGCCTTCATTCATTCAGTTAAACAAAATAGTCTAGTAGCTAGTAAAGTAGAGGACCTTGTCTAGGTTCATTCTAATCTTTGTCTTTTGTCGCATTCCTCCACAAACTACATGAAGGGACCTAGTAGACTTTGGGATGTGCAGCCTGAGATGAGTGACATTGATGTATTCATAAATGGATTGACACATCTCAATACCATTGTTGAGAATTCTGACATAGTAGGAGGATCCTCTGATGCATCTTCATTTGGTTCTGAGAGTCTAGTTGGTGGTCAAACTCAATCCAACTATCTAGCTCCTCAAATAATCTTGATGATTTAGAACTCCAATTTTAGGAAAACAGTGATGATATTTTTGATAGAATGTGATTTTATCAATGTATTTGAATTTTGTTTTGATCAGGAAATTATATTTAAATCATAGTTACAAGACTCGGACTCGCCTCGGACTCGGCAAGCCGATTTTTGACTCGGACTCGGACTCGGAGCCTAGACTCGCCCAAGACTCGGCAAATAGAAAAGCCCTTGAAATTTAGAGATTTTTAAGGATTTAAAGCTTGTTTCATGCACCCTTTAGTGAATAAACCTCAAATACACAATAACATCATGAAATAGAAACTACTATGATCCTATACACAAACATATATCGAGCACATAAGTATAAACGCAAATTTTAGCTGAAGGAAATAACACATTCAGATATATAAATATTGTCAAATGTATACAAAACTCATGGAATATGAAATCCATGGCATCAAAACAAATATCAAAACTAAAAAAATAAGTCTATGGCTCAGAAGAGCTTGCATTACTCATCCCAATATCACAAGTCATGCGCTAGTGTCTAAGTTAGGTCCTAGATGATGATGTAGCCATGATATTTGCTTGTGTCTCAATGATTGGTGTGTCTATTCAAGTGAGGATTTTATTATTAAAATTTTATTGAAGCCTTCAAGATTGCATGTTTTGTTGTCTAATGTATGAATTTTGAAACAAGATAATCCTTGATTATGGCTTTGATTGTGAAAGATGCAAAGATTTGCAACAGGGGATATGTATTTTGTAGGTTTTTATGATCATGATTCATCATTGGCCTATAACATGCTTAGACCTATAGTTTGATGAGGGTTTGGGGGAAACGCCCCAACAGGGTCAAGGGGCAGCGCCCCCAGCGGGGTCGAGGGGCGGAGCCCCCGCCACCAAGCCCAAATGAAGACCTTCAAAACCACACAAACCTTCATGGCGCACACCATTTATTTAAAAAATTTGAAAAAAAAGAATGCAATTTTTAAAAAAAAAATTTAATCAAAAT